>VYXF01011623.1:3485-110448 GCA_013397295.1 Polioptila caerulea
AAGGAAATTTCTTGGTTTGCATTGAAATAGCTTTTCATTAGGACACAGAAATTTTTGCAGGTTTTTGTGCAGGTTTCTTCTGTAATTTCGCAGGAGAGTAGCTAAATGTGTTTAGACATAAATTATTTCAATTCTGCAATAGCTCCTTGCAAGATCCTTCTTTAGTTTATAGATGAAATTTATTACTGGACACATTTTTCAACCTACTGAATTTCCCTTGACAGTTAAAAATATTGGATGTTTGCTATTTTAGAAGTCTTCTATTTAGCTAAAACACTTGGAAGTTACCGTCCTCCTACTTTGAGGCTTCTCTGTGTCTAAACAAAAATTTCTCCTACACCTAAATCTGCCCATCAGTGATCAGTTGCTATTTGGCAGACAACTGAATTCAGGAGAAAAAAAAGCATAGTAGATGGCTATAAAAAATACGATACTGATTAAAAAAACCCAAACTTTTTAAAATAGATGTAATAAAGATATCTGACTTTTTCCATTACCACTAATGATGTGTGTGTTTTTTCAAAGTAAATAGATACTATACAATAAATTTAATATGTGATTTTCCTTATCTGAGAAGCTGCAGGCATTATTCTCTCTCATGGATGAACAAAGAGAAAAACTAGAAAAGTAATTCCATACTGCCCCATGTTAGTGCTCTCCTGCACTAAAATGTGGCAGTATTGAATTACAGTATTCCTTTGCCCTCAAAAGAAGACAACAGATAGGGGAAATATTTCAAATGAAGTTTTTCTCCTACTTCAGCATGAAACCCATGTAAAAGACTGCATGTAGAACAGATTGCTTTTGGAAAATTAGGTTTCGTTTTACTACCATGTACATGTATGTCTCCAAAAGGCAGAATTGAATTCAGTGTCAGCTGAGTACACTCAGCTGTACCTCAGTACACTCAGAGCTGCACCCTGCAGGGGTCACAGCTCCGTGATGGGCAGTGGTGATGGGAGGGGTGGAGCAGGATGGATGGAGGGGGCTCTTGTTGGATGGTGTGGTTGGCAGTCCAGCCATAATCTCTGCTGTATGTTTTTGTACGACAAAGGAAGTAAAACCAATCTTTCTATCTAGGTCCAAATTAAGGATTTTCAGTAATTTAGAAAGTAGAAGCACAGCAGATGATATTCTGGGTTTGTAAGAGTAGGAAGGTGTTTGGCTTGCCATTGGTGATGGCCAAGGTGAAAACTTGAGAGAGAAAATGGTATTATGCAAAGCAGAAATGTTGTTTGAAAGAGAAAAGCATTTGAAACCTGCCCCAAAATAGGGTAACTGTACCTTTCATGCTGTTTGTAGGCCTTGGTCCTGAGCTGCAGACTTTATGAGTTGTGCTATGTTGGCATGGAGGGGCTGGACAAGGGCTCAGAAGAGCAGTGCTTACTGACAGGCACAGGGCTGTCACTGAGATGCTTGGCTGGGTAACTTGGAGGCCAGTGGTAAAGTTGTGGAGACACATGCCATCCAGGCAGAAGAACAGTAGGGATCTTGCAAACCATCCAGGTGTGTTTTCCAGCAGCCTCAGGGATATCATTGCTCTGAAGGATCTGTGCAGAGACTTTGATCATACACTGCAAGCATTCAGGCCATCCACCCTCAACCCATGCAACCTCTCAGGACATGTCTGGAGTACAACGCTCTCGCTGAGCTATCACAGGGGGCTGCACCCTGACTCAGACCCCACGTCTAGCAGCATTTCCTACTGCTCTCAAAACCATCTGTGTCTCTCCCATTGATGCAGGCCAGACCTTTTTGCTGCCTTGGGTTTTCTTGAGTCATGTGAGGAGCAACCAACTCCTGACCTAATTGTGTCTGGAAGCCTCTTAAATGCACAGTGAGTTTTGGCAGGTAAGGAAGAACCCATTCTGTGTGCAATTGGTTCCACCCTTCCTCACAGTGGCATTGAGGAGTTTTCATCTCTTCCCACACTGTGACAGCAAGAGTCCCTTACCCAAGCGTGCCCTGTCCTCAATATGATCTGCTCCCTCCAGACTGCAAGTGTGCTGTTTCACAGGTAGAATGCAAAGGCTACATTTGCTCTGTATGAACAATTAAATAACACAGCATGCCTGCAGACCGAAAAGATGTTTGTGAAGACCTGAAAGATGCCTTTCAGGGGAGTTTATTTTTGACTAGTTCTTGCTTTCTTGGTGGACTGCATGCCGTTTAGGAGTTGGAGTGCTTTATGAGTGCTCACGGCACTCTTCTAGCTCACTTCAATCCATGGGTAAGGTAGTTCATTCACTTTGGTGACATTTCATCAGTGTGAACCAAAGCACAAGAGGGAAATCTGCTTCAAAATGCTTCTGGTGAGACACCAAGATAGCATCACACAGAGGAAGCTGGAAGACCTTAGACTGGAAAATGGATACACATGATTTGTATGTTATGTATGTTCCACAAGCCCTTAAACATTCTCTCTCTAGATACCCCAGGTCCTCTCTTTAGTTTTTGAAAGATGAATACAGACTTTATCAAACCCATTCAATATAGTAAGATATTTCCTCAGGGTGAAATCTTCCATTGGCAGTGTTAGTAAGATCAACTGTGCCGTGAAATCATTCAGGAAAGGACAAGAAAAGAAGAGTTTGTTGAATTTTCTTTTGCAAAAGAACTGTAACTAAATAAATATTTAGATACAGAACATTGTTTTCCTTCCTAATGCATACCTCATAATTTTATGAAGAACTGAGTGTACTTCCTTACAGAAGAGCTTCACACTGAATGTTTTGCATAAAAAATGTTTTGCCAGGCTTTTCCAGAATTAGCCATTGCTACAGCCTTTTCCTTATCAGATCACAATGGAGCTGAGAGGACATCAGCATCTGAGCTGTACTGAGTGTTTGAATTTCTCATTTGGCCACTAAAATGAAACATTTACAAACATTTAAAAACTCTTTTAGAATAAGGCTCTTCACTTACAGCATGTTGCAGGTCACATTGTTAAATATTCTTTCATCTCAGAAGGGAAAGAAAATCTCAGCAAGGTCCTTGCTGAAAAATGTCAATTTGAATCTCTGCTTGCATGAATATTCATCTTACATAAAGTATTACAAGAGGTACTCTGTGCTTACCTGATAGATTGGGTGTCTTTGGATAAGGTTGCAATCACTGCTCTGAATTAGGCAGAATGAGGGTTTGAATCTGGACCTATCATGTGTCTGAGCAGTGCCTTGACTCACTGAGCTGGATTTGGGGGCTGTTGGGGAAGGAAGAGAGATAACAACTGATTTTTGTGGATGGCATCACAGTCCTGGCCTTTAAAAGCAAAACAGCAAGAATGGGATACAGATGTTTATTAGCTTCTGGCCAAAGCCAAATATTTATCAAACAAAACACATTCCCCACTAATCTCATGGTTTAATCTGGTAATTACTCATGTGAAAATGCAAAACAAATTTCCAAGATCAGTCCTACACCTCTGCTGTAAAGAGCAAAAGACATATTTTCATCCACTATACCACTCACAGACACATCTCTAGGAAATAAACGATGAGCAGAAATTCTTCAAATGTCACAGGCGTGCTGACCTTATGAAGCCCTGCGTCTAAAGAAAATGAGGTGGTAGCACAGAGCAATTAATTCCTCATATAAATGGAAAAAAAACATGTCTGTGACAACCAGAGTGATTCAGCAGCAGCAAAGGTCTTGCAGTGTGTGCTGCACTGGGTTTTCCTAAACAGGCACTTAAAATTAGTGCAAAACCACACCTGGGGAGGTTGCTGGATTTTTCCTGTCAGCACAGATCATGTAATATATGAGCTTCATAAAACAATTCCTCACCTTTTTTTTTTGTTCAGCCATATTGCATAAAAAAACTCCCCTATCTTCTGCTGTCATGCATACAGCAGCTCAAATATATTGCCACAGCCCCACGGAAAATATTGGTTGAGATACTCTTAGCTTTAGTTAAAACTACTTTTTTAGTTCAAGTGCCTTGAACTGTAGTTACATGAGAAAATGGGCAACTGACCATAGTTTTAAAAATTCAGTTAATGAACAAAATTATGCTTACAATAGGTTGCATTCTGGTTTCCATACAACAGGCAGGTTGTTTACAGGATTGGGGGTTTTTTGGTTTGTTTTTTTGAAGGATCTGCTTTAAACTCATCCTGGGGTGGCTGGTCAGTTGTTAACACTGTTACTTGAATGTCAGTAAATAAATACAATATGTCCTTGTGTTCAGGGCTGCTCACAGTTGGGATGCTCTTTGTTTTCAGACACATGATCTCAGGATGTGGGAAACAAAGCATCACTCTTTCTGTGTCACAGATAAAAGAACTGGCAAATGAACAGACTGAGTTGCTTTCTGGAACACACATAGGATCAGCAGGGAGAGCTGAACTCTTTCAATATTCTGATCACCTACCTACAAGTTCATCCCTTTCCAAAGAGAAAATTCAGAGGAACTTGCAGCCCAGGAATCCAGTTTTCAGCTCTGTCTCACTCATTTCTCTGCTAATGATCATCTGCTCTTCAAGTGCCTGGCATCAACTTGCATAGAAAAAGAGACCAAGATAGGAGTGACTTCTATTTCTCCTGGCATTAGAGTCCTCTAGCAGCTCAGGGGTAGCACTTCTCCTGCATTTTGAGAAGAGAGGCTGCTGTTTTCCAGGGGCTTCTGTGGTAAGTCTGGTCCAGCCCTGCTGACAGGGAGCAGGGGGCTGGCTGAGGCAGTGCCAAACCAGTCTGGGCTGTCCCTTCTTTCTTTCCAAACTTCCTTGTCTCCTGACTGGGTATCTACCTTGGGTTTTGGATATTATCTTGTGGTTTTTTTTCCTTCTTAATTCAATATATTGTACCTAATAATTTTTGGCTGACGTTTCTTGATCTCTCTTTCGATGTCCTGAACTTGTGTTGTAAAAATCTTTTGGAGTCTGTTCAGTACACAAAGATCTCTACTTATTTTATCTCTGAGTATCCCATGACACATACTGCTTACAAATATTGAAAAATGTTCAGAGCATCTGGAATCTAAATTCCTTCCTGCATATTGTAAACTTTGCCATGCTGTTACTCTGCAGATTGGCACTGAGTACTCAGGCAAGATGAAGAATCAGTTAAACATGAAAGCCCCAGATAATGAAACTAATTAGGCAGCTAATTAGGCTTACAGTACCTACCCCAATACTCTCCAGCTCCTCGCACACATGTGGCTGCATCTGGGGGAAGCCCTTCTGTCAATCCTATCACAGAGAAGCTAAAAGTCGTCATAAGGCTTTACTCAGTGTGACGTGGTAAGGAGCTAATTAATTTTTCTTGTCCTTAAGCAAGAACTCCATGGCTTGCTATACTTAATGGCAAAGGAAGAAGTCCCAGGAAAACAGACTTGGCCTCTGTTCAAAAGGATTATTGGAGCAATGGGATAATTCTCACCATGTCAGCTTGAACAAGGCTTTAGGATTATGTTTGCAATGCATCGTAAAATGATGATACCAGATCAGAGAATCTGACCCATTTTGTGTGGTGAATGACAATTCTGCATGTTACCACAGGGCATGTGTCATTTAATATAGGTATACATACAAAGAGAAGTTTTTTGGTTTTATTCTTGCTCACTATGTAGAATTACAAAAAAAAGCTTGCTTGTGGTACAGTAGCTTTCTTGATCCACAGATGGCTGTAAGAAAAATAAGGCTTCAATTAATGAAAAAAAAATGGGTAAGCAAACAAGATTCCAGGTAAAAATCTGCTCATCATAGATATAATTTTAGAGGAAGATTTGACCACTTTATGCTAGATTTCTTTTCCTAGAATATAAATCTTTTATTCCAAAATTTAACTGAACAAATCATAGACATTTCATTCTGGTGACTGAGAAATAATTTAAGAGATGTGCAAGAGTCAAAAAAGACAGAGATATATTTATTTATTTACTTATTTTAGCGTTTTAAATTATACTTGGACACATTTCCCCCTCCCCTCAAGTTATAAAAGTTATTGAAAGCCAACCAGAACCATTTATTTCATTGTAAATAAAAGCAGGTAGTTGGTTACTTTTTGCTGCTCATTATTAATTACAGGGGGAAATTATTTACTGCCCTTATATTAAGATTTAATTTATTTTTTTTTTAATACCTCCTCCTGTCTGGCATCAGGCCATAGCTTGAGGTCATCTCGAATGCTGCCAACATTCAACCCATCTACGAGATATCATTTTTCAAAAGCCAACCCAAATAATCTACAGATACTTAGATTTTGCATTTTATATTTTTTTGTTGGATCTGCCGAGGTTGAATTAAGCAATTCCTTCTGGAGTGGTGAAAACTAATTACTAATGTATCAAAGTTCAATGCATGATGTTAGACACATAATTGTTAAGAATTTCCAGCTGATCTGACCTACAGAAAGGCTTAGACAAGCTTCTTGATTTCCCTTTTGTGACTCTCTGACCCTCAGTGAGACTCATTTGTGTTTGTGTGTTGTTCTCTGCACCTTTATGTTCTGCAGGACACAACCTTCCTGAAAATGCCTTTGGCTCCAAGATCCCAGAGGGAGTGTGTTGTATGCTGTGGGGCTGTGCTGGTCACTGACATTGTTCATGAACATACCTGGCCTGGAGCATTTTTAAGGAATGTAAGTAACCAAGTTGGGTGTCTCATTTAATCTGTTTGGGATTTATCGTCTGTCACAAAATGTGCTCAGCAGGATTCACAAAGTTTATAGCAAGAGTAAGCACCCCATGTGGCTGACTGAGAATGGCTGTGCTGGGAGGGCTGAGGATTGCCTGCACAAGGTTTTCTCTCAGCACAGGCAATATCTCAGCTCCCTGAGTCCTCACAGCCAAGAGTAAGGTCCTATTTATGCTGAAAATGATGCCTGCAAGAAAGGTTTTCAGATTTAAAATGCTCCAATTTTTTTTTTAGCTTTTGTAAACCCAAGCACATAAAAGTAAAATATTACTTTTAACTGTAGATGCATACACAAACAGAATGGTGGCAGTTAGAAAATTATGGTGACATTCAGTGTCCATAACATTTAGTGTTCAGCTAGCTCATGGGAAAACACCATTCCTTTCTCAAGTGCTTTACAATATCCTGTAGTTTCCTAAAATTAAAACTGCCAAATAAATTTAAAGCAGGCTTTTATGCAGTAGCCTGCAAAGTGAATATTGACTTCAGACTCGTTTCTGGGACGTCTTCACAGAAGGGAAAGTCATTGGCTGAGCATTGTCCATGTATAAAAATGAATAATACATATCTGATATATAGCTAAACTAAAATCCAAACAATATGATACAGGGAAAAACAGGAAAAAAGAGCAATTGTCATGCCAGAGCAATATCTCCTGTGAGAAGCCTGATATCTGAGTTTAGAGGTACAATGGCTTGAGAATAACAGCAGGAGGACGAGGTAGAAAAAATATCACCACAGCAGTTTAGGTGAACGATTGCAGAGTGAAAGGCTACAGAATTACAAATCTGAGATCTTTAGCATTACAAAGGTTAAGGCACAGTGCGACACGGGGAACTCGAGGCATTTGATGAGACAGCCATTATTCCTCAAAGAAAGAAAGGCAAGATCAATAGGAAAATAAATAGACCACTCTGGCTTGACGGGATTTTACAAGACCCTCTAATTGCTTAGTTTCCTCCCTTTGTGTCTTTCAGAGAAATAATGACACCTGGCTCTGTAAGTCACTGCTAAGAAGCGAGCTTGACAGCTTCAACTGAGGAGTTTATATTTCAGCTTAGAGCCCCTCCATGGACAAGATACTACTGCAGAAAAGGAGGGAATTGTTAGGTGTATGGCAAATATGCCAACAGCTCTGACTGGCATATGGATGGATATGGAAGTGGAGCCTCTTTGAGAAGATTTGGGACTAGAATAATTCTGTGCTTTTTAGGGCTTGCTGACATGATGATGCTATCACGACTAACATCTGCTGACATGCAAAGGTGTCTCCTTCTACTAAGTGAGGCTCCCAGCTGTTTGGTCAAGCAAAGCTTTAGTTGTAAATAACCTCAAGCCAGCTCTTGCAAAGCCCTCATCCTCTTCACCTCTTAGAACACACTAAAGAAGGGGACTATTGAAGTATTTCTTAAGTAAGATCATCCTTGCTTATCTTGTTCAAGTTTTGTGAGAAATATCTCTGAAGAGAAATCCCTGTCTAGTTGCTGAATGTAAACAGCTCTAATGGGTATGGAAGCCAAAAATCAGGAAAATTAAATAAGTGAGTAAAAGAGGACTCTGTAATGTTGTTTCTTCATAAAGAACAAGCACCTGGCAAAGCAATTTCTAACTTGAGGAATTTGGTAGAAGATAGAGAGAGTGGTTTCTCTGGAGGATGGTGCAACACCCTTGGTACAGACTGTGGTGGTCCCTGGCAGTGTGCAGTAGGTACAGGTGGTATCTGGTACTGGTACTGGTATTCAATTACCAGTATCTGGTAATTGAAACAACATTGCTGCTACTTCTTTCTTCTTTTAAATTCTAGGAGTTCCCCTACTATGAACTGAAGGCAGGAAGTTAGGAATAATAATTTTGACACTGCAATCAACTATGCATAAATTGGCTAAACCCATACTGATACTCTCGGGTTCATGGCTCAGTGCTTGAAGTTTGTAAAAAGAAGAGTGACACTGCATTGAAAACCCTAGAGAAACACTGGTCTTGAATTGCCTGCTTAAGAATGACATTAATTACAAAATAGCCAGGCAGAGAAACCACATGGAAAGCTGTCCCTGACAATGGCATGAATGTTCCTAAGGGCTTTGTCATACAGCCTGCATGTTTTTACATCTAATCAAGTTGATTAATAAAATGACAGATTAACAAGTTCTTTCTTCTGCCCCAAAATACAACTCAAACATTGCTGCACAGCTCAGAATTGCACTCCTGTGATGGTGTCTCTTTGGGACACTTGTTCCTCTTGCATGTTTAGCCCTTTAATGAGTCCCTGCAATCAAAGTGAACACAATTTAAAGGGATAAAACAATTATGTCTTAGCCAACATACACAAAAGTTAGCTGTGCTTATGAGGCCACATGGTTTATTTTCCACCCAAGTAAGACACTGAATGACTGTTTGCGGGCTAAGCAGGCATTAGTCCTGAAGTGGGTTGAATTACTTTGCTGCATGGTATAGATTCTAGTCCTGAGCTGCTACCTTGCAGCACTGCATTTGGGTTTTTGTTTGTTTGTTTGTGGTTTTATTTTGGGTTTTTTGGTTTTTGTTTTTTTTTTTGTTTTGTTTTGTTTTGGGTTTTTTTCGGGTTTTTGGTGGGGTTTTTTTTGTTTGTTTCCTAACCTTCCATGACAGTGCTTTTCTTCTTGAATTCTAGAGGTACTAATGGTCCTGTCTCAGCATTCTTACCTGTCTGCAACTTTATCTTCCTTATCTTTGCTCTACAGACTTTTTCACAGCTCATGCTCAAACTGAGTAATTAGAAGTCTGAGCCAAGGTTGTGCAGTCACATCATTAAGAGGCCTCACATCCTGGGACACATTACAGAGTTACAGAGGGTTGAAGAGAGGGAGAACTTCACCACCTTGCCTTTCATAGTCTCCACCAGGAAAAGGACAGTGAATCAAGGAACAGAAACTACAGCAAAGAGTTTCTTATATCTTAAATTTCACTTAAACACATTTTCTAATGATATTTGAAAGAGCTTCTAAGATAAATCCTGATCACTTTAAAAATAGAATGGTATTACACTTTGCACTTACATTTTGCACTAGAAATGTGATTCTGAAATACAGGTGTAGAGTGATTAAAAAGATAAGGAATGATCCCCACATGTGAGTTTGAGCCTCACAGGCCTCTTGTGCCCTCCTGGTTCAGTCTAGATCTTTATAAAGATTATCATGTGAAAGGGGAGGTTTATTCGACCCTCAAGTGTTTGATTTGTCTTTCAGTGCCCCAGGAAAGCAGAGACCTTTGTGCTCAACCAGTCTGTCAGCGTCCCATTAGAAGCACCCTCCACCGAGCAGTCTTGCTGGATCAGAGGGTGATTCAGCTGATTTGTTCACTGAGGAACACACACCAACAGCTTAAGGGACAACCCTCAGCATGTCTCCTACATTATTTGAGAATGTGACTTACTACAGGTGACAGTCAGCCCCTGTGAAGGACCCACAGTAGCAGTTTACAGATTAACTCTCTTTCATTTTAAACATTTTAAATTGGATTTGAAGAGAAAATTGTGATGGGTTAAGGTTCAAGGACTGCCAGTGATAGTATCTGACTCCAAAAATGCATTCAAAGCAATATGTAGATAAGCTCTAATCCCCAGTTCAGTGTGAATCGAGTATGATTCTTACCCACCAGGCATCCTTATGGGGTGGAAGACAGGTTCAGTCCATCAACTGATCCCAGAACTAATTATGGAGTTTTCCCTGACTTCTCCCCATTCTCTACTTAATTTTATACTATTTCTTTATGTTTAGAGCTTGAGTGACTTTAGTCAAACCTTTGTTAAGTCAAAACTCTGTTACTGGTTGGTGTAAAATTCTCTTGCTTCAGTCTGAAAGACACAGTCAAAAAATATAAGCACCATACAGTGAAGGGTGGTTGTACCTTGGAGGCAGGAAACTTTGGGATGGAGGTGTGAGTCAATATTACTATGAGATTATAATGAGTCAAGTTCATCTGAGGAGGGCATAGCTGGCTCAGCAGCAGACATTTTCTACTATCTCCCTTGGTGCTTTGTGATTTTTCAGCTGCAAAGTACCTTAAATTATCATCCAGTTCCCCTTCTTGAAAGGGTTTCAGCAAAGTCTAGCTGTGGTGTGTCCACTCTGCTCCACCCTGTACATTCCACATCCTTTAGCAGGTGCTTACAGTTGCAGATTGTGGGAATCATTGTGGAGAAGTTTTCCAGCATGCCAACCACATTCCACCCAGAGAGTAGCAGTTGCACTTCACCTTGTAATTCCTGTACTTCTGTTAGGATTTAAATAGAACTTCTCAGTTTCCTCTAATTTTACCTCCAGCCATCTTTCCACAAAGATTATAATAATGTCTCTTCTTCTGCAGAATTATTTCTGGAACTGAGCAATATTTTCAACCTCACATAAGATCAGAGATTATTTTAGGTTAAAAGAGAGCTGTGGAGATCTCTAATCCACATCCTGCTCAAAAGAGTGCTGGCTTCAAAGACAGATCAAATTGCTCTGACACAGTTATGAAAATCTGCAAGGATGGTGATCACACAAAATGTCTTGGCAGGATAACCCACTGTTTGACAATCCTCACCATGAACACTGTTTTCCTTGTTTTCAGTCAGAATTTTTGTGGCAATTTGTGCTTGTTGTCTTTTGTTCTTTTTAGTGTAGTAGAGAAGAATCTCCCAGGGAGAAAATATGGCCCAGTTACAACCATGGGCAACACAGACTTGACTTCGGGAAATTAATTTAATTTATTACGAATCAAGTCAGAGTAGGATGATGAGAAATAAAATCAAAATTTAAAACACCTTTCTCCCACCCTTCCTTCTCTGGCTCAACTTTTCTCACAATTTCTCTACCTCCTCCCCTCTTGGTGGCATGGGGGATATGGAATGAGAGTTTTGTGTCAGTTCATAGCACTTTGTGTCTTCCTTCCTCTTCAGAGGAACAACTCTTCCCATTCTTCCTGGTTCCACACACCTTAGACAGATAACTAGGTGTAAATCTCCGGTTGTTATGCACTACCACAATTTCCTTCACTGACTATAATTCCTATTTTCCATTGTTTTTCTCCCCTCACTTTTGGATGTACAAGAAGTTTGCAAATGAAATCTGAACTTCTTTCAAAATTGAGAGAAATCTGTAATTCAGTCCAGTAGATTCTCGTCAATATTTCTTCAGTTATAGAAAGACAAATTTCAGCTAAGAAAATGCAGTGAATGAAGACCATGCCAGCATGTTTCACAGTGTACATTTCTAAACATAACAAAAAATAAAAAAACTTCAGAAATTAAAAAAACCCCACAAGATCCTTAAAACAGAATAGTTCATTTTGACTTTATGTTCATTTTAGCTTGTAATTTGCTTAAAAGCTTTGCAAAGAGAACCATGTTTTAACAAAAATGGTTAGCAAATATGTCAGTGCATTTAGATTGTCTTGTTTGCATGGGCAATGAAGTTTAAGGTTAATCTCATCTAATCTAAATGACGCTCATGTTAGACTTTGCCAGAAAGCTGCAGAGTGAGGGATCCCATGTCTGTGCAGCAAAAGAGGCACCTACCTCCCAGATTTCTTAAAAGGAGTATTATTTCCAGATGCCTTATCCTTGTATTGTAACCTCAGTTCAACTCCAACATCAGAAAGCAATTAACTGTTTTCATCCCCACTTCTGGCTGGGTGCATAGGCAGTGGCAGGCTGCTTGGTTGTCAGAACGTTTGACGTGAAGGGCTGAATTTCCACTTCAGTGCATGAGATTCATCCCTCTGCCTCCTATTAACATTAATGGGGATCCCTTCACTAAATCCCCTGCAGTACACTGAAAATCTCTTCCTGTTTATAACTCAGAGTCATGTTGTGGTTTCTCCCTGGATTGTGTCCTGAGGGGATTATTTCCATTTTTATGCTCATGCTTTCACATAAAGTAGAAGGAGATGATTTTTACGTTTTCAGACAGTGTAATTTGCTTTTCATGAGTCTCTAGGAGCTTAAATATGATTAATATGTTACAGTCCTAATTGTCCTCTATAGCTGGTCACACCAGTTCTTCTGGCCCCAAATAGCAATAAAAAAAGGGAAGAATAACATACATCCTCTTAGATCTCTATTTCTATTGCAAGTTGCTTCAAGACCTGAAATCCCACTCTGCAGCTGGTCTGAACTAGCACTTTGCAAGAGTACACTGTCATTCTTGTGTGGGTCATGTGCATAGAGCTTGCTTTACTGTACTGTTGAGGATGTTGAGAAAGCAGTCACAAATTTCATAGTATGTAAGTAGTCCTTCTGTGAAAGCACTGTGTGTGTATAGGAGGTAAATTACTGAACTGTCTTTGCTGCTGTAGGTTTGTAACACTAAACAGAGAGTTATTTGACCAAGCCAGTCACTGCTGTCTCTTCAGGGTGCAACAAAGTTGCTGTAAGTATTGAAGGGGGAAAGCTGTGAAAACGTTAAGGAGTAAATGCCTTAAAATATGCCTGAAATGTCTAGCATGAACACAGAGCAAAGTGAAAATGCTATATTCAAAGACTACTTTTATAGCAGTAAATAAAATGTGCCTAAGAACAATCATGGGCATTGTTTAGTACCAAGGTCCATCTCTGCAAAGAAACTATTACTCTCCTGCCCTAGTTTCAGTTGGGATAATTTTCTTCTCGTATAACATTATGTTTTGGATTTAGTCTGAGAAAAACATTGATAACGCATTGATATTTTAACTGCTTCAGAGTAGTGCTTCCTCTAAGTCAAGGACTTGCCAGTTTCCCATCCTCTGCAGGCAAGTAGGTGCGCAAGAAGATGGGCAGGAGTGATGACAAGACAGCTGATCTGAACTGTCCAAGGGGCTCTTCCATACCATAGAACATCATGTTTAGTGCAGAAACTCATGGAAGGGGCCTATTGCTCTCTTGGGGACTGTCTGGACCTCTGTCAGCAGATGTTGAGCAACCATATTGTGCATCACTTGCCTTTCTTGGGCTTTATTCCTCTCTTTCTCTCATTTTCAATGCAATTATTATTGTTATTTTTTTTTTTTTTCAATTATGAAACAGTTCTCATCTCAACCCATGAGTTTTACTCTTTTTGTCTGATGCTAGCTGGGGTTAAACCATGACATCTCCCAGAGCAGTTTTGCCTGTCTGCAAACTATGTGTGTGGAGGATTGTCCCTGCCATGTGCTGACTCCTGGACTATTTGTGTCATACTGACTGGTTTGGACCAAACAAACCCTTTTTATGGGTAAATAGGTGAACAATAGGTTCACCTATTTAACCACAAAAAGAGCTGTGCTGCTTAATCCACTAAAATAAAAGCATCCACACTGTTTGCACATTTATATTTGCTAGTTTGAGTAACTGGCATAAAGAAAGTAGTGAAGATGCATCAGCTCAAGCTTATCTGAAGTAGGTGCTAAGGTGCAAACTCCTGACTTCAGGGGCTGATTCTGTATGTGACCTTCTAGCAGCACATGCTGACATTGAAACTATCCCATCCTTGTTGTTGTTGCTGCCCCTGCTATCTAGATTAAATCTGCAAAATTTATTTTGTGGTGTGGACAGGCCATATGTTCCTTGGAATTTAATTTCCATTTTAAAAATCATTTGGGTGTTTAGCTGCCTCAAACTTCCTGAAAGTCAGCAGAGTTAAGGTCACAAAACACTTGGCAAACTTGTGCAAATGCTGCTCAGCGCCTGTCACAGGCTGGCATCCAGGGGACCAATGCTGCAGCTTGCAGCTGGCCCTGGAGGACTGTGCCTGGACCAACCTGCTTCAGAGCAGACTCTTGTGTTGACACCCAGGGCAGCCACAGGGTTCCATGGTGCAATAGGCAGATCTCTATATATGAGTTAGGAGCTCACTGGAGCCTTTTGTCAACCTGCTGTTGCTCACTTTGGTTTAAATCATAGCCAGTCCTACTTGGAGCAGCTTCAGCCTACCCACCTCTCACATATGATGCTTGAGGCTGTAAAGACCTTCTTAGGTGAACTTTGCAGCCAATGTTAATCTCAGTGTCTGATTTGGTGTGCAGGCTAGCTAATTTAAGGGTAATTGGGATCTGCTTACATTACTCCCCAGGCACAGCATGGTTCTCAGCAGAGCCACACATCAAGAGAACAATCAGGCCTGCAAACTGCTGCCTATGCACATTTGGATGCTTACAGAAACACGGTTCATTGCTCCTATAATATACTGGTTTGTATCTGTAGGTTGGAGAAAAGGCTTGTCCTTCCCTGGCCCAGTCCTCCTACCAACCTTCAGCCCCCCTGGAAAGTCCCAAGTGGCTCAGGCATGATGTCAATGTCAGCTGTAGCCTGTATTTCCCTCATTTGCTGCTCAGGGCAGTAGAAGAAGAGTAGTGCATTCAGAAAAAAACTTCACAGGCATTGTGAAAATGTGGCTCACCCACCCCTGGCTTATGAACACTACCTGGAATCTCTAATAATCATAAGTGGCTACAGCTCACGATTGTGGTTCTTCATGAGGAAAAGCACCACACTAAAACACTTTTAATTCACTGCACTATGAAAAGTATTAGAACTTGAATCAGAAGGGAGAGTTCTGTCAGCTGAGTCAAATTCATCTCCACATTAATACTAAATATAATTATCCTGGCTACTGGAAGTTCTAAATTTTTAAATAAGGACTGATGTAGCCTGTTCCACAGCAAGCATACATTCTTAAATAGACAAAAATTATTTAACAATAGGAAGTTTTGTTATATTTTTGCAAGAAAATCATCTCCATATGTCTTTACTTGAAGATCAGCCAAAGACTAACCTTTCTCCATTCCAAACAAAGACTTGTACTTTGAAGAGGGGAGATCACATATAGGCAATGTTTAACCCCAATTTATAAGCTAAAACAAGTGGTAGTAATTACCATATGTGTTTTCATGACTGTCATATCTATTTTAGTGGTCTTGGAGACAAACTAATTGGATGGTGGGAAAAACTGAAGTACAATCCTGATGCCTTCTGGAGGCTGACCTGGAACAAAGACTAGACAGAGCAAAACAATAAAGTAGATATTTATTAAAAGGCCTCAGTGGTACACTTGGGCAGCACAAGAGTCCAGCTGGACCACACCCAAGATGCCCCTAAAATAGTCACAAAATGGACGCCCGATCGCGGAGTCTCACACTTTTATAAGTTCTGGTCTATTAGCATATTGGAGTCAATTGTCAAACCATAGATTCAGGTTATGAAACTCCATGCTCCTTGTTTTTTCTTCTCACTTCACCATTGTTTTCATTCTTGGGCCTCAAAGTTGTCCTTGGTATCACGCTAGAGAAGGAATTGTTTTGTCTATCTGTGAAGAAAGCTTAGTAGCACTTAATATGAAACCTAAAAGTACCCACAAAACCAGCACAGAATCTAAAAAATATAAAAGTTAAAACTTAAGGCATCAAAGCCCTAAAAAATCCCCCAAACCAACTGACACAGACCTTTCCTTTTGTCCTGGTTTGGTATTGATTTATCTTTTGATATGGATTAGTTTTTTGTTTGGGGCATTGTAGACCTGATAGACAACGAATCAACAGCCGATTTTGAGTATTGACACATGATTAAACCAATGAAGGGGATGGATAAGCCTTTGTGAACACATATTTTAAGATTAAAAATCCCAGGGATAGCTCTTTCTGGTTTCTGGCTTGGAAAAGGTAACAGGGGGCTGTCCAGGCCAGCTCCACTGTGGCCCACATGGCCTGGTGGGGCCAGGCTGGCCACTGGCGGCTGCCGGGCAGGGACGGGGAGGCCATTGGCCCCCGGTGTGTCCCAGCTGAGCCCAGCCTGGCTGATGAGATCCCAGCCATTCCTCCCTGTCCCAGTGCAGCCACCCCATCATAAACAGCTCTGGCCACAAGCGGGTGAGGCCTGAGGCGGCCCTGCAGCCCACGCAGAGAGGGGCCAGCAGCTGGAATTGAACACAGCAGGGGCCACCAGCCAGCCATGTGGGCAGAGTGACCACTGCCATTCTGGCCGAGCCCCTTGAGATCCTGGCACAGCCCAGCAAAAGCCTACAATCCATTCACTGGGACTACTCCAGGCCGGCCACTGCACTTCCCTCTGCAGGCCCTGGGGGACATATTAACGCTTCCAGTGCACAGATGAGACCTGCATGACCTTAAATCCTCTCTTGAGTGAAAGGAATAAGAAGAGTGAAGACACATAGAGAAACAACATGAAGACACCGAAGTCAGTAAAAAATGAGTCAGGTCCAAGAAGAAAGGCGAATGAGGAAATGTCTTATTTTTAGTCTNCAACATGAAGACACCGAAGTCAGTAAAAAAGGAGTCAGGTCCAAGACAAAAGGCGAATGAGGAAACGTCTTAGTTTTAGTCTGAAATTCTCTTGTAAGCCATAGTGATAGACTATGATATATTGAATATCCCTTTAAATCATGGGGAAAGGTATAGGGAGATGAACGTTCAAATTGTAAACCTGAGCAAAAGCATCCATGCTGAACAAGTAAATGTTAAAGTAGCTGTGATCCCATGCAAAGTTTGAACAGAGAGGAATGAGTGATGAAAACCCCTTTTTCCCTGAGAGAAGAAGAAAAAGAAAACCTCTGTTCCTAGAGATGAAGATGATTTTAGAGAGAGATGAAGAGAACCTTTGCTTTTGAACAGTTCATCCTTAAAATAATACCCCATAAGTTGATGTGCCCTAAAAGCACAGCTGTGAGAAGGCTGTGAAAGATGGGAGGAACTTCACGAATGAAGATTCCCCGGCAGCTGCTGTTCAATTTCAAAAATTGCAACAACAAGAGAACTGTTTTCTTGTAGAAAATTCTCCATAGTACAACAAATGATGCTTCTCTCCATAAGTGAACTAAAGAAAAACTATTCTAGAGGTAGAAAACTAAAAATTCTGAGTGTTTTTTCTGTATGTTATTAGGGGGAAAGAAAAGAGGGTGTAGAAGGAGGAGGATAAATGTTCTGAAGGTTTTATTCTAATTCTTATTATTCTTTAAGTTTTATTAATAAATTTTCTTTATGCCTTTCAAAGTTTAAGCCTGTTTTACTTTTCTCCTTATATTATTTCACAAAAAAAATAGACACCCTACATAAATTGATGCATTAACCAGAAAATCTCAAATTATTCCTAAACACTACACAAAAATTAGTGTTTCCACCCAGTTTCAAACTAAAACCACCACACCTTTTTTTGACAAGTTCATGCTGTATGTCAAGAATCAAATTTCCGAGATTCATTGAGTATGTCCCTGCTGGCTATTTAAAGGCACTGGTAATTCTGCAGTTATATTGTTCATCTATCATTGTCTTTCAGCACTTCAGAGCAAAATTGTTTAGTTTTCTTTTTCTGCCCACTTTTAAAAGGATTTGATATCAAGTTTTTAAAAAATATTTAGGGGAACACATTTATTACAGCCATATACTGCTAATGGACATAGAGATGCATCCTCAGGGAGTGCTGGGAGCTTCGTTTAATTACCTACACAACCGGGGTCCAGCTGACTGAACTTTACTCCCTTCTCATTTTTCATTCAGACTGTATTCCTTTGGGACATACTCATTGCACTCCAATAAATTACATTTGTCAATCTATTGCAAGCAATTTTTTAACTCGTGGGTAACTGTAGCACTAGCAGGTGCCTGCTGTGGTGCTGAAGAGGACACTTGCTGGGGTGTTCATGTAAATTGAGTTGAGCTTGAAGGTAAATTAAGTTGAAGAACCTTGGCTAGGTCAGGTCTAGTGTCAATAAGGAAACTTGAGTTTCATCCAGGCTGTGAAATATTATGTAACAAAGTCCTTTGCCCCCTGTGTTCCCTGTGTTTGTGTTTTATCCTTATAAAGGTTGTTCTTTGAATAGGTATTTCCCAAATTTCTTGTGCTGTGTTGAAGCAAAGAAAATAAGAGCATAGATACAGGATGACAGGCAGGTTAGGAAACCTTTGTACTCTAGCTTACTTATGCCATATTAATACATTCTTTACTACTTGGATTTTTAAAATTTTCTTGTGGTAAAAACAAAAAGTCAATTTTTCCTAATGTTGGTCTACCACTTATAAGGTATCCTTTAAAGGGACTAAACCCACTGTTGAGTACTTTTTGCAGGTAAGCAATGGAAGAGATTGCTTAGGGGCGTAACTAAATTTTCTTTACTGAAGTCTTCTATGAACGTCTGCTATGAATGTCATAGGTCCAGCAAACCCAGATGTGAAGGCAAACTAAATGATCTCTTGGTGTGCCTTTGTAAGTCAGTGTTATTTAAGTTTTGTATGAGTTAAAGTAAAAAAAAAAAAAAGCAACAAACCCTCAAATCCGTAAGGAAGATACAGGACTAAATCCAGAGTTTTATCTTTGGTCTGAAGGTCTGTAGAGCACAAAGCTGAAAGAGGGCTGTAGTTATTCTACAACTTTTAAGTGGACAAAATAAGCTGTGAGAAATTTACCAGAATCAAATACTACCCTTTTGAGTATTGCATAGATATTAAAAATTATGACACTGGAGATCTGGTTACTTCTTTCCTAGTGGCTGTGCTTGCAGTGGCTTTGAGATGCCCAGGGACCATGCCAGAGTTCTTAAGTTTGTCTTCACTGCAGAGAAAAGTGCCTACTTTTTCTTCAAATACCTGAGTTCTGACATTAAGGTGAGATAAAAAGCTTAATATACAAGACAGATTTTTATGTCCCCTTCCATCTTGCAAGACTAATCTAGCTTTTTACAAGACTGACAGAGTACTATCCACACAAGGACAGTAGATTTGACATCTCACAAAAACGGGACACTTGATATAGTGCAAAGCTGTCCACAGATTGTTGAAGGCATGTCCTTGTATCCATCATGCTGGCTTCAGCTATTTCTATAATTTTTAATAGCTAAGATTTTCTTGCTTTTCTTCATTAAAATGCTGAACTTAGGGCAACAAAATCAGAAAAATGTTGTCAGTACTCATTGTTTGTGCTTCTAATCCTTTCTCAACATGCTTGGATGAGCTCTGCTTGTTCCTTCTGTCTGTTGTCATTGCTGTGCTGTGTTTCGGTGGATGGCCAAGAGAAAAAAAAAAGAAAAAGAGGGAAAAGAGGTCACAGCTGTATAAAGGAAATGTGTGAAACAATAGCACATGAAGTACCAGTGAATAACAAGCTAATTAAATTTCCCTGTATGTTTTAACTTTGTAGAATAGTATACATTATAACATCTTTCTGGATACATTGTCCCCATCACTGTAATGGTGATGACCTTACAAATATTTGGAAATAGGAAAAACTATGGAAAGCTATTTCTGGCAAAGATATGCTTGGTGGATATTTGGAAAACAATCAATAATTTGGGCTTTATAGCTCATCCCTGACATGGAAGCCCTAAAGCATGGGAAGTGACACAATGACATTTCTAGAAGGTCAGGTGTTCCTGAAGGCTGCTAAATGAATTCTGCCTCCACTTTGGAGAGACTTGAAACAGGAGTGTAATTAACACCTTTGCCTCTTTGATTTCTGGCTTGTGACATAAAATCTCAGAGAACAGAACACGCTCTGTAGGTAAATAAATCTCTAGATTCCCTCAACGTTTGCTCTTGCTCATTGAAAAGAAATGAAATTTAATGAATGTGAGGTGGTTTGTATTTATTTTCCAGTGGAAGATACAAGACAGTGGAGAATCTGACTCCTGATATTTTCTCTATTAGAGATGAACAAATCAAAATCATTCCATCTTGTTCATAGAAAGTGGAAAGAGGTAAATCTCTGAAGAACTCACTGAAGCAATAATAAATTTCAGAGAACACAACTGTGTTATACCAATAAAGAAATTCTTTCTTTCTTTCTTTACTCTTGCTATGGACAATGGTATCAAGGACAGAAATGTTGTCACTGGATGGATGATCAATTTTTTCTTGTTCTTCTGGGAGCTACTTTGAGTCATTCTCTTTGATTATTACTGCATTGATGAATTTTCTGATTCATCAGGATTTTCAAATGAATCCGTGGAGATGTTGTTTGTGGGTTCCTATTTTAGAAACTGATTCATTAAAGAATGTAAAATGCATATTTTCTTGGCATACCTTGAGCACAATCTGTTGTGAAAACTATTGATATGTGTGATAAAGGAAAGAGCATTTGCCTTTATTTTAACCTGGACAAGCTTGCATAGGCTTGAGAAGATGAATTTTGCTATTTCTGAGCATCCTGCTTTATGGTCAGACAATCTGGTGTGCCTGATATTTAACAGGGGGAAGTATTAATAATGGATGGTATTAAAAAAAAAAGTTATTTCTAACACAGATTTATCAAGAGTTTTAGTAGGAAGATAAGACATACTATATATATACTACGTATAGACTGATATACTAAAGTTATATATCAGGTGTTTCAGAAAAAGCCTTCAAGGGAGGTTAAATATTTGAGAAGCCTACACTGAATCATTCATTGGTAACTTGTGAAGTGGCAACATTCAGACATCATGGTTAAAAAACTGCTAAAAGACAGGGATAAACAAAAAAACCCCCAACCCTATGTTTTTGATAATAGATGGGTGCTTAGACAAAATGATCAAAAATTATGCTTGTCCAAAACTGATCAAGGTGATTTAATCTTGGTGTGTTTGAAGTAAGACTGAGAGATCCTGACAGATCATGCAGTGTCTCTACGAGGCAGGTGAGGAGGAGTCATGAGGAAGAACAGTCACATACTTCCGACAGCTTCAATGAGAACCACTGAAATGTTCTTAGCCAGTCTTGTGGGCAGGTTAACAATCGATAAGAGCCTGTCATGAACCAATTACAATTCTAGGAATAACTAAATTATTATTTTAACTTCTCAAGGTGATGGCATGCTCTATTTCTGTGCCAAAGCTCCCCTAACTAGTGTGTGACACTTGGGCTGAAATGAGTGCGTTCTTCGAAGATCTAGACTGGTGTGCAGGCTTTGTTCTGGCCTTTGAACTCCAAAAGTGACGATTTTCTTTAAAGACAACTATAGTCTTGTTAAAACATCTGAAAAATAAGTATTAAACAGATAATTTTAGAAACTTTATTTCAACTAAATTAGGCTTCTTTTATTATAAAATTAAGTAAATATTTATGTTCTTAGGGGAAGAATATTAGTAGCCAAAGCTAAATTCATATTTTAATTTAGCTATCCAGTAAAAAATAAATGACACCTTATATAAGGCACCTTATATAAGGTTTTAATCTTCCTTCTTCTGGGTGTTTTGCACTGGACTCTTGCTCCCTCCATTAAAAAAACCCCTCTATATTCATAAATGTTCAGCATGACTTTTGACCAAAGGGAGAGATCAAGGAGAGGCAGACAAAACCAATCCATATCATCATATCATATCATATCATATCATATCATATCATATATCATATCATATCATATTATATCATATCATCATATCAATCATATCATATCGTGTCAATGTTGTGAATTAGGAATAAACAACTCAATTTTGTTTGGACTGTACAAGTAGGTTAGGCTAATTATTATCCAAGCACTGCATCTGGATGAACACAGTACTCCAAAGTGGATTTAGATTAAACGTTTTATGTACAGTTTAGAATGCAGTTCTCACCTCTTTTCATGGCTTTTAGGGCAAATGAGTTTGTTACTTACATGGGCATTTTTTCCCATAATGACATTAGCACTTTGAGCAAGTTTAAATGCAACTGAGACACTTAAACAATCTATGTTGGCAGAGCGTACTATACTCTCTGGTTCACTTCAGCTATACATCTACTATTTTTATATTTACAACAGTAAAAATGTTTTCTATGTTTAAATACTGTTTAGAATTTGGATGGCAGAACTCACCACTTGCCAGTGAGGTTAGCTGAAGAGAGAGTCTTTTTTTCTTTTTAAGTTGACAATAATATACCTCTCAGTTTGTGTAAACTTACTTCACAATCCCAGTGGTTCCAATGAAAATATATTACTGGATTACCCTTATTATTTACTGAAAACATTGAATTTCTATAATTTCTGTAAACCTTCTAAGTGCCAGCCTGCACTGTGCTCCCCCTGAGGAGCTGGCTAAATTCCATGGTGCTGGGTGTGAGAAGGGCACCATGATATGATCTCAACCTGCTCATGGTCATTTGAAACCCATCTGTTTCTTGTGCCAGTGCTGCCTTATTGTCTTCCTTACGTGTCCTTCTGTCTGTCTAATAAGCTTTCACTATTGTTCCTTCTGGCCTAAACATAATCAAATCTGGTCAATAATAATTCTAATCTCCTCTTGGATAACTGAACCTTCATTATCCTACTGTCTTAGAATCTCCTTCTGTATCTTTTCCAAATCCAATTTATATTTTCTAATCATAGCTGACACAAAATGTGTATATTTCATGAATTTTGTAGCCAGCACTGGAATAGGACTTATTTTTCCTTTACTCCAAACCTCCTAAGACATAATTTTTCTTTATTTTGAGTAACCTTGCATTGATTGCACATAATTATGATGTCAGAGACTAGACTTTCCAGAACTCTGCCCCCGGTTCTCTTCTTATTACAGTCAAACTTTCTGCCAGAGATAACAGGAGGAGGTGTGAAACTCTGCTATATCTTGCAATATTCATCACAGAATCACAGAGCAGGTAAGGTTGGGAGGGAACACAAGGGGCCATCTGGTCCAGCCTTCCTGTTCAAGCAGAGTTGTCCTAGAGAACACGGCACGGGATTGCATCCAGATGGTTCCTGAATCTCTCCAGGTCTCTCTTGTGCTGGGAAGCCCAGAAGGGGACACAACACTGCAGATGTGACCTCACCACGGTCAGTAAAGGGGTAGAATCATCTCTCCTGACCTGCTGGCAATGCTCTCCCTGATGGTCCCCAAGACACACTGCTGGCTCACAGACAGCTTGCTGTCCACAAATTAGTAATGAATGAAAGATTAAGAATATAGTTCTCCTAGAAAACATAAAGTTGTGGTGATAAAAGTAATTAAAAAAATCTGTTCAGAAAAATGCATGTTAATATCTTCTAAAAATCTCACAGAGGCTTGAAAGAAACTGAAATAATAATTGCAGGGAAAATGAGGAAAAGAGGATGCAGTAAAAATGGCATAATGATCACTTGCTAATTTTGGTTACTTATCCCATTGGTTCATTGACCCTGTGCATATTCCTCTGTGTTAATCACCATGCATTGTATGTCACAATAGCTAAGAAAACCAGAAATTTCTTATTTTTCTTGCTGTTTTAGTAGGCTTTACTGGGTAATGTCTGAATTCTTTGAAAACCAGTAAAAATCTTTCTGCCAGAAGAGTTTTACACATATTCTTTTCTTGCCTGGTCAACTGTGTGTAGCACAAAGAAAACAATGCCACCTTAGCTAGTTATATTATGACCTACACTTACAAGTAATATTAAGTTCCATGTGAAGATTATCTGAGGTTTTGATTGAAATAAATGGACAATGAAAAAAGTATATCAGTCTTTCAATAAGACCATTTTGCTTCGATAGCTGTGGCTTTTCATTCAAAATTGTGCAGAATAACTGCAGTTTATTGTGCCCAGGAGACTCATTAAGGATGTTTCTGTAGACACTGGTGCAAATCTGATATTTAAATCTACCCTCGACTTTAGAATAATATTCTAATTTGTTCGAAGTCCACAGTTTCCAGCTGTGTGCAGTTTGTAAGCTGGAGAATTCATAGTGTAAATATATTCAGCAAAAAGTATTTCATAATGGACTTTTGAAAAATGCTGTAATCCGGTAACAATAACTCCTTTTGAATGGTAAATCAATATGCAGATAGAACTTTGCACTAGGAGTGTATCTTTTTCTTTTTGTCTGTGAATTGAGAAACTTTCATGAGAACGAGTGTACCACAAAGTTTTTCTAGGCCAAATTTTTCTTCTTAAAAAAGAATGGAAGCTTAGCCTCGATCCTGTAGCAGAAATTATAAATATAGAATAAGCAAGATTATACTCACAAAGTAGAAAGATATTTCAAACTATAAATCCTGTGGTAATATATCTGCAACCTCTGGCCAAGCTCTGGTAACTTCCTTGCTCAGATAGAACTTACTGAGGGCTTCTCAGTGGTCTGAGGAGAGACTCAGTAAGGAAAAGTTATCTGGCTAACACTGAGAAGACAGTTCATGAGTTAAGAACTGGACCTGCAAAGTAACCATTTCTTGAATCAGTGGTTTAGATGGATACTGTCAGTCAGTTTAGTGATCTAGTTTTCAGACATACCAATCTCTCCATCTCAAAGTATTTCCTGTAGCGTCTGCTGACCTGCTTGCTTAGTTTAACCCACTTCTATGTTAATGTGGGAGGCTCAAATTCCCAGACCAGCTTCTTAGCATATGTGCACATGCCACATTAGAAAGAGTGAGTATCTGCCCTCTGAGAATGCACCTTCCCTGAATTTAAATCTAAAATGTCTTTAGTATTGATGAAAGAAAGCACCTTTGTTTTTTGTCACTTTTCTTGAAAGCTTTTCTCTAGAGCTCTGGACAAGCTACTCTATGATCTTTTTCAGCTTGAGCAATTCTGCAAGGCTAACTTAAAAAATTATCTCAAAAAGTTATTTTCTGGAATTCACATACACACTTCAGTAACAACTGGACTTTCATTAACAACTGAAATAAATATGCTGACTTTTTTTTGCATAAATCACCACCTTTTTTTAAGCAAATTGTCAAAGAATAGAATGTCCCTGTTATCAGTAGAGACAAAAGTCATGGTGTGTTCCTGGCTTTGTGCAGAAACTACAGCATTAGTAATTACTGGCAATGTATGAAAAATACATACTGGTTTTATAAGTCAAAAGCACATAATGGTGCAAATGTTCCTAACTGAGGAATGTGATAGTTGCTGTGATAGTTGTGCTAATAACTGCATTGGTATGTTCCTACCAAATTTTCCCCCTTATCAGTTCTATGTGAAATATGAACACTTTTCTTCCTAAAATAAACCCAAAAGATTCTAATTATGTTCTTTTGAAAGAAGAATTATATGTTAAAATGGCCTGGGGAAAAAAAATCTCAATAACCACCCTTGTTAATAAAGGGCTTTCTCTATATGAAGTGCTTCTGAAGAGGCCTGCTATAGGCCAGACACGGACCATCTTTTATCCATAGCGTTGCCAAGCAACACTTCCCTGCATTCTTAAAATTAAAATTATTTCTCTTTCATTTTGCAGAGCAATGGGCAAAGGGAGGGGGTACATAGGGCCTTCGAGTGAAAAAAGGAGATAAAACTTTGTATGGTTTCTTATTCTCTGTGTAATTGAGCAACACATGAGCATTCCTGTTCTGCAGCACAAAGATTCATTTACAGTGGCCATGGCTGTAATGTGTGAGCACGTGTGTATATCAGATAAAGCACACCAGTGATTCAAATTACAAAATATGTTTTTTGGAGTTTTTGAGGGTTGCTTTTTGGGTTATTTTTTGTAAACACCAAATTGTTCTGTGCTAGAACTTATCTATCATGTATCTTATGCTGAAAAGGGGTTTACAGTCCAGATAAAAAGTGACTAACAAAGTAAAGACAAGAACAGCTTTCTGTTCTTGAGAGATGAGATTCTTTCTCATCATCATAAGACACCAGATGCAGCTAATACGATTGGCTCCTCCACAGCTACATGAAAAAAATCAGCTAATGAAGTCCCTGGATTAGGGATGACACACTTGCTTCACTAGAACACGAAGAGAGACATTTTCTTGGCTTGAGAGGAACACAGGCTTCCGTAGCAGTTTAGGAGATTTGGCAGAGCTGGCATTAATATTTAGATGTAGTAAGTTGATCTCCTATGCATTTCTAGATGTAAGAAACTGTAAAGAGACCCCAGAAATCCCCCAAATGCAGGGGGTCAAGTTCAACTGTGGATCAAGACACTGAATTTCAGGAACTATAGTTGTCTATATGTGACACAGATGTCTAAGCTCCTAGGATGGAGATAGTAAAATGGATTTACTCTAGTGACATATCCATCTCATCCTCAAAGGATGGTGCAGATGACAGTGTTTTATCACCTGAACAAATATCTTTAGGCATCTCCATCTTTACTGTGGCCTTGTTATATACATGAAGGTATGGATCACCCTTGATGATAATGAGAACTTAGATGTACAGCATACAGGCTGATATCTGTGTCAGGATACCTGATGCTATCTGAAACTTAGGCTTAATGTTCCCTACATGTGACAATTCACTTCTCTAAATATTGGCACCTACTCCTGGTTCAGCTCTTTGGAGGTATCCAT
Source organism: Polioptila caerulea (assembly GCA_013397295.1). NCBI lineage: Eukaryota > Metazoa > Chordata > Aves > Passeriformes > Certhiidae > Polioptila > Polioptila caerulea. The sequence goes on from VYXF01011623.1 coordinate 30,274, forward strand.
CTGGTTGCTACAAGCCAGCATACAGCCCTAAGCCCACAGCCCTGCCATTTCCACAAGCCTCACCCGCACATTTTGGACTCTGCATGATCTCTGAAGTGATGTTGGAGATCTTTGTTTAGGCAGAGGTCTCCATGGCACCCAGTGCTTTGCTCCACATATACCCTTGTACATGTTCCCTGAGGGTCCAACCAGCGGAATTGTAAAGCAAATGGTTGGATTCATCTCATCGTGTCCAGAGTTTCAAATGTAGAAGTAGATTTCAGATTCCAGACAGAGATTTCTAGGACCGTTTCAGACATCCAGTATTATCTGAAATTTCTGCTAATTTCTTCAGTTAGGTATAATGCAGGACCTACCGAAGGATAGGTCTTGAAACAAGATAATTTGGTAGATTTGAAATGGTAATTGGCGCCCTTTTTTAGGTAGCTGAATTTCATCCTAGGTGTCTGTATCTACGCTGTTCACCTCATACTTCTTTTATACTCTATAGAAGGAAACAGGCCCCTAGAGACATGAGAAAAATATCAAATCCACATATAAATGTCTGCTCTGCAAAACTCAAAAGTTGACTTGCATTGCAATTGTCTAAAGCAAGTCAAAATTAATGTAGCTGGAGTTTCCCACTCAGTTTCACCTTAACTGTAAAGCAAGGATGTCAATAGAAAGTAAGGTTACATGTGCACTCAGTTTTCTGATGAAACAGTGCTTAAGAAAAAAGACATACAAAGTGTATGTTCATGACACCAATACCTACAGCTTGTTCAAACCTAGGTGTACTTTCATGTGAAGGCTTTTTAAAATGCAAAGTATAGACTAAGAGCACAGGATGTTCTCAGACGTAGCTCTAGATCTATTTACTTTGATAAAGAGGAATAAAGATGTCTGAAGAGATGATAATGAAAGAATCACCTATGGTTTTCATGACTGTATAAATGTTACTGTTGAGCCAATTATGCACTGGAGAGGTTAATAACCTCTAAAACAGTGAGCTAATAAAGCTTAATAGTCTAAGATAGAGTGACATTTCTTATACTGACATTATGCCACTCTGTTGCTTGCACTGTTGGTAAAGGTGAAAATTATTCCTGACCTCATTCCTCTAAAGTTTGTTTCTGTGGTGATGTTTAAGCAAGCATCATTAGTGAGGCATGAGGTGAGAACAGGTGTGAAGCAATGTATTTTTACACAGTAGATGGATTTCTGGGTGTGAAGGGACTGTATTGCCTGAATGTTATACAATCATAGAACCTCTCAAGATGGAAAGGACACAAAAATATTTTTAAATACCAATCCCTGCTCCTTGCAGGGCAGCTGAAAAGTAAACCCTGCTAGTAAAAGCATTATCCAGACACTCTTTGACCTCTGGTGCTGTAACCAGTTCCCTGTGGATCCTGTTCCCGTGACAGACCACCTGAATTTTTTTAATACAAATAACACAGCCATATCTGAGATGGTTTTCAGGTCTGTTTTCTGCAAAGCCATATAGAAGGTAATCTGAGGTTAACCCCTTTTCATTTGTGAACCTAAGCAGAACATTTCTACCATGTCAGAAACTGTTAAAGTATAAAGAGGACTTCCATGACCTTCTCTGATTACAAGCTGGAGACCCTTATTGCTCTTTGTTTCTCATCTAGCTGAGTTAAAGGAAAATTACAGATACAACCCAGTAGGGAACAAGAATCTAAAAGGGAACAACAGTGAAAAAGGAGTGTTAGTGTAATAAAAGTTGAGAAACACCACTACAATGCAGCTAATACAGTACACAGTAGAATTAGTATTTCTAAGAAAGCCACCATCCACTAAGCAACAGAAAGATCTCGACATTGTTTCTTTGTGCTCTGAAAAGAAGACCAATGCATGTGGTTGATTCTCTTACAATTTATTTGAAATATGTTCTCAGTCTGATTTATAAAATGCATCACATTCTTTGAGTTGGGCTGGAGTCTTAATGCCAGTACCTCTTGTTTAGAAACATCCTGGGGCCAGACGGCTCCCTTATATTTTATTTAAGTGTTCTTCCTTTTGCTCATTGTCCTATCTTGTCTTCATGACTTTATTGAAACCCTTGGGTGCCCAGTAGAGATAATAAATTGTAGGACATTTGCAAATGCCAGTTGAATAAACATCTCTGGAGATCCTGGGTACTGTCATTGGCTTGCCTTAACATTGGAAGAATGAAAAGCAGCTGCTCTTTACCAATTACAGCCTATGAACAAATGTAGCCTGATGGACAGCAGATACACTATTTTCCTGACTATCAGGTAATACAGCTTACCTGGCTAGACAGTTTCCTTTTCCACCAAAATTGCTGTAGATAAATCTTACAGACTTCACCCTTCTTCTCCAATTACTTCTTCCGAGTACTGTCGGTTATTTCCCATGGCTTTCATAAACCTTAATTTTCAATAGAGGCATCTTTATGGCAGTTAAAATATTTTTTAAAGTATTATTTTAATTTTTAAAAATGCAGTGGTTTTTTCCCCCTAAACCTATTTTTCCATTTTTTTTTCTCATATCTCTCTGATGCACTAGAGCAAGATTTGACTTCTCCAGCCTGGGCTGCTCAGGTGTAGATACAAGCAGCACAGCCTCTTCTTCAGGCTCTATGAACAAGGCTTGGTCTCTGTTTACATTAATTCCATTCATTGGACTGCAAAGGTGATTCTAACTTCCCATATTAAAACATGACAGACCAAAAAGCCAAAGTTGCACATCAGTATAAACACCATTTCATAATATTTTTATTAGGCAATATTGCAAATCAAAGACCTTTTTCGGGATAGTTGCCTCTGAATGCCTAGAGAGGAAAGAGGAATTGTTGAAATGTTGAGGGAAAAGAAATTTCCAGGGCTTCCTTCTGATGGAAATACTACAGTGTTGCTGGCTATGCTGGAAGAGGAAGCACAGCCAGGGGTAACTTCATTTTTGCAGTTTAACATTTAGGAATCTCTGCCAGCTGGTAGAGAAACAAGCATGAATGAAACACAGAGAGTGGCAATGTGAACTAACATGAAGGAACCTGACACTTGGCACAAGTAACAGAAATCGTAAGAACTAGCACTGAAAAGAAAACAAATATAGGGAAATAATGTTTAAAAAAGGGTCCAATAAAAGGAAGGATTGTCTCAGATACTGTTCCCCTTCACGCTGCTGCAGAAAAATTATTCCAATGAAGTCTCTGGAATCCTTTAAAAGCACAAAAATTAGTCATTATTATTCTTATTGTTATTCACTGAGAGAGAAATGGAGCCCAGATTATGTGACCCAGGGCAGCAGCAGAGGACATTGGCTGGGGGAATGGGACTACAACAGGTAATGCTTGAGTTCCCAACAAATCACCCTCTTATGTCTGAAAAACAAAACAAGGATATTTTAAAAGAGGGATGGAGATAGTAATAGGTATTTCCCAACAACCAAGTGCCTCTTTTAGAAGGCCTACTCAGTTCTTTTTGCATAGCTTCCTGTTGACAGCTGTGTTTCTGTTCAACCTGACACTCTTTTTGAGAATATATCAGTTACATAATGAAGAACAAAGAAGCAAGAGGAAGACACAGACTTTGCTTTTGCTCTTTTGTTAATCATAGTCTGTTGACTGCCCAAAACTTCATCATACCATTCAACTTCCCAGTTGGATCTTGGAACAAGCAAGTTCAATGTTATTGACATCAATGGCTTCACAGACATAAAAACCTGTTGCACTTTTCCCCTATGTCTAGAAAAATGTTTTTTTCAGGAGCAAGTGTGTTGATAGGAATCAGGATAAATTTTACTAAAATGGCTGTGGGTAAAGAAAGAAATTACACTTGTTAAATTTTTTTTTAAATTTTTATACCATGTTAATTATGTCAAATATTTTGTCTTTGAAAATGACTGGCACTCCACTTCTGTGGTGCAAATTTTATTCTGGGAAATAACAATCTTTTACTGCTGTGAGTATACTGTAAATATACTGAGTATATAGTAAATTCAGGGACAGAATGCAAAATTTGTGTTTTAGACTCCTTACTGTGATCTACAAACTGCTTCCCTAAAAGCTCTTTTGGCTTTTATTTATCATCCAAGTTAGATGATGCAGGATTTTTTTGTTTGGTTGGGGGCTTTTGTTGTTGTTTGTTTGTTTGTTTGGTTTTTTTTAACATTTTCTTTATTTGACCATACAGTTACTCTCTATTCTGTCTGTTAAGTGGGGTGACCTGTTTATATCATGTTCTAAACTTTGGGATTCCCTTGTGATATTTGTTGATGAAAAGACAAAGCAGAAACACAGAAATCTGTAAGTTTTCCACATTAGAAAAATCCATCAGTTCATGGACAGCAGAAATGTCTGGAAAGATAAAGTCTAAGCAGACTAATTCACATGTAGGTTTTGGAGAATTTTGCCTTATTTCTCTTTAGAAAAGTAAACAGCTTTATTTTGCCTCTGGAATGAATGTAATGATTTTACTCAAGAGTTGAAAAGACTGGTAATTAAAATGAAATTTAAATGGTTTTTTCTTGTTTGTTTGTTTGTTTTTTTGTATGAAGAGCTGGGTCTTACAGAGTTGGGATTGAGGAATCTGTCTGCCAATTAGGTTCAACTGCTTTTTAACTTAAAAGAAGAGGAAAAGCTCTGCTGAGGACATCCCCCTAGAATTCAAGGAGGGAATAAAACACCAGGGTGTGTCCCTGGTACCCTCCCCAAAAAATTACCTTTTGCATCCAGAAAACTCCCCAGAGTGGCAAGAAAAAGCAGAATCATGGCTTATAAGAGTAACTGTTTGAGGCTTAAAAATCAGGAAGATTTAGTGTTTGCAATTGTTGGATAACAGAGGCACTCCTGTAGGCACTGGGGAATACGGTGCACAACAGCCCAAGCTGGATGTGCACAGAATCAGATCTTACCTCCCTGCTTGGTTTTAGGTGGATAGAAATGCACCATTTAACTTTGGACCTGAGTAAAGAATTAATGATATGCCCTCTATGTGGGCTGCTGGCTCAAACAAAAATCTGCACTAACACAGAGATCCAGCTGTCAGACTAGAGCCAGTTCCAGCTCTCACTCCACAACCCTGAAAGCCTTTTCTTTGTGAAAAGCAGTAGGCAGGTAGAGGTAGCTCATTTTAGCCCCCTCCCATCTTTTCAAAGCACAGTTTGAGCCATTAACAAACCCAGGTCTTCTGCAGAAATAAGCAAATGTCTCTACCCAACAGGACTTATGTTTTTCTCATCCCATCATCAGTGCCAGAATTTTAGCAACAAACCTAAAATCATTGTTTTATAGCTCTTTATAAGTGTCTTTTTTCATTTCATCTTCAAAGCCACCAAAGTTCACATTGAATACCCATTGTGCAGAAGAAAGACAGGATACAATTTAATCATATCTTGACTGTCTAAGTCCCATTTAATTTCCCTGCAACTTCCTCTTCACATCTCCCAAAGAAAGCACTAATAATTCAAATACTGTTTTTGTGACTATTTATATTTAATGTGTTATGAGCTCAGGTAAAATGTATTAGCTGTTTGAATTTTTCTGTCTCATGGAGAAGATCAGGGGACTTGCTTTGGCACTCTGGCACTTGTCAGCTTCATAGGATTATTGACATTAACTCTCAGATTAGCAGTGTACACCTTTTGCCACAGTACTGCTCCTGTCAGAAAGTCTTGTAAGGCACAATATCCAGTCTTTTGCTCTTACTTTGCCTTTCTCATTCCTTTTTTAGCAAGACACACAGTTTTCTATGTCTTCTGCCAGCCCACCACATTCCTCCTTTCTGTGCTGCCAGGTCTTTCCATTTCCCTTCTGCTCAACTCCACTGCTCACTTTCCATGGTAATCTTAGTTCACTTCCCTGTCTCCTGTCACTCCTTGTTGTATTCTTTATATTCCCACTTACTAAACAGGGGAATTTGTGAGGAAGTTGAAATAACTGTAACACTCCACACTCCCTAAATTCTTATGTACATTGAAGTTTTTCTTTATGTATACACACTCTTATTTTTCACCCTTTTTCTTTTTGGAATATAGCTTTATGTATTCAAATATGTTCCTAACCAAAGGCAAGAAACATGCAAGTCAAAAAACCAGTAGATTCTCATTTGATCACTTAACGATAAGAGCAGGACATTAAGACAATGTCCACTATTAAAAAATTATAAGATTTAGAAGCCTGGCAATGTAGTTAAACCCTTGAGAAAATTTATTTGTTATTTTTTTATTATTATTATTATTTTCTTGTGGAAATGGGATGAATATAATTGAAATATCAATTTTAAATAAAGAGAAAGTTAATCTGAGACATAAGGCTTAGCTCTGATTGCCCTGTGTGGACCTTGAAAAAGTGTCTTGAATAAATATTAACCTGCTTTAGGTGATGCTGCCTTGGCAAAAGGGTTTGAACTCTTCAGAGGCCCCTTCCAACCCTAATGATTCTGTGACTCTGTGAATGTGAATTAACCACTGTTCTCATTGCTATGTTAATGTGACATGTAGATAGAGCACTTCATTTTGATATGGCAATACTTCTGTACAGTCTCATATAATAATATTTTTTCTTATGAAAGCGATTTAGATTTTTTGGATGCTATTTTTATGACTATTCATCAGCTTTTCTTCATACTGATTACACTTAATACATATCAAAATTGTTTCCAGGCAAGTACTAATTAAAGCTATCTTTATGGACAAATAGGAGAACAGACAGAAAACTGGTCTGAGTATAGAGATTTGCCTTTAACCCTTTCAAGCAGATCAGTGAAATATCTTTAGGGTTTCACGAGGAAAATTTGATAGCTCTTGTCTGTATTGCTTTGTTGTCTGAAGAACATTAACATTAACTGATTATAATGCCCTAATAGTATAAAAACACCAGAATTAATATCCCAGAATTAAATAAGTGGAGGAGAAAGAGCTAAGTTTCACAAAAAACCCAAAAAACATGGCTTCAGTTATTTCGAGGACATATTTTGCTCTTCAGATTTGGTAAAAAACAAGGTGAAATTATAAGACAAATTTTAAATGCTGTAAATGTTGCTGCTCACTTCTCTCAGAGAAGGAATAGTACTAAAATGGATTTTTTTTGTGCTACTCAAAGCAGAAATTCTGCTTAGTTTATATAATTTAATGTAGCACTCTTCTGTAATTACCATTTAAGTTTTTATCCTGATTTTATAAGCATGTGAGGCTTACAAGATTCTGGTGTGTAGCTGTCTGTGTGTGATTTGGACAACTTTTAAACTTTAAATCAATCTCCTTCATGCTGACATTCTTACTGTTATCAAAACAGGAGTTCAAGTGGAGAATACATTTACTTTGCTTTCACATGGAAGAAAGGCTAAAATAAGACCTCAGGTCTATTTTATTATCATAGAATCAATATATGCTTTACTGTATCATTTTTTCGCCATTTTACTGGTGTGGTTTTTCCAGGACTTGTTTATTCTATGCCTTTCAGCCTTTGAAAGATACACATAAGTATCACTGAATCATAGAACTATAAAATAAAGGGACCCATCAGGGTTATCAAGTTCAACTCCTCACCCCGCACCAGACACCTCAATAGTCACACCATGTGTCTGACTGTTTTGTCCAAACAGCTCTTGAGTTCTGTCAGGCTTGGTGCTCTGACCACCTTCCTGAAGGAGCTTGTTCCAGTGGCCAGCCACCCTCTGGGTGAAAAATTTTATCTAGTATTCTTTAACCTAAACTTCTCCTGACTCAGTTTTGTGTTGTTTCCTTTGACCCTGTCACTGGTCATGAGAGCTAAGAGATTGGTCCCTGCCCCTCCATTTCCCCTCAGGAGGATTTTGAAGACCACAATGGTCCCTTTCCACAGTGCTGTTCTCCACCCCAGGTGCAAAATCCTGCATTTTCCTTTGTTGAACTTCATATGGTTGGTAATTGTCCACATCTCTCTAATTTGTTGAGGATTTTCTGCAGGGCCTCTCTGCCCTTGAGGAAGTCGTCAGCTACTCCTGATGATTCAGTGTCCATCAATGAGTATGTCCTTAGGTCACACTCAGTTCAACAGGTGTTACACAGAGGTATCTTGAGTTAGTCAGGTGTAAACTGAAAACAAATGAAGGGGACTATTTGGCTCTTCTTTGTGCTTCTGACATGAAATTCGTATTGACAATGGCTTTGCTCACAAGCTATGTTAGTGTAGGAAAAGTGATTTCAGCCATGGGACCAGCCAGGTTTATGCTGTGTATGTGTGTCTCCTTGATGCCATGGCTGTGTTGATACTGCTAAATTGGCTTGGACAATCAAATTTGCCTGAAACAAGCCAGGCCTGCAAGACTTGGACAGCCTAGAGATTTTTTAAGATGCATTGTTACGGCTGACTCTGATTCTGTCTGCCTTTTATACTGTTGCTTATGCTCAGATCAGTAAATAACTGTAAGTGGGTAGGTTGTTACTGTAAGTTTACAGGGAACCTTGAAATGAGACATCTGAATTCAAATGCTGCCAGTGTTTTAAGACCTGTGGGTATTTGCTAGAGATAAAATGGAAATACATGGAAAATATAAAACTTTTGCAATTACCCATTCTTGACTGGAAAACAATATTTATTTTGATCTTTAATTCAGCCGTACAGTTAAACTCAAAAGAAAACTCAGAAGAAAAACTCAGAAGAAAAATCTTAAAGGAGTTTAGCCTTGACACAGACTATTTGAATCTCATTAAGGGTATACATGTGTTAAAGGATTTTATTACAATGGAATGACAGCACACGGTAGGTTTGGACCAATATTTCTCCAGGCTGGAAATATAAGACTCACTTTGGCAAGGTCATGATATAAAAAATCAAACCTCAACAAGTTTTTCTAAACAAATGAGATGAAACTGGAAAGTGGATACAGAAACTAGCTTGATTTAGTATGCATCAATGTGTTATGATCTGAGAGAAATATAAGTACCTTCTAGGTCTGCGTTAGGTAATATGAAATAAGCAATGAACTTTGAATAATTTAGCCCACAAAAATGATGAAATGATGGATGGTTTTGATTTAATTATATTTTTTATTTGATGTGCCAATTATTGTTCGAAGTAATTGGAAAAATAAACCAGCTGAAAACCTTTAACACACTCAGCACTACTTATATATCTACATTTTCTACTTTTTCCTCTGCTATAGATAATGAATCTTCTGACTTTCCTTGGACAGAATAACTCAGTGAACTTTAGGATTTCTTTCACTTTTAGCCTGAAGTTCACATTCTCTTTCTGCAAAAAATAAGTTAACTGAAGATATGTATGATTCTCTAATTACCACAAGGATATATTATTTTCTTTTTCATCCAATAACTGTCTATGTGAACAACTCTTATCTAAATGCTAATATGTTTGGGTTGATGCAATTATCTGGAGAAAGACCAAAATAAATATAACCAATACATCTGATTCTGGCAATGGGCACGGGACTAAATCCTTGAAAAATGTATAGAACTCTTGAATAATCCCCTTTTGTCAATATACTCCTGTTCTCAGATAAAATCACCCTAACTCAGCCAAAGACTTGACACTTATGAAGTCCCTCAGCTCTTAAAAGTAGAGCTTTGGTGAGACAAAATTCATATGCAGAGCCTGTGCTGCCTCTGTGTACATAAACATATCTGTCTGCCAGGTTGAAAAACCCATGTTACTTAAACGTTTTATTGCCTGGAGTTCAGATTGTCATGAGGACTTGTATAGAAACAGCCCCAGAGTAAACCATATTAGCATTATTTATTAGCCAGACCTTAAAGTAAAACATCAAATACTTCTCTGATATGGCCAGTGAAATCAAAGCAGAAGAGTACTGGGATCCCCTTCTCTTTTAATATCTGTCTTTATATAGTCTATCAAATTTTCAGTGGCAAAACAAATAATTTACATTATTTCAGATGTAAATGCCTTCATTTGCATGTGTGACTGTAAATCTGAAGGCAGTTTATTTGCATCCTGACAGTTAACCTCATCTTTTAACAGCTTACTGAACTGTGACTCCTGCAGAACTTTGTCTGTGTCTGCTGCCCTCTGAATACGTAGATACCCTGTACATGTCCTGTACTTACTGAATGGATGGACACTGAATCACGACAAACGTGTTATGTGAAATTGCAAAGCATAAGTACAACTCACCTAAACAGGAAACATCATTCCATTATTATCTTTTGCTGAGGTGATTATGGGCTTCTGAATGGGCACTGATTTATATATTTGCCTCATTTGCTATAAAGATTACGAATTTACATAAATTGTTGCTGGTATCTCTTTGCTTACCTTTAATACATTCTTTTTTAAAAGCTTCTCCACATTAACCATCAGTTACTTCAGAAAATAATGGCACCATCATCACACTCATGTTAAAACTGCACCTCCGTAAGAGAGCTCTGATGGCCTGCTGTCTTTGCTAATTGTCTTCTCAAGCATTGTGGCTTTAATTTTTTGGGGGATATTTTATCACATGTTTAAAAACAATACAGGCCAATATCTGTTTATCATTAAGTGGCTGAGATGGTTGAAACAAATTATTCAGTCCTTTTTAAAATCATAGACGGCTGTGGGGTAAACAATCTGTAAATTAATAGGTGTCCTGTTCTAGCCAGGACAGGGTTCATTTTTGCATTAGCCAGGAGGAGGCATGGCCAGGACCCAGAGGTTATTCTATACCAGCTCCTGTCATTTCCTGGAGGTGGGAGAAGGGGTCTCTTTTGGGTTGAGGTTGTGTGCTGACAGTCTGATATTGTTGGGCTCTGCGTGGTATAGGGGTGAGCACTTGAATATGGATCATTTGCTTCTCTTGTACACTTTTGCTATTAATATTGCTGCTAAATACTGTTTGTTTTCTTACCTCATTGCTCATTCCAGTAAACTATTCTAATCTCAACCCGTGACCCTTACCTTTTGTACTTCAAATTTCCTCTCCAGCCACCTGCAAAGGAAGGGAGAGGGACATGTGGATGGGGGAGTGAACAAACTGCACATGGTTTGGAGTAGTTTCAGTGGGAACACTAAATTGGAGAATACAATTCCTAAACAGAAACAATAAATTGAAGGGAAGACTCAGAACCTACATAAATAAACTACCTCATTTCTTTCCTATAATGTGCCACTTATCTTCAGCTGAGATGTTAAGAGAAATAATAATGAAACTAGTAAAAAAAAGGGCAACTTTGTTTGCAGGATGCATTAGCCTATTTTTCTTGCTGGTTTTCTGCAAATCAATTTTTTTCCAGTGAAAGAAGAATGACAATTTGTCCTCTGACAGTTCCTATTTTGAGGTCTCCTGGTTCTTAACCATTGCAGCACTGCATATATAGCTTTTAAAGAAGATATCATTTGACTCCTTTTATTGATGAATTTGCTTAAGTCTATTCCAAAGCTGTAGTGGAAATGTGACTCTAAACTAGGCTGAATTAAGTTAATAATTTAAATAAATCAGTATGAAGATGATTTTTTTTTTAACTTTACATTTAGCAGTGTAAAATTAATTCTAAGATTAGATTAAATATTTTAAAGTCGATTATAGGAATAATAATATGGGAAATGACCTTTATTAGCTTAAAGCTACAACCCTAATGCATTTTTATCCAGATTGTCCTTACATAAATGATTGCTTAATTCAATTTTTTTTTTTTTTTACATTAATATGTCTGTCTGCTACCAGCCTGAATTCTGTGCAGGTTGGTTATACTTTCAAAAGAGTAATTATATTATTGATACCAGTGTGGATAATCAAATGGCCCTATGTTGTATACAGCACTTAATGGAAACAGATGCTATTCAAGCTAGCAAAAATGTTGAGACCTACAAGAGTGCACTGAGAGATGGAAAGCTGAATAGTTCATCCTTGCAAGCCAAAAAAGGCTATTACTTTGAGAAATTACATCTCTCCTTTTACTCTCTCTACTGATGCAGCTCCTATTAAAATCAAAGAAAAGCCTCCTGTTGGCTTTAGTGAGAGCAGACTGGAGCTTTGTAATACCTGTTACTCTCTGAAATAAAATAAATCTTCCTCTCTCGTTACTTCAGTGCTGGGTGATTTGTAAGTCCTGAATTCTACTGTCATCTTCCATGCCATGCAATCCAAAATATCACCAAAGCACTTTTACTAGCTCCAAGCTAGTATCCAAGCTCAGCATCTCAAGAGAAATTTGTGCTATGGGCAAAATGCCAGATGGGGACACAATAGGATAGGACAAGATTTATGGTGCTTTTTAATATAATTCAAGGCACAACTTCCAAGAACTGGAGGCAGAAGACATAATGAAACAAGGGCAGGTCTAAGTAGCAAGTCCATTTTTTAATGAAACTAAAGAGATTAATTGGAATAAAAATAAGAACCAGACTGGGGATGGATTATTGCTGATGGCTAAGGGGAAAAAAAAGAAAAGAGAATTTGTTAGTATGGGCCCATGTTTATATAAAGAAACTGCTTACAAGTTCCAATGCAGCACTTTAAATACACACTCTATGTTCAGTCAGTTCCAGCTGGAATAAGTCAATTTATTCTCAGGTTTGCAAACCTAAACTGATGTGTAGTTTTTTGTTGAGCCATGTACTAAAAAGGAAACATTTTCAAGACAGTAAGACTCACAGATTGCGTAGAAGAAAAATAGAATATTGCAAGTTATTGCTAGTTATCCAGAATAAGAAAGAACAAAATGAACCATTTTGTGGAGGAGTGATGATTGCAATTCTCCGACCCATTGCAACAACATGAAGCTAATTCAGCACTGAATTTTAGTTCCTTGAGAAAAGATAAGTGGAGTGGGAAATATAAATTATTCACTCAAATTTCTGCCTGTATATTATTTTTGCACTGCATTGTCAGCTACCCTATAGTGTTTACCGTAAAAGGTGGAGTCTATTACATCCTCCTAATGTCCCTCAAAATACCATCAGAGCAGCAAGTTTTAACAAATTTATCTATTCTCCTGGAAATACTTTTTATGAAGACTTTTTATAAGAATAAATAGAAAGAACCAGGAACAGAGGAGATTGCCTCCTTTTGCACTGGGTGGAGGGTTAGACTTGATAATAGGAAAAAAGTGTTCACTGACCAAGTGGTCAGACATAGGAACAGGCTGACCAGGGAAGGGCTGGAATCACCATCCCTGGAAGTGTAAGTGCTGGAATCACCATCTCTGGAAGTGTTCAGCAGGTGTGTGGACGTGTCACTTGAACAGATGTGATAAACTCAGTGGTGCTGGATTAAGAGTTGGACTCAATCTTAAGGGTCTCTTCCAAAATTAATGATTCTATGATTCCATGACAGAAGGTTTTTTACTGTAAATTTTCTTCCTACTCAGTTATTTCAAAATTCATTATTTAAGGCACTGGAACAATTTAATAAATTAAAATTATTATAAGTGAAAGAGCTGATAAAGTGGGCTCCTTGGGCTTGAAACTTGACAACTAGAAATTTCAGAGATGTCTAATGTTGAATCCACTGTTTCTTCTTTATTTTTTACCACGTAAAATGAACAACCTGAAGTTGCTAAATGCTCTTGTCTAGAGAACCTGGGCATACAGACTTGGTATTTAGGTTGCCATAAATAAGTAGGAGGTTCAAAAACTTGATTTTTTCAGCTCTCATTCTTTCCTGAGCTCTTCTGTGGAGATAGCCCTTTACATTTTAATGCTATTGTTCATATTGTTTGTATTAAGATAAAACCAAATCTAAGAAAACAGTACTTTTGAGTCACTGCATGTTTTCTCATTTTTTATACTCATTTTATGATCTTTGTAAGTCTATAAATTGGAAACAATCTCAACAACAACAACAACAACAACAAAAAAGAATAAATTGATTACTCTTATGGAAGTTTCAGTTAAAAAAAAATAAAAAGAGAAGTGAATGTATCGTGTAGTCAATCAGGAAATAGTGTGCTAATTACTGTAAAGATAACAGCTGTTCATACTCTTTAGATTATTAACACCTTTTACACTCCAGCAGGGAAGCATCCCATGCAACGCTAATCTTCCATGTGCAAACAACTTCTGCTTCTTCACAGGGAAGTGGATAATATTTTCTTCTCTCTGACAGACCAATAGGTCAGCAACAGCAGGCAGAACAGAAGTTTTATGACTTTCAAGATTTTGTTAATGTCATTGATGCTGCAAACTGTACCATACTTAGGCTACCAGTAGAAAACCAAGGTGTTTCTTATAAAGCAAAAATCACATCCAGCCTTTTATACATAAATAAACTACTAGATTATTCCAGCTGTTACTTTTTTTTCTCTTTGACTTTATCTGAATAAAAATGGTAAACCCAATATTATTTCTGAAGTGACTTTATGAAAAAGTCGATTTTTTACTTTATAAATCAAACCTGTAGCCAAATTATTATGGTGCTCACTCCTTATTTTCTGGATTTCTGTTTAAGCATACTGATAACTCAAATGTTCTGCTCACATTATAGAACAGGATAAAAAAATATGTTATCCTTCTCTGCCACAGAAAACTTCCTGTAATCTGGGAAAAGGTGGAACAATGTTTTATCTACAAAATGAGACATGAATAGTAGAAAAACTGTAAATGTAAAATAGTAAAAAATAGTAAAAGCCTGTAATACAGGATTTGAAAATAGAGTGTGAAGTCCAAGAAAAAATACAAGCAAGTTACAATTAGAAAGTTTGTGGGATCTCTGATCTACTACACTTAGAGTTCAATTAAATTGAATTGAGACACTTAAAAATTGCAAAAGCCATGACAATAAAGAGCAAACAAACATGAAAACATCTAACTGTGAAGGAGATGAGCTTGTCACATGATAAAGCTATCCCTTAGTGCTATGTTGTATTCTTCCTGGGAGTGAATCACAAGGCAAGTGAGGCACTCTGTATGCTTGCTTTGGCAGACCTGTGGGCAGGTGCCGGCCATTTTTGCCAATAACCAACAAGATCAATATTGTGACCCTCACGGCTTGTGTGTCCCATTCATTCCCCTTCACTCCTTGCACTAAAAAGAACGTTCAAGATTGAGGTTTCCCACATATTTATTATATAGGCAAGTCCTACTTAATACTGTCCTGTCAAATTGCTCTCTATATTCTGTTCTTCCCCCTGCCCTCTTAGAGAACTCTTTGGGTGCCTGTGTTATCCTGCATAATTTTGCTTGTCATGGGCCACCCCAAGAGCAGCTGTACCAACAAAAATCAGGAGCAACATCTCTTGAAAAAATTATGACTTTCTGAATAGATTGTTTTTCATTTATTTGCATTGCTCACAAACTTTCCAGCTTCTCTGGTACTTGTGGTCAGCCTACAGCTAAGGAACGTCCTTAACAGGGTGAGTCACTCTCGATGAATCAGCTCTGCACCACTCTGAAGCATTGAGGTGCATTTTGCATCACTCCAGCTGAGGTCTGAGGTCAATGAACTGCCAAACCACAAATTATCCCCTCCCCTTACGCAGCATTCATGTACAGAGGTTCACCATGACGTGTACCTATCTATCTTTTTTCTCCCTGGTTAGTACTAAGGCTTTGTTATCTCAGAGAGACATTAAGCACAACAGGTTATTTGCTTGTGTGGATAATAAGCTGTTCCACAGCTCATCTCAAACAAGAAGCCATGTTACTTCACTGTTCACGAGAAACCAGGAAATGAAAAAGGGTTTATTTCCTGAGACCTTATTTTCTGATATCTGGAAAAAAAATATCTTCACATTCTCTGTGGCATAATACAGATATTAGACATAGACAAGCTGATAGCTGGCAGCAGTGTACTAGAGTTTCCAGACCTTTAAAGATGCTTTTCATAGAGTAGAAGAACTTTTGATCCCTAGATATAAGAAATCAGACAAGGAAGCTCCACATGGCTAAGTCAAGACCTGCTTGTCGTCGTAGAAGTGGTCACGACTCAGTAACTACCAAAAGTTTCAAGGCAGAAAAAAGTTTTTATTTCAACTGCATTTTCCTTTTTATACGTTCTTTTCACCAAAGGTGTGCACTTTACTCATTGGTTGGTAAAAGGTATTTTACTTGTCTATCAAATCTCTCTATTCTTGAATAGTAAACATATTTCTTTTTGTTTGATTCTCATGAAACAGATTTCTTATTTACTGCAGGTGCAGTTGTTTTTCACCCAGGATCAGTTTGTTGTGTTAATGAACTCTCATTCTCAAGACTGTTTTCACATGAGAACTTACAAGCTACTTTAGCTGCACATAGAAATTACAAGTTANTCTTTGCGTAGAAATGGATTCAGGAAGGCCAAGGCACATCTAGAGATGAACTTGGCAAGGATGTAAAGAATAACAGTTATGTCAGCCAGAAAGAGAAGGACAAAGAAAGTGATGATCCGCAGTGAACATCACTGGCAAACTGGTAACGATGGAGAAGGCTGAGGTACTCAACTCTTTTACCTNGCAGCGGCGCGTCAGAAAGTGATGATCTGCAATGAATCACTGGCAAACTGGTAACGATGGAGAAGGCTGAGGTACTCAACTCTTTTACCTCAGTCTTCAGTGGCAATATCTCCTCCCACACCTCTCAAGTAGATGGACTGCAAGACTGGGGAAGGAAAGTCATCCTTGTGTAAGAGAAGTTCAGGTTTATGATGATATGAAGAACTTGATTGCGTATAAGTCTGTGAGACATGACGAGATGCATCCCAGAGTCTTGAAGGAATTGGATGATGTAATTGCCAAACCACTCTCCATGATATTTCAAAAGTTATGTCAGTGAGGTGAAGTCCCAGGGGACTGGAAAAAAGGCAAACACTACACCCATTTTTTAAAAGGGTAGAAAGGAGGGCCCTGGAAACTAATGACCTGCCGACCTCATCTCTGTGCCTTGGAAGATCATGGAACAGACCTTCCTGGAATAAGGCAAATGGAGGACAGGGAGATAATTCAAGACAACCAGCACAGTATCATCAAGGGGTAGTCTTGTCTGACCAACCTAGTGATCTTCCATGATGAAGTGACAAAACCAGTGGAAAAGGGAAGGGCTATATGTCATCTATCTGTACTTTTGTTAGGCTTTTGACATGATCTCCTACAACAGCCTAGTCTCTAAATTGGAAAGATATGGATTTGATGGGTGGATTGTTTAGTGGATGAGAAAGTGTTTGCATGGTCATATCAAGAGGATAATGGTGTATGAGGAATTGTTTGGATGGTCATATCTAGAGGATAATGGTCGATGGCTCAATATCTAGATGGAGATCGATGACAAGAGGTGTCCCTCAGAGGTCTGTGCTGGGATCAGTACTGTTTAGTATCTTTGTCAATGACAGAGAAAATGGAACTGAGTGCACCCTTAACAAACCTGCAGATGACACCAAGTTGAAGGGTGAGGCTGACACACCTGAAGGACACGATGCCATCTAGAGGGACCGGAACAAGCCTGGAGTGGGTCCATGGGAAAGTCAAGAGGTTTAAAAAACTCAGCCACAGGGTCCTACACCTGGATTGGAAAAACCATCAGTACCAATACAGGCTGGGGGATGAACAGATCAGGAGCAGCTCTGCCAAGAAAAACTTGGGGGTGCTGATAGATGAGAGGCTGGACATGACTCAGCAACGTGCACTCACAGACCAGAAACATAAATGTGCCCTGGGCTGCACCCAAACCAACATGGCCAGCAGGGCAAGGGAGGGGATTCTGCCCCTCTGCTCTGGTGAGACCCCACCAGGAGTGCTGCATCCAGCTCTGGGGTCCCCAGCACAGGAAAGACCTTTTGAAGCAAGTCCAGAGAAGGGCCATAAGAATGATTAGAGGACTGGAGCATCTCTCTTATGAGGAAAGGCTGAGAGAATTGGGTTTGTTCAGCTTGGAGAAGACTTCACTGTGACCTTGTTGTATCCTTTCTGTACCTGAAAGAGGCTTATGACAAAGCTAGAGACAAACATTTTTAGGGTATATTGTGATAGGACAAGGGTGTAAAAAAAAAAAAAAGAAAAGAAAAAGAAGGTCAATTTAGGTAAGATAGAAGGAGGATTTTTTTACTTTAAGAGTGCTGAAACACAGGAATGGGTTGCCCAGTGAGGTAGTAGTTACACCACACCTGGAAACATTCAAGACCTGGCTGGATAGGACTATGAGAAACCTGACCTAATAGAAAGTGTCCCTGCTTATTGCAGGGGGGTTGTTCTGGGTGACCTCTAAAGGTTCCTTCCAATCCAAATGGTTCTATGATTCTGTGATTCTAGGCTGACTTTACCAAGCCAAGCTCAATTTCTGGGACATCCAAATCAACCCTAATGTATATTTCCTGATAAAGGACCTGATCTGATAGACATTATTTTCACTGTTTCTTGAGTGTTTCCAGTGTAGAACCCCAAGCTAGTTTCCTGTGGACTTCTCAGACAATGGGTGCTTTTAGAGTAAAAGTCATTTTGGCAAATGGAAATGCTTAATTTAGGATGAAGTGAAGTGAACCATAGAAACAGTTCCACAGACAATAAGGGGAGAAAAGAGTAATTCACTGATATGCAATGTCTGTATTGCATTAGATTAATACAGTCTTTTGCATTTAACTTAAAGTGAGCTTTGTTCTAATCTAGTTGAATATTAAAACACAGTGCAAGTGCATCAGCTTTTACCTCTATTTTAGCAGCATCCTGTGCATTAAAAATAGTTTTAATTAATAAAAACTTTCACAGAGGGGAAATTTTGTTAAGTATTATCTAAAAATCCCCAGTCTGTTTTTTTTTTTAATCTAAAGTGAAATTAGAAACCCTGCCTCCTCTGGTTTAACTAAAGGGCAATTCTATATTATAAACCTCTGCAAGGTTTATTTTGTTCTAGACATCTGTAGTTCTGTTAGAAATAGTTTGAAATTAACCCAGCCTTAGGATCTTGCTTGGATATTAAAAATCTTCAAAATTCCATTTGATTTCCTAGCTTCTGTGCCAAGGATTATGTAGTGTCTGATTTTTGAGTCTAGCTCTTCTGCAGCAATTACTCTTTTAACTGGAGTGTAAAATTAGGCATCTCCAAAATTTGTATCTGTTGATTACAGTAGTGAAAAGGAAAAAGGGACAGATAGCTCTTGAAGAAATATTGATCCGTAAATATGATATAAACATGTGATGCATGAACAAAATAATGTTTACTGTACAGAAGGCCAAAATAATGTAATGCTACTCATATTTCACATTTAGGATTGGATGCATAGGAAGCATTTAAATTAGAAATTAATTTTCATATACACTTGGAATGTCTTAAACCTGTTCTAAATCTAGAAGCATACGAGGGATCTTTTCTATATACAGGAAAACACTATGGATAAGCTACCAATATAATTCAATATTTTCCTTATAATTTAATCTATGGGTTTTTTGACATTTATAGGTAAGCATCCTGATACTTTCTTATGGATATATACATTTTTTTCACTTTTAATGGTGGAAAATTGGAACATTTAATAGAAAAAAACAATCTATGTAAAGGTAAACGGTTATATTTAGGGAAAAGTTATTATGTCATATACATTTTTTTTTTGTAATCACTTAAGTAACAAATTGTACAATTTTGATGTAAATGTCCACATGATCACCCCAAAACAAAGGAAACATCCTATCCTTCCATCTTTTTGTTTAGCTTGTTTTTAATGAAAACTTTCTTATTAAATATTTGGTTCTGCAAAACATGTCAGGTGGTGGCTATACCAGGAGATTTGCACTGAAACAAAATCTTGACAAGAAATCTTGTGGAGTAGAGAACGTAGGGAGCTCTGTATGAATCAACATTTTGTCAGTATCCTTATCCAGCAGCAGCTGAAAAAAAATATTTCCAGGTTAGCAAAGGTTGGCATGTATTGTTTTTGTGACTCTACATTTTCTTTTACTTTTGTTTAGCTTGGTTTTCCCATTTCTGTATATGAAGTCTATTTTTCTGACGTGCATGATAACATTCTACTATTCCATGGGAAATTGGCTAAATGTCTTGAGAAGCCTGGGATGGTTTCCAATATTTGGTATAATCAGGAGCATCTCAAGTTATGGTGGTTTTTCGCATCAGTTAGAAACAGGAAAAAATATTTGCTTTTAGTGCTTATTTAATAATCAACTCTGCTAAATTATGGTTGGTTTTAAAAAATTGTTTTTCCTTGCTTTTTTTTATTGTGCACTGCTCTTTTTTTTCTGTATTTTTCTCAGCTTCACAAGGACGTTGTAGAATTTCCTGAAGGAGACTGCCGTAAAGTAGCTTGAAAATGCCTCTCATAAAAGTAATTTAATCTCCTGTCTGTGATTTCATTGGATTTGAATAATTTCTGGGGAAAATGGTCATCAACTTGAAGGAAGTGGTTACTTTCACAGCACAACTAATGCTTAATTTACTTTGCTGATTCACAGAAGATGCAAGCTAATCAGAAGAAGTGATTCATGAGGTACAGTTGAGAAAAGACATAATCTTCTGTGAGAATCTTAATTGCCATTTTGTAGCTTTTACTCAAAAGCTTTTGCTTTTGTGTTTTAAACTGACACAAGAAACGGATATCTCCCTGAAAACTCACAGGATTCTTGGGGGACACCATGAGGAATAACTGTAAGTTTTTGTGCTCAACTTCCTGCTTCATGGTTCTCCAGAGAGGCCAAAGCTAAGTTTTACCATCCTTCCTTGACAAATGAGAAGGCAGAGAGACAGTCATTGTTGGTTTTCTATGAGGTATGACCTCTAATTCCTCAATCTAACAGTATCCCCTTTGCTTCTTGTAGGAGATCAGGAACCAGAAAGCCTCCTGCCTTCACTGAAGCCAGCTTTAGGCAGAGACATTTATTGGCAGGTTCCATACATACATATACCACATGTGCATTGACTCTGCATTCCACCTTCCAGGATCATTTACAAAGGCATTAAGGCCACGAAGGATTTTTCCAGACCTTGGCAAAGACCACACCACATCCAGTCTTCATCCTGGGAGTTCTGAATGTGTCTGCAAACCTGAGGGAGCCCACCTGGCTACTCATTCATTTTGCCATGCAAAGCAGCTTTTGAAGCAAGACTGTGTAGGTCAGTGGAAGATAGGTTAGTTCAATCTCCTCTTCCACACAGAGCAGTCAAACAGGACTCTAGGATAAAGCTTTTTCTTGTCTGGTTAATCAGATTCTCCTGCTCTAGCTAAGAGCATGAAGGAGAAAATTTCCTCTATATTCAGGCTAGGACATAATGGTCTGGATGGGTGGGTGACTACCTGGGTAGAAAATTGTTTGGATTATCAGTGGTTAGTTAATGTGTTTTGCCCTGTGTGGATGCCCGTGATGAGTATTGTAGAGGTCTGTCCTGTTTAATGTCTTGGCAGAGATAATAGAATGCATTCCAGTCAAGTTTGCAGGTGACACAAAGTTGGGGTAACATTTGATAAGCTCAAGGGTCGGGCTGTCTTCTTGGTTGGAGGAAGATGCCAACAGAAACCTCATAAAATTAAATGAGGACACAGCTGGATCCTGTGTTCATTTTTTGCCTCCCCCAAATATGAAAGAGAAGGCTCAGTGGGGAGCTCCAAGCATCATGGGGTTGGAGTGCTTGCTCCATATGGAGAGCTGATCCTATTCAGACTGGAGTAGGCATGCTTTGGGGAATATTTAACAGTTCCCCCAGCACCCACAAGGAGTGAGGAGTTGCAGCCATGATTCTCAAAGTGGTGCAAAGCAGAACAGTCATGGGCATAAGTTGAAACAAAAGAAGAGAAAGTTTTTCCTGAGAGTACATCAGGCAGTGGAGAGGTTCCTCTGATAGGATGAATGGTGGCCATTCCTGGAAGATCCAGTTGTGCAAAGTCCTAGCAACCTGGTCTGATCTCATAGTTGGCTGTGCTTTGGCAAGATTTTAAATTAATCTGCATCCCAATATCCCTCCAACCTGAATTTTCCTATCAGTATTATGACCTTCTTTCAGCAGCTTCCATTTCTGGACTGTTTTTTAACCAAGATTTCCTAGGCTGAAGCCTTTCCAGAATGTTTAGAAAGGAATCAGTTTTGATTCAGGTTGTTTCTTACTATCCTTCTCTGCAAAAAAAAGTGTCTTCTATCATTGGATGAAGAAGAAAATGGGAAAGTAAAATCACCTGACTGTTAGGATATGCAACATAGATTCCTGCACCTGAACTTCTTGTCTAGACTCACACTGTAACTGATAGAGAAATGTCATTTTTGGAATGACATTAATCTCATCTGAAGGCAGATGTCTAAAATACATTTTCTGAATCATGCATAAGTACATTTTTCTCCACTGGCTGTATTGGAATTCAGGTGAATAGCTGAGTTGTAGCTGCCTGTCATATATTTGCCCACAGAGTTAAATGAGATCATTCCTATCTGAAATGCCAGCAGCTGCCCACCACCCTTCCTATCTGCTCCATACACCAAGAGCTGAATGACAGGTGGGGACAGCTATCTTCTGAGATCCTTTGTCTTTGCAGGTGGGTGCATGTGAAGCCCTGTGGGAATAATTCAAGGGTAGCATGAATCTGTGGGAAAAAAATGGCTTTTTCCATGGTAAAGAAACTACAAAGGGCTGACAGAGCTTCAGAAAAAAATGATCTTGATAACAAAAATGGTGATTCTTGCATGTCTGTCTTAATGATGTGAATCTGGTAGAAACAGTCTAGCTTTTCCTGTTTTATATTTGGTAGATGACAGCACAAATATGAGGAAATTGGCATTGTAATTATGTACTTTAATCCTACCAGTTGAGTGATAATCCCAAATTACTCCTGCTTGCAGAGGGATAAGGAGCTCATAGCTGATCTACCTCACAGTTCAATGTAATAGATTGTGAGCTGTTCCTCTGAGTACTTCTGGCATATGAAAGAATTGTATGCCAGGGAGCCTGACCAGGGCTGCAAAATTTCAGGAGGGGAATAGGAAGATAATTTTAAGACTGAGGCCTGAATGAGCCTTTATATCACTTATAGACAGATACACACACCTGCAGGATACCTGGGTCATGTGAATTAAACATGCTATCTCTGTTGGATGGTTCTGGTGATTAATGTGCAGAGACCTCTCACATTTCAAAGCACCAGCACATTAATCTGATCAATTCAGGCTAGTGATGTCAGTTGTATGGAGCCATATTTTACAGAAGCCTCAATTTTGCAATTTTGGACCGTGTTAATTTACTGCCTAAGTACAACAAGTTTAGAACAAAATTAATTTTGACTTTTCTAAAAACAATAGAAGTTCCACTTCTAGTTAAAAGCTTTTCATAACTAGATTCAATTCTATAAGTCAGAGCCAAAAATTTAATACTTTTGGTCATGTTCCCATTCAGTCAATGGTAAAAACAAAATTTTGTTCTTTATGTTCCTTCCAGCGAGTAACGTATGACTCATGAATTTACTTTTTATTATTTGATAATATTTTTCTGTCATTCCCTCCCCTCTCCCTGCTGTGTGGTTTTCTGTGAATGGTTTGTGGCAGCCACAGCATTTGAAATCAGATTTATTCTGTCCAAGTATACAAAGAGGTTTTCCTAATTGAATGAGCATGTGACAATCAGTATATGATGTGTACCTGAGAGAAAAAAAAAAATTGAAGATGTCAGCAGGTAAGCGAGGAATAAGGAACAGGAAGAGATTGAACAAATTTAAACCCTTCTCTTTTCTTGGTCAAAGTAAGACCACTAACAAAGCTTCTGGCTCATTATTAGTAGAATTTAAGCATAATTTTTCATAAGATTAAATGAATTAATTGTATGTGAACATAATAAAAATAGAAGGCATAATTCTGATCCTGTTGATAAGGGAGGTTTTTGCCATTGAATTCAATGAAATCAGGGTTTTATATGAGGTCTTTAAAACTTTCAAAATGCAACCAAAGGAGCGCACATACAGCACACATAGGAGGGAAAAATATCCTGTGGGTTGAATTAATTTTGTGCGTATGTGTGTAATTAAGGGTGCTGAATCTTGCAAAAGTAAATGATTTATTCACACAGTTTTGCGTAGGCAGAATTGGATTCTGAAGAAATATTTCAAACTATAGTTTGTAAAGTGAAGATTGTGGAGCCCTGAACAGAGCTTGTTTTGATGCTTCTAATGCAAGAGACAAACTTTCATGGATTTGGGGAATGGAATGAAAAGGATTATGTCAGCAGATGAAAGGCAATTAAACCTAAGGAGCAAAATGTAAAATGTAGTTATTGTGTCAAGTTTTCAATGCTGCACTCAACTGGGATGTGTGTGCTGTTCCTTAAACTGCAGATATCAAACAAAATAATTGGCCTTGTGATCACAATGGCAAGTATCTGAAAAAGAAACACTTCTCTTTAGATTGAAGGATATTGAAAAGATATAGCAATTGCTTCTCGATACTTAAACAAGGTGGCAATGTTGCTTAAAAATGCCCAAAAAGGAAACAAACTGAGAAGTTCATTTTGGGGGAACTTGTTGTTAGCAGAAAGTTTATTAATGCTAGAATAAAGGTACTTCTTTCTTCTATACAGTGTCTTCCTAACTCAGCTTTCGGGGTATATTGAGGGAGAGCACTTAAGATCAAAACCAGCAAAAAAGACACATTTCTCATATTTTAATTTGATGATAATTCTTAAAGTGCTGAAGAACTCTTTGTGCAGGATAAGGGATAATGATTTTAAACTAAAAAATGTTGATTTGGATTAGTTCCCAGAAAAAGTTGGTAGATGCCCCATCCCTGGAAAAATCAAGGTCAGATTGGACAGGGCTCTAAGCGACTTGATCTAGTGAAAGATGTCCTTGTTCATTACAGAGGGGTTGTACTAGATGACTTTGGAAGGTTTGGTCTAAACCAAACTTTTCTATGATTCTATGAATTCCTGGCCTCAGAGCAGTAGGTTCTAAACTTAAGGTGGATTCAAAGATCAATTGAAAAGCTTTAGGTGTAAGAGTCCTTGTGACTAGTTCTGATTCAGCTAGAAATAGCTACAGATGGTGAGCCTGTTCTTGAAAAATATCTCTACTCTTCCTATTTATAAATATATAAAAAATATATATTCTTCTTTCCTTCTACTCTTCACTATGTGCTTGATACTGGACTAGAAAGAACTTTGGTCTGACCCTACACAGCTCCTGCTGTGGTTAATCTCCATGCTGTGTGCTTTCCCTTTCTCTTAGATTGAAAAGATGGAATGGTTTCGATTTTTGCTAATCCTGGGTATGATCACAATAAATCTTCCATGGGTTTTCCAGCAGATTTGTTTGAGTTTAACAGGAATTCCACCAGAACAAAAAAATTGAGGCTCTGAGCTGAATGATTTTATTCAGCATATAATGACAACCACTTAAGTTCAAAGTCACGATTGCAAACTATTAATTTGGTATACAAGGAAAAAAGGTCTTTACTTTCTATAGTCCTATGCAAAACTTAGTGTTTACCACTACTGAGTATTTGCCTGTTCTGCATGTAGAGCAGAGCTCTAGATCTTCTTGGGTACTAGGCTGGCACTGGGGGAGATTACTGGAAGGGATGAGAGTTTCAGCATTTTCTTTCCATTGCAACAATCACTTTGAATAATGAAATAATTGTCTGCTTATACCAATCTTCAGACTGCTGAAAGTAACTATAAAGTTGTACTGTACTTTTATCCTAATCTAAGAGGATGTTAAACAAATAATTTTCTTCAGCAGAACTGGAGTCCTGAGTTTTCACCTCTTTTCTTTTTAAAGGAAGTCCCCACAGTTTTTCTGTCACATTCCTCAAAGACTTTATCAGATCCTTTTATCTGCCAATAGCAAATACCTCTGTAGAGACCAGTCATGTCAAAATACTAGTCTGAACTTTTTAATACAGGGCTAAGCATTAGAAGCACTAGATTAGTGTCTTCTGAACTAATTACTCTAATATTTATTCCCCTTCCAGCTGATGAAGAGGAACAGGCAATTTTAATGCCTGATTAAGCTACTATTTTAGGTAGCTCCAGGAAGAGTGCAGCAGCACAGTTTTTTCCTTTGACTAGGAGAAACTGGTCATCACTAGTTCCCATGTAGTTGCTTTAATGTGGTCAGATGTATCCAGAACCTTCCTCAGAAATTGTTTGTGCCCTCCTTTCTACCCGTGACCCAACAAGCAGAGCCATCTGACTTGCTTTGGATAAGCCATGTGGCTTTAGGAAGCAAGAGGATGCAGTGATCCAAAAAATCACAAAATTTGTCTTTTCATCAATTCAAAACAAAGCTATAGCAGTAAAGGAACAACCACAGCCTTATATTGATGAAAACCACATACATCTCAGCAGTAATAATTCCAGCTTTTTTTTCCTCAAAAATCTGGGAGAAAAAAAGCTGGGAAAAATTGTTCACATATTCAAGTCAGTGGTAGCTGTTTCTTTGCCCATGAGGTAAGTGATACTTTTCAATTAAAAGTTACACATGTTATTTTTGTACTTCTCCCCTAGTAATTGATTCTCTTTTTAAACAAAATTTATATTTTCAGATAATAAAACAGTTATCATGTGATTGTAGTACTGTATATGCACAGAAAAATACAGTAATTATTAGAAGTTTCCCTTTTAGGGTGAATAAAAAGATTAACATGGGTAGGAAATCCATTAATTTGTTAATTTAAATACACACCCCCTCCCTAGTTGCCTGATTAATTTAGTCTGTAGTGCTCTGGACCTCCTGGAGTAAAAAATAAAGGATCAGTGGGTACTAGGGGTACAAGTGACTTCCATATCTTTGTTTTTAGTTTTTAATGAAATCCATCAATTCAAACATTCTAACAAATATCAAAATTTACTCAGCACAAGCAGAGTTCCAGCAGCATTGGGTTTCTTCCTCCTACCCACGCCTACCAGGTCAGAGGTCACTGCAGCACACAGAGAAGCTGTTGGACATTTCCAAATCCCGCTGTACCCACTTGTAGCTATTCATGCTGATAGATAAGAAGAAATAAAATTTCCTCTGGATAAACACACATTTCGTGGAAGCTGGAAATAATAGGCATAATTAGTAATCTGAGCTTAAAGAACCCATTGTTCTACCTGGAATAAGGGCTTTTTGAACATCTTTTCCCTAGCAACCATAACACTCCCAACCCCACACCGCTCTCTGAAAAGTCCCAGGGTGCATTCCTGTTTTTTTCCTGATCCTTTTTATCACTAATCCAGCCAGCAGCATGGCAAAGGGCAGGTTTCTCATCCTTTTCAAAATAAACCATTGATACCCTAAAATTAACTACTGAAGCTGCCTCTGCCAAGTGAAGGTAAAGAGATGAAAGACTGAGAGGAGGAACATGAGATAGAGTGGTGGCTTTGATCTTCTTTGTGCACTCACATCAATTGCATGTGGATCAAGAGCACCACAATAACTGCACTGGCATATCCAGTTTGCCTACTGCAGTGTATCAGGACACCTTGTGGATTCTGCCTTTTCTAGAACAGCTCTGCTAGAGCAGTCTCCTCAAAGTCTGAGTGAGAGCAAGACATTAGAAGAGAAACAATTACACTGACATTCCTGCCTCCCTCTGTGAGAAGACACACTCTGCTGACACCCTAAGTACTGTGTACAGCCAGAGGAAAACATGTCTTCTTTATAGCACCAAAGAAAGTAGGTGGTGATGCTGTCTGTAGTGTGTTTATTCCTCTGCACTTCTTCCCATCAGCCTATGGAGACTGGAGGCCTTTGCTTTATGCCATTAAAGACTCACCATTTGCCCCACCACACTGCATGCTGCTTATCAATGACATTTGCCATAAGAAGATGGCTCTGTCCCAGCTTCTGCCATGGAATACTTGTCTAACCTCTCAGATACAGAATAATTAGTACATTTGTGCTTTCAGAACTCCTCACCTAGCTCCTATCCAGCTGGTTTTCTCTGTGTTCTCCCAAGCAGCTGCACTGTTCTCCATCTGCCTGCTTTTGTTACCACTCCTCGCTGCTGTATCTGGCTTTGCTGATTCTCTCCCAAGATTTCATTCAAGATCTCTGACTCCTGAGTCAGCTGCAACTTTCAGCTATTGCTGTGATCTCTGGTTATCCTACAATAAGTGCTGTAGGGCTGCCTGCTTCATCTGGAGGGAATCTCTCCAAAGAATAATTGTTTACCTCGAAACAGGCAAATGGCATTTTTCAGGCAGCAATCTTTCTAGGCATTAATATTTATTGAGGCTTTGGCACCATGTCAGCAAGCTGTGTTGCCTGGTAGTATTTTCTCACGGGTTTGTAAAGCTAAATGATTGAACATTATCAGTTATTAATGAAATTTTTCATTTTAGGTCAAGTGAAAATTGGAAAGATTTAAATATTCCAAGTGCCTTTTTAATTCCTTTTCAGCTAGATCATTAAATTTAAAAAAATGAAATATTTGCACAGTCCTACTGAAGAAAATATTTTTTATTCTTTCTGCATTATCACCTGACACAAATGACATTTCCTTACTGTTCTATATTTGGCCATAACATCATTTATGCACAGCTGGGATAAAAGAGTCACCTTCTTAATTATAAATATCCGCAAATATTAAGGGAAAGTTGAGAGAGAATAATTAAATGCCCAAACAAGAATGATTACTGAGAAAAGCAGTGCTGTTTCTTTCAATGTAATACAAAGGCCGTGTTTGGTAAGTAATTAATACACAATGAAGTATGTTTTTCCCTCACTAGATACCACAGAAATAACTGCAAGTATTCAACTGGAACATGCAAAGGCTTGATAATGTGAACCATAGGAAATGAGAAGATAAGGTAAAACAATTCATAGCTCTTGCTCAGCGGTAGAAGGAGGAGCTGAAAAGGAGAGCAAAGAGTGCTTATCTGAAGGATGCATATTAGGACTTCCTAATATTCCTATGCTTGGAAAAAAAATTGCAGATATAACTGTATAGCTGTGGTTTTTAGGCAAGATGATAAAAGAAAAGTAGAAAGGACTTTTTTGGAAAGAACACTTGTCCACCTTAAATGCTCCAAAATCCAAACGCTTCAAATTCTGAAGTCCTTCACATAGAGAAATATGAATTACACTATATATTCTTGCATCTGAGACTGCAAAATAAAACATTTGGTGTTTATTTGTTTATGCATTTTTAAATACCTAGTATTCATTGTGGTGTTTTCAGCAAAGGGCCTGAAGTCAATTTTAGTCATCAGTTTTACATTTCACATGGAAACAGCAAAGAAAAAAATTCTTCTGAAGTAGGAAAATATGTTATTGATAACAAAGAAGTGGGCACAGAGACTGCAAGGCAAAAATCTACCTAAAATTAAATCTGCAGTATTTTACTTATCATCATATAATCATGTAGATCATAAAATGGGTTGGAACCATACTACAGATCATATTACGGGTTGGAAGGAACATTAAAGGCCATCTAGTTCCAACTCTGCTGCCATGGGCAAGGATCCTTTCACTAGACCAGCTTGCTCAGGGCCCTGTCCAACCTGGCCTTGAACAATTCCAGGAAGAAAGTATCCCCAACCTCCCTCAGCAACCTGTTCCAGTGCTTCACCACCCTCTAAGTAAAGAATTACTTCCTAATAACTAAACTAAACCTAACCTCTTTCAGTTTAAAACTATTGCCTCTTGTCTTGTCACTATCTGCCTGTTTAAAAAGTCCCCCTCCCTCCTTTTTTTCCTAAAACGTCTCACAGTACCTGCAATGAGGTCTCCCTGCAGTCTTCCCCAGGCTGAACAGCCTCAGCTCTCTCAGCCTGTCTGTGTAGGAGAGGTGCTCCCACCCTCTCACCATCTTCCTGGTCCTCTGAACTTGCTCTTACAGACCCACAGTATTTCAGATGGAGTCTCATGAGAATGGAGAAGGAGAATCACCTCCCTCGATTGCTAGCCTCTCCTCTTTGGATTCACTATAATTCCCAAGGAAAATTTCCCTTGAAACAGGAGAATAAAATGACATATTTTCATTCTCTAAATAAGATATGTGATATGTTATAGTATTATACATCCAGAGAAGGAGATTCCAGCAATCATTCTGCAGTAACACCCAGGAGTCCATACATCAGAAATTTCACTGGATAAAAGTGGAATGTGCGGGATAGGCTGCAGGGCATGCTCTCTGAACATATGCTCTGAGGACATCACACAAATTGGACAGTAGCTGTAATAGGATCTCATGCAAAACAACAATCAGGAAGGCAGACTTGTGTACTGCAGTGGGGGCACCTTAATTGCTAATTTAAAACAGGGCCACATTTGCTCAGCCTGTGATGACTTAACATTTGACTAATTCATATAAACTGAGTTGTTATAGACTGCTACTACTCCTGCTGGGGTCCCCATCATCGTTGGAATGCCCTTTGTAGAACTGCCCCTTACCCACTAGTCCCTCTTCCAGCCTAGATGGAGCATTTTGGAATTGACCCTGTTTCATTTCAGACTATTTGTAAGTTGGTTTTTTTGTTTTGTTTTTTTCCAATTTTCAGGATCATTGCTGATCTCACCAAATACTCTAGGCCAATTTTGACTTCTAGAATTTGATTCAATACTTCTTTTGGGGAAGGGCAATGTTTCTACTGTCTTTAG
This sequence comes from Polioptila caerulea, assembly GCA_013397295.1. NCBI lineage: Eukaryota > Metazoa > Chordata > Aves > Passeriformes > Certhiidae > Polioptila > Polioptila caerulea. Next base: position 60,645 of record VYXF01011623.1, read on the forward strand.
AAAGAATGCAATCAGTCTATAACCAGTTTATCTCAGAGAAAGTTGATCAATGTCAGAATAAATCTGCTTTAGCAAAATAATTGAGCTTTTTCTACAAAATGCAGCTTGGAACAATAGCATCATTTATACAGGGAGTTATTCTGGTGGACTGCTTATCTCAATAGTTCCTATCTTTCCCTTTGTTCTTTTTTTGTTATACTCTGCTGTTTAATTTAGGTGGGTTTTGATATTTTATAAATTTGCATTTACAGTCAGTATTTAATTGATTTTGCCATTAAAAATTCATAAAATGCTAAAGTTATTGATCAATATATCAACTTTTATAACAAATTTTAGTTATAGTAAAAGTATAATTAATAATTATTAATCAGATTGCAAATCATATGACCTGAGCTGTTCTTATTTTCTGTTCTCTGTGAGTGCTCATGACAGTGGAATGTGGCACTGCTGCCAGGGTGATTTGATGTTTCTAGTCCAGGTTCCTCAAGAATAAGTCGTATAGAGCTTTTGATACAAGTATATATCTGAATACATTTTTCTTCCTCTACAGCTAGAACATTTATCTTAGTCTCACAGAGGGAAAACTTCAGATATGTCTGGTAAAATTCCAGAGCTGAATGAAATGATCAGCCTTTAAAACTCACCTCAAATCATGACCTGAATGTCACACAAAAGTTTTGGGGAGTGGAACGTCAATGTAACAAGCTAATTTTTAAAGGACTTAGGATTTTTAAACCCCTTTTGTTACTTCTGAGCTCTCTGTCTTGGCAATACTGCAGAGTGGAATTTTCCCATGAGAAATTCTACCCTCTGTCAAATGGATTGATGAAATTTTTTTAAAAGTTGTACTTAAAATCAGTGATGATTAGTGTTCTGAACAGAAAATCATAAACTTTAGCAAAAAAAAAATTCCTATTATACTTTATAATTCATTTTTGTGTCACAGTAACATTGTTCATTATTTCAGATCTACTGCTGTGATTTACAGATACATTTAAATGTGCCAAATACTAAAGCTTCCATTGCTTCTAAGTTATTTTTCCCTACCTTCCCTGATTGGTGTCACTGAAGAAACAGGGACTTTATCTTTGCACAGATTATTTAGACAAATTCCCAAAAGACTGTTTCAAAGAAAGAGCTTGGGGTGCAAACAGTTTGGCAAATAGTGAAAGAGGCACAGTGTCAGTGTGTCCAAACTCGGGAAGACCAACCCACTGCAAACATAGCCTTCTCTCAGTTAATACCATGCAATTCTCAAAGCACACATGGATCTTTGCTCCCTCTGAGCACTGTCCTTCTGATCTCTTCTTGTGTGATGAATGATGACTAGACAAGGGTATGACACAATAGGTTCAGGAACTACATTTTCCAGGACAATTATTTTTAGGTGCCAAGGAAAGACATTCAGGACTCTGCAGTCAAGTATGTTTCTATTTATAATCAGCACCTTACTTCAGCCAAGCACTTCAGTTCAAAAGTCAATTGATGATTGATGCTACATGAAGATTTCCTCACCAGATCATTACAGCCTTAAAGAGTGCAGAATTTGTATTTAGATATGGGATCTAGTTAAATCCTTTCTCCATCCAGTGTTGGACTAGACTAGTCCTAAAATACCATCTAGCTGCAGCAACAGGATTTTAATCCATTAAGACCTGTTGCGTGTACATTTTACACCCTTGCCTTTTGTTACTCAGATAATTTCTCCATTCACTAATAGCTAAGGGAAGGGCATATCAGGAAAGTGTTTGCCTCCATGCTTATACAGAATTCCCCCTGAGACCCCTTTGCTTTTTATTCTAAAGCCATCCTTTACATTTTGCAGGGCCAGCACCAGGAAAATAGCAAGGATGGAGTCTGACACAGTAAGTTCACCAGTTTTAAAATCAGATTCACTGCTGATAGAAGCTGGATTTGGAATGTAGCAAAGGATTGCATTGCTCTCTGCTTTCTACATTCCTTCAAAGCTGAAGAAGCATTTATCTTGCTTCTCTACTTAACAAACTGCTTTGGACAGCATCAACTTCCTCTGGAGTATGTCAAGCCCTCCTACCCTTTCATTAATCTTTGTGCTCATGATCTCTTGAAGGAGGAATCACATACTCCTGAACAAGCAATAAAAGGTTATCTAGACCTCTGCAGAATTAATTTACTTTCCTTTCTTCTTTTTTCCCCCTTACTTCCCCCATTTATAATTACATTAATTACGGGCATATAAAAGTATTCTGTCTCTTTGACATTAATTACCTGGGAGTGAAGATTAATGAACTTTGTAAAATGTTCAGGATTATACATTCATAAATGGCTAAGAATCTGCATGGGTCATCAGTATAGTGGAAATCAAGTAATGACCAGAGAAAAGTTTCCTATTAGTAGTCAAAAAAAAACCAAACAAGCCACTAAAAAAACTCCCAAGAAAAAAAAGAGAAACATATTAATGTACAAAAAGCTATGCAAAGTGACTTTGTAGATGAATTTTTCCCGCCAGAATAGGTGGCCTGTAAAGCTTTTTTTGTTTTGATTTGTGTTTTTTGTTACTCTAATGAAGTTTAATTTTGTTAAAGATTTGCTCAGGTTTCTCACCAAGCTCTGAGTCTTTTTCTTCATATTTTCATTTCTACACAAAAGAGAAAATCTACCTCTGAGCCAAATAGCACTAGCATTTTTATGGCAAATCTCTCAGGGTTGGCACAATTGTTTGGCCAGAGAAAAGACATTGAGACTGCCATAACTGGCTTATTATGACCAGAGCTGCATAGCAGATAGATGCAATATTAGGAAAGTTGAAAAAAAAAGGAAAAAGCTCCGTAAACATTAGTATGACTAAGAATATTGTGTAATTTCTTTAAACTTACCCTTTGTAGTCTACACTGCTCCTGGAAGGATGAAGTCTTCCAGTAGGCAGTCTAAGAAAACATTACAGGGGTCATTTTCCTGCATCTACCAGTTACATTCCATTGGGCCACAGAGGAGAACAAACAGAAGAACAGCTCAAAACTGAAAGAGGAACAGTTTGCAAACTCCATAAATTCCAGCAACCATATGACAAAGGGTTACAGCTCCATGGAAAGGTGACTGTGTTGGGACATGCTGAATGTCCTAGCACTGCAAGCCTGTGCAAGATGCAGTCATGCAGTGTGGTGTATCCCATGGTGTAGATTAATTAGGTGGTGGTTTTAGTTGGAACTGAAGTAAACAGAAGCATGTCAGAAGCCCAAACAACTGGCCTTCTATAGTTACAGTGAAATAGCATAGAGAAAGGGTCAATAAAAGTGCTGCAGCATCAGAAATGCATCTTTAAATAAAAATCTGAGTTCTATCTTAAATTCTCTGTAGCTGTATCTTGAGAAAATACTTAATTTGCAAAAATAGACTACATGTGTTATTAAAGCTATTCTCTAATTATACCATGCAGCAAATCTAAATCCAGTTTTGATGACTACAATGTCATCAGAAGGAAAAGGTAGGATGACCTAGAATTCAGCCACTTTTGATTAGCAGTTTATTCTCAGCTGCATTTTAATATTTACTGTTCTGTGTAGCTGCTTCACAGTCTTCATTTGTTTCATCACAGCAATATAATGTATTAGGGAAGTTTCATTGCTCTGATTTTTTAGATTTCACAGAGAGGAAAAAAGGTCACAAGTAAATTGTGATGTGGATCTTCCCACACCCAAAGATGGAAAGTGAGTAATGAATTTGGCCCCTCAGACACACAAACTCACAAGAAAACTGACTTTTTCTGCCTGTAGTCATGTGGAGGCACATACAGAGGCTTTGATCCAAGTGCACATATACATTGTCTTCCACAGGCTTGTGTTTTACGTTTGCAGCTAGCTATGGGCATAACTGTTTTCAGGATTAAAAATTTAATTCTTAGTGGACTCTATTCAAGTGCTAGCTTTCTACATGCCTACTGTCCTTAAGGCTCCCAAGAAAGACTTTTCTACCTATATCTTCCTCTGCAAAGGAACACATTGCAGTTAATTATTTATATTTCTGCAATTCTCTCTCCTTTTGGATGACTCATTCTGTAATTGATAGACATTTTTCATATTAAGAGTTCAGGAAAATTATGCTTGAACCTAAACATTGTTAGATTGAATTGTATGGTTTGGTTTAGCTGTACAGGTCAAGTGCTCCAGTATGATTACTGAAAGTGCAAATGAGTCACTACTTTCTATCCTATTGCTCATCACTAATTCTAGAATAACACTGATTCTTCGTTATGGGAAGGAAAAAAAAGGGCTTTGAATTAACTTGTACACGAATGAAACTTTGATCTCAATTATACACTTGTGGTAGCAAGGATGAACACTAATGATGCACTGATAGTTTCTAGTATCTTTCCCAAGAATCTAAATCTACTTTTCCATAGTGGGTAGAGGCTTATTTGGTCCAAGCTTTCTAAAATGTTGAGTACCTCTATTTTTAACAGCCAACTTTAGCTACTTCAAAGGAACTCTTTTTTAGATAGATTGCGCAAGGAACTTCTTTTTCAATATGTACATCAGTATCAGTTTCTTTCTTTTACACTGGGTGCCTAGAAATAGCATGAAACTTTAAAAAAATGATAGATATGTGCTTTTATCAGTATTTGAGAAAAAAAAAAGACAATTATACACAATCTAGAGCAAAACTCAACATACAAGATCTTTTGATTCTTCCCTAGTTTAAGAATGCTTAAAGAGGTAAAGAACTTTCTCAAAGAAAACAAAGATCTTCACATAGTCCATTTAAAAATCCCATTTTCAGTATTTGACCAAACTTCCTTCACCCAGGGCTACAGTTATGGCCATCTTGCAAATAACATACTAAATACATGATCAGAAAAACTATCAGTGTATTAGCAGAACTGATTATATGGAAGACATAGATGCAATCATTGCCTTTACAGGTTAACCCAACCCATTTAAAATTCAAGTCCTGCAGCCTGGAAACAAGAATCTTGAAAATTTCTCCTGCTGATGATTTCTCTGGTTCACACTGAAGCAAAGAAAATGCTGTAGGAAACCAACTCCTGGAACTGTATTTCAAGTGTAACTTTTTTTCATTGAAGAATAAGAATATTAAAAATTTAAATTTAAACTACTTTGAAAGATAACATGTTTTTTTATTTGTTGTCTTGCACAGAGGAATTATTCCTTGCATGTGTATCAGAAAAAAAACAACCAAAAACACAACCCAGCAACCAAAAAACCCACAAACCCACAAACCCAAACATTTGTTGTTTCATAAATCTTAAAATGCAGAGGTTAAGTACCAGAAATTGGAAGGGCTTTATTTTTGACTCAATTCCAATATATTCTTCAATAAACAGTAACTTTAGGTAGAAAAAGACATATTTGTAGGCCTCTGGACAATTTAGTCAGCCTTAAGCTGAACTGATTTTTATGTAATTCCAGATATGTTTTCTTAAAAAAGACCAATAATATACTTAAGAAGTAATGTGCACATACAGAATACATTTCTTGAAGACAGTAGCTTGTTTGGGTGTTTCCCCTGAGAAGATTTTGTGTGTTTTATGACTTTATATCTGGCAGTTTAATAATTGTCCTATGTGAAAAAAAAAACCAGCATGGTGACTTTCAATTCATGGCGGTAAAGAAGGCCACCAGAGGATACTTACTCCATGAGAATGAGATTTTTTTTCCATATTTAAGCCACAGTGGATTCCCAGGTCACCTATTCTGACCTGCAGTGTATCAGAGGAGATTCATCATTCACAGACTGACCTTCCAGTCACCATTATTTGAATAGTGTGGGTAATTCACAAGTATTAGTGTTTATGTGTACCTTTGCAGAGTTCCTAAGTATTCATGTGGCAGGTGTTTTCCCCACTTCAGCCCAGCATCTGTCCCATGAAGTCTGTCTCATCATGATAAAGCAGGACAGTGCACATTGTGTAGGTGGTGCAGGCACAGATGGCAGGGGAAGGAAGCTGGCAAGACACTGTGGTGCTGGGAGATGTTCCTTACAAACGACTGAACCCCTCCCTAAGAAAACTCAGCCCTCTCATACTCTATTTTCCTGTATCAATTGTGATACCACTTCATAGTTTAAATTTAATTATGTGCATATAATAGTGCTGTAAAGAAAAGAGTAATGGAGTGGGTCCAGAGGAGGACAATGAGGATGGTAATTGGACTGGGGCACCTTTCTTGTGAGGAAAGGTGAGGGAGCTGGGCCTGTTCAGCCTTGAGAAGAGATGACTGAGAGGTGACTCCATTAATGTATGTAAGTCTAAGGGGGGGAGTACCAAGGGGAGGGAGCCAGGCTCTTCCTGGTGATGGCAGTCACTAGGACAAGAGGCAGTAAGCAGAAACCGATGCATGGGAAGTTCCACCTGAGTATAGGAAGATTTTTTTCACTGTGCAGGTGACCAAGCACTGAAACAGACTGGCCAGAGAGGATGGGGAGTCTACCTCACTGGAGATACTCAAGAACTGTCGGGACACAATCCTGTGTTGTATGCTCTAGGGCATTCCTGGGTGAGCAGGAGGTTGGACCAGATGACCCATTGCAGTCCCTTCCAACTTGCTCTACTCTGTGATTCTGTAATGAAAGAGACATTTCTGACACCCCAAGAGGCCAGAAACTTACCTTGTATAACCACTATACCCTGCTCTAACACACTACCAATTAAGCAACGAAGAGAGTGAAGATTGTATGCTTTGATTGACTTTTTTCAGCTACTTTCACTCTTATTGTGTTTATTCAAAATAATTAAATAGCTGTATAAGACCACAGAATGGTGTCTTTATGCTCAAATGAACAAAGAGAAGCAACAATTGTTTAACTTGGCAACTATTGTGTGCAATGATGAATGTGGAAACAAAGATGCCAGAAGCAAGCACCAAAATGGAAGCTCTTTTTTCCACCTATTTGCTTCTTCATTTTAAGGAGGTGGATATGGGGGCATGGCATAAAAAGAAGTTAACTGGATTGTCTTGAATAGGAACAGTATTTCTTCTATTCATTCGTGTAAGGGCTGCACATTTGCTGTTCATTTAATGAGCCCATTCTTGCAGAGTGGGATTTCAGGAGCCTGTAGGTTGTGCTGTGTACAAATGCTGGTTACCTGTGCCAGGTTAGTCATGCAGCTGAGAGAAAGGGATTGGTAATGAGGGCTCACCCTACTTAGTCTCTACACACAATGGGAATACCTAAAGCTCTCTATAGCCTGAACAGATACTCTCTGAGCTATCTAGGAAGGAGCCAGATTGAATCCAGATGCTGTGTATAGATTTTAGTGTGAGACAATCAGTCTTGCTGATATGGATCCTGCCTAACACCCTATGACCTCTGTGTCAAAGCTAGTCAGCTTGGGGCAGATATGGGCAGAGAAGCTGTGTCTGTCCACACTATCCACATGTACATATATCCATCCTTCCATAAATATGAGAAAGAATATAAATATATTGCCCTATTACAGTAAAATACATCCCTAGAGAGCACAGTTGAATGGGACGGATGTACTGAGTATGACTGACTCCAGAGGAGTGTCCCTCAGGCCTTAGCTGTTTTCATAATTGCCTTTGGAAAGCAGCTGACAACCAAGGAGTGCATACCTGAGGGACACCATTCTTTATATCAATTGTCATCCCTCTTTTACCCTCAGAGACCTCTTCATTCGTTATCTTCAGTCCTGCCTAGCATACAGCTTTGAAACCTCATCAATCCCAAAGACATGTTGTCCATAAGCTGACAAAACAAAACCACTCACAAGTATAGATTGAGTTTAAAAAATCTGCCCGCTGTGTAGCCCTAAATGCAAATGTGAAATAACTGCAAAGATGAGCAGCCTTTTATGCTCTGACAAGTGATACTCCAAAAATGTTTTTTGCTCCCCTTGTGGGAGCACACAGCAGTCCTGTGAATCCTGTGGGGATCTGATTTTTGTGTTCACTGCAAAGGAAGGATTTCTGGATGAATTATACAATAGTTAAAGAGCAGTTCTTCTTCAAACATAATTTTTATTTTCACATGTTTTAAGTTTGAATAATATCTTTTACAGTTTCAATTTCCATGTGTAAATATTCATCCAGATTTTGATTTTTACCAGAAATTCAAAGGAGGATGAGGTTTAGAGGAGGGTTGCCTAAACACAGGCGTGTACCTAGCATGACTTGACATGCCCTTGGATATCTTGGGCATCCAGGCTGGCAAATCCCAGATCTGAACTCTTCTGGAGCACCTGTTCTAGAATATCTGAGAGCACATTAACTTGTATGATGCATGCAAAATTCATCTTCTTGTTCTCAGTGTAAACCTCTGGATTCTCTGGATAATACCATATCTACATCCTAGATAGTTAAATTGATTAAGTCTGGACTTTGGGAGGGGGTGATGTTTTGTTTTGTTTGTTTGTTTTTATCATATAAAACATACTTTTCTAGGTGATTTTTGAATTCACTTGTGATGATGGAATTATGGGTGCCCTAAATCACTGCCTAGATTAACTGTGGATAACCTCCACAGTTAATTGTTACTTCCAAGGTGAGACCTATGGTAGCACATCATTGCTTGTTTGAGAAGTCACATATGCTGTTTGTTTGCATTGCTCCCATTGCTAGTTCTATCTGTGTGTTGCTTTATCCCATAGGTAATATCAGTGCAGGTTTTTTGTTTTGTTTTTTTTTTTTTGCATTCACAGTGTGCTGGAGAACTGTATTTTTATGTAGTGATGAAAGGAAAACCGACAGAATTATCTGGTCTCTGTTATCCAGCAGTGACTGCACCAGTTATTCTGTATGTATGAAGTAAAATCATAACAAAGCTATCAGCATACAGCAGTTTAGCTCACAGCCTGGAGATGGCGTAAAAAAGAAGATTGACGAAATCATTGATGCATTACTGCCCAAAAGCTCAGGAAAGAACTATCTCTTTCCTCCTCTCTTTCCTCCTTATCTTCCAAGTAAACCAATCTATCAAAATATTAATAGATGGCCATAAGATAGAGGGGGGAAACGCAAAACATTAACAAAGAATAAAGATTTTGGGAAAGTGAATTAGCTGAGAAGGAAAAGAGCAAGTTAAGCATCTGACTACTGCTCAATAGAAATGGAAAAATATTAGCAAATGACAGTATAAAGGTCAGAATTCTCATTTTCTTTTTTTTGCAACAGTCTTCATGGAAAAGGTTAATTTTAGTCAGGTGGCTAGCTTAAAGCCACAAGCTAGATAACCCAAAAATTTACCCTATATCATCTGAGTGATGGAAGGTCTTTCAATCCTGGAGATAGGTACTTCTGAAAATCTGAAGGAGCTGAAGCTAAGCTTCCAGAAGACCAGAAAATTGACAAAAAAATTGTCTGTCTTTTTCAAAGGGAAAATTCCCTTCCTCCACTCTCCCAAGACAAGGAATTAGAAGATTAGGTACTTTTCAGTTCTACAAATATATTGAAATAAAATGAAGTAAACCTCATGCAAACACCTAGAAGATAAGAGAAAGAAAACTTTTAGCAAGTACTTTGTCAAACAAATATCAAACCAATCTAATGCAGCAGCAAACTCTGTGCTATAAAGGCTCTTAACCCTATCTTACAATTTTTGAAGACAAACTAGGAAGATACACAACAGCTCTTAGGTGGATGGGCTGCTGTTGGAAATCTTCTTAGAGAATGACTATTGAATATTCATTGTCAGGAGTGAAGAATGTATTAGAGGGAAATGATGCAACTCAAACAGGGCACATTTCCTTGAGAGCAAGAATCAAGTGTGACCTGAAGACAGAAGCTGTAGATTGCACAAATACAGGGTAGAGAAAAACTGACTGGACAGCAGTTTAGTGAGTGGCACAAGGGATTACAGAGGCACATATGGCAAGCATGAAGCAGTATTGTTTTTACACTTGTCATACAAGATGTGTCCTTGGACGGATAAGCAGAGATATTTTTTGTGAGGGATATGAAATGGCTGATCCTGGTAACATCTGAGTGGACTTGTGAGGAGTCTTTATTACTTATTTTCAGTAAAACTGGAGAGAAGTGCATAGCAAGCACAATTTAGAAAATCCTGTGAATGAGGAAAAGCTAACAGAAGCCATGAAGTACATTAGTTAAGGAAAGATATAACTTAAGGCAGACATGAGATCACTTTTCAAAACATTAGTTATAAAGGAAAAGGGAATAACATCTTCTCTGTATTTTATGAAGAAAAGGACAAAAAATTCATAAGTGTTTAAATATCTGTCAGGACTAGTATAAGTATAGCTGAACATGCCTTGGGGAGTGACAGAGAATGGATGATGTAAGTGCTTTCCAGTCCCATGGTGTATGAACTATAGCTCTGTATCTATATCTATATTAAGTAAAAAAAATATTTTATTTGTTGTTGATGGCACAATTCTTATGTGCTTCCATTTAAGTCAAGTTTTTCAAGCACAGATAATTGGCATATCTATGAAGCAAGCACACCTTCTTTTTTTTCGTCTGTCTTAGAGAATAAGTATATGAATTGAGTAAGTCATCATTCCCCCATCTTATCTCAGCTGGACATGACCAGAATCAGTGCAAGAACTGAGTCAGGTCTTTAGAAAGGCTTCAATTATTTTGGATTGATTTCATTTTAAGGTGTTACAGTCACACTATGATTAATGGGTCTAGTCATGGTACAGTTTTTCAGTAGAGCTGTCACAGACAGTCCATTTTTAAAGAGATTTTGTTGCTGATCAACCAAGAAAGAAATTAGTTATAACTGCTGACATTTCTACATATATTTGCCCACCAAAGCTTCCTACTGAAACAGAGCACTGTTACCAACCCTTTTTGGGTATTTGGGACTGCATTCTTGCCCTCACACATTACATCATGCCTCACTGATGCAGTTCCACCTTGAGGGATCAAAATCTCTGTGTTGTCTGAGTGAAAATGGAAACTTGAATTCACAGTGCTTATATGTTCAGTTACTGAATGTTAGCTATGGGAATCTTTCAGGATCTCTTCCTCGAGCACCATGTGTGGCATCGGGAAGCTGACTGACAGAAAGGGGTCTCTGTAATCACTGACATACTCTGGCCATTCCCACAGATGGTTCATTCCTGAAGCAGCGCAGGCAGATAAAGCCTTAATAATATTTGAAAATTTCAGGAATTTCAATTCAGTCTGTCCTGATTCTGAGGACTGTCCTGACCAAAGTGCTCTTGGCCTTATTGAACTTCATGAGATTTTTCACCTCGTGGATCCCCTGGAGGACTCAGGCCTGGTTTGTTTGGCAGCAGTTTCATTGGTGGCTGCTCCACATAACTGATATACCAGATAGTGGGAGAAGAACAGGATGTTTGAGTAGCATGTATGTTATTGGTTTACAGCTTGTAATTACTCAAGAAAGCCTTAGATAGGAAAAGGATTTAAATCTTTGTTCTTTCCATTTTGAGTTAGCCTAAGTGAGGCTTATCTGCTGAACTCTTGACTTCTGAAAATGTAGCTGGTCATTTAGACTGTATAGAAAAAACAGGAAGGGTGTCTGAAGAAATTAATTTTTCTTATTTATCTTAGATGATAAATAAGGTAATCACAGCAATCCTGAGTTGCAGTGATTTTCTATGTGAAAGTATCCACAGCTTAATATTGTGGGATGGCAGATGACTGACCTTGTAAGGTAAAATTCTTGAGCTAGGCACACAAAGCACCTGCTCATTTTTACTGATTTTTTGTCCTTTTTTAACCACAGCCTCAACTTCACAGTCTTGGTTTAACATTTTCTTCTTTTTTTTTTCCCCAGTGCTAAAATATGTTTCCTATTCTAAGGTTCTCACAAGATCTGCATTAACCTGGAATATCAATTGGGTAAGTTCTGCGTGGTAGTAGAAATAGCATCCCAGATGAATCATATCTGACATGCATTAAAATTATGCAGAAACATATAACTAAATTATGACTAATACAGGAATGACACACTGTCTGACAACTCAGGCAAACATAAGTCACTACCTATAAATGGAGATGCTAGAATCAGCTGAAAAGCAGTTAACTCTTTCAACCTGAACCAACAAAAACCATCTTGGTCTTTATTAAGATATAACACACAGTGGGTATGATTGGCTTGGGTGTGGACTAGGAGAAGCATCAGCTCTTGGCCAGTGAGCACTGTGAGTACCTGCCTGTAGCACCAACTCAGCCTCTCCAAGGTGCTCAAGGTGTCCTGGTCCCTGCCAAACAGGGAGAAATTCTCAGGCTTCAATGTGAAGACAGAACTGTGAGGTTCATAAATTCTTATTTGCCCTGCAAGGAGCAGGGACATGGTGCTGTAGCATTGTGCTAATTAGCCTTATCTGAATTAATTAACAGACTCACAAACTGAACTCAGTCAAGTGGTGCTTTTGCCTCCAAGTCCTGGAAGACATTCATTCGGAAACCATTCTGGGGTCTTTGCACAGAACACCATGAAGCCTTACAATAACATCCTTCAAAAGACAGCAACATAGTGCCAGCCTGTAAGTTCCTTCAGTGCCACCTGAGCAATGTGCACTCAGGCAGCACAGTCCTGCAGGGTGATGTGGTCACTGGTGCCATGTGGGTCAGGGAGTATGGCAGCGCCAGCAAGAGCTGTTGGTACTGAGACAGCACCAGCACCAGCACGGTGCTGAGGAGCACCTGCAGCAGCTGCCTCCAGCAGCGTGCAAAGACCAGGCAGCATTGGAGACAAAAGCTGTGGTTCTGCTCTTTTCTTTCATGCTATTTGTTGATCTTACTTGGCTCCAAAGGAAGCAGTTTTAGCAGTAGCAGTGAGGTCTACACTCTCTCAACTATTTTTAGCCCCTGAAAGTAAGAAATTATTCTTTTCAAACATAGTCACACAAGAGCTTTTCTTATAAAACTTCTAACTAAAAAGAAAAAGGATTAAGGATATCATTAAAGTAAAAGCTGGACTAAATACCTTATATCATCAAAGCCTTAACCATTTTAATTTTCTTCCTTTCTTCTGCTACCAATAAGACTTTTCCAGGTTTTTAGTGGTGGTTGTTGCTGTGGAATGAAGCAGAACAAAAACCACTTTTCAAAACCCTGCAACATTTTCACCTTTTTGATGCTGTATCTAGGTTTTGTGCTCTCTGTTGTGACTCTGGTCCCATTGCTTCTGTTAGAGTAATCTAAGAACACTTGCAAATCCTGGAGCTGAACCTGCAGCTCTCAAGGTGCTTTGCAGCCAAACAAAATTGCCTGTAGCCATGGACTGAGCAGCATGAGGAGGAGGAGTATTATCCCAGAGTTATTCAGAAAAATGTTTATAGGAAGAAATGTAGACTTTCATCATTCTCTCAATCTGCTTCAGGGTCACCAACAGATGACATTTGCATTGTTGTGGACCACATTTTTTGAGATGACTTTGAAGTTTCTGCTCAAAAAATGAGGGAGAACGCCTTTGGATACAATTTTACAAAATCAGAGAGCATTCACATAGGCATTCGAATGTTCAGTTTGACAAACAGCAGCCAGATTGCTTCAATTATCATCAAAGTTTGCAATGTGTTCTCTGAAGTACCACAGTGGTGCATGTGACTTCTAAAATTTATATTTGCTCTTTGGCAAGTAATTTTCTTCTATATTTTCTGAAAATCGATGTTCATACCACCTCTCAGGGGGCACATCTTCACAGGGCAAGGGCAGATGATGTTTTAATGTGTTCTGTGCAGCAAGTGTGGCAGAGCTTATTATTATTCTCTCACAGGGTGCATTGGAAAGTAACACTTAATAAAAAGGACCACAGGAAGTCAACATCAAGTGGTACCTTTTTATTAAATACGAAGCATCTGTGGTTTACACAATTTGGGACAAATGAAGCTCAGTCTTATAATTTGTTTATTCCTTTTGAATCCATCACAGAAGACATTACAAAACTGCTTAAGGTCCTAAATACAGATAGACAATCCATGTGTGCCTGATGCAGTGCAGCATCTAATTTTCAAGTGCCAGGTATTCAGGACTCATATGTAAAACAGGGGCATTGGGTGTGCTTGAATAAAATAGCCCTATCTGGGACTATATGCACTTTCTGTAGGAATTCCAGGGATTTTTTTTTTTTTAACTGAGATCTGCAATCCTGTTGGTATCCACAGTCTCACTGGCATCTAACGCATAGCTAAGACTTTTTAAAATAAAAAAAAGAAATTGTGTCATACTACATTCCAGCTCCAGACATCTAAAAACGTAGGTGAACTAAGAACATTTACCTTTTTAATAAGATCTCTGCAGACATTGGGGATAGAGGGAATGCCTGTGAAGAGCTGTTCAGTTCAGAAATGTGACTTTAAATTTAGTGAGGTGAACAGGTCTCTGTACTTCAGTGAAGTGTGATTTACTCCTAAGCTGAAATTAGTTGCTCACTTGCAAATGTCTAGTGCCATTCTGGCCAGCTCTGAGGGATCCTGCCTTATCTCCAGCTAATGTTCCAAGATGTGTGTGACACTCATCAGTCCTGGGTCATACCTGCCTTTCAGCCCTCTCAGGTGCTCATCCCAGAGCACCAAATGCAGGCAAACAACTCAAGCTGCCTGTTGGCTACCATGATTGCTTAAACAGCCAGGGTATAAATAAAAGATGTTAGTTAACTATACATAGGTCTGCAAACTGTTAGATAGTCAATGAACATCTTTTTAGGAGCTATGGGAAATCCCACTGGGTCTCCAAATGCAGTCCCAAAGGCTCCATCCTTTCACCACCACCCACACACAGAGATTTTTTCAGAGGATGTAAGGCATACCACACAGCTCTAGTTTTCTATGTTTTATCAGCTGTATGATCCTGGTTCATGTGCTGTAGGCTGACATGGCAGAAACCTAAATCTAGGAGTCTGAATTTCAATCTGAATCTCACCTGAAGTTGTGTTGGGTTTTTGCATGTTTGTTGTTGATGTTTTGTTCGTTTGTATTTCAAAACCTGGCTGACAGGAATACCAGCACTGATCTTTTCTGAAGAGAAGTTCTTCCTCCTCACTCCTGTTTGGCTGATCCTCCTTATCCAGGTTATTCTGGAAGACAAAGTTTTCTATTTTGAGGAATTGGAGTGCTGTTCTCCCTGTTCTCTATGTTCTGCTGATGCAGAGAATTAGCCACAGGCTGCAGAAAAAGCAAATTGTAGTTTCCACTGCTATAGACTCTGGATAGGCTGTTCATCAGAGTACAGTACATGCTGACACTTCACATGGGAGGCAGTAGTTGGTGGCTTGGGTTTTCCTCCCTGTTGAAGTACGACGACAGCTGGGAGCTGAGGAACCTGCTGGCTCTGCAGATATTTTTTATTACTGCAGAAAATTCTCTGCTGTAATGGTGATGTAGTCCATTAAATATGTGACTTGGTAAACTTCCACCTTTTCCAGTTAATCCTCCAGAAGAGATCAGAAGGTTAGCTTGGAGCTGTTGTTTCAGTTGAGTCTTTGCAGGCTCAGCTGAAAAAAAAATAAAAAAATAAAAAAGGTGTTTGAAAGTATTTGAAGTATTTGGGGCACATTTTGAAACTTAATTTTCAAAATGAAGGCTAGACTGCAGTGTAATCAGTTCAGCCCAGGGGTGAGATATGCAACTGAGATTTATTAAAAACTGCACTGTTTCAGTTGATTGCAGGACATATTAGGACATCTTATAAACCTGTAAGTGTCTTCAGGAGTTTCAGACACTTGGTGAAGAGAAAAACTACTGCTTGGAACCACTAGTTCAGTAAGCCTGAAATACTTCATTCAAAGCATCTCAGACTTAGCATAGCTACCATGGAGCCAAAAGAGGTTTGTGCTTATCCCAGAGTTATAGATGCTCTGCGCATCAGGGTCAGTGTCTTGACATTCCACCAACATATCTGCTGTGGGCAGGAGAATACTGAAACCCCCTGAAACTGCTCTCATAAATCAATGTTACAGCTATTTTTAGGCAAACTGACAAGAATGTCATATCACAGAACAGTTGCTGTCTCTGGGGAATTTCTGCTTCATTTGAAATTTTTATAAAAAGTTGGGTTTAATCTGATCTGAATTAAGACTGTATGCTGAAAACATTCTTGTGCACTGAAACTTGTTTTTTATTGGTGATTCTGTGACAGGAAATCGTACTGGAAAAGGGCACTCTGATTTCAACTGAAATTATTGGTACCTCTGCTTTTACCAAGCCATGTCTGCAGTTACAAACTCTTTAGAACCAGTGTGCATTCACTCATCCATACTGAATAATCCCCTCTTGTTCACCTTATTAAGTCCCCCAGAGTGAGCCACAGGTAAAGAAAAGTAATTCGTTCCTTTCCAATGGCACGTCTAAAACCATGTATTGAAGAAAAAATGACAGAATATGCTTTTCATTCATTTTATCAAAAGTAGTAAATAAGCAGGAATCAATTCAAAGAGGACACAATACTAAAACCTTCTACAAGTACTTCCCAATCACTTAAGACTTCATAAGTACAGATATCAAATTATGGTCAAAATGAAATAATGTAAAGATTTATCAGAACCACTAGCAGTAAATCCTCAGATTAGTTAAAACCATCAAATGAACACTGCAAATAATCACTCCTAAAACCTAAATAAGAATTTCAGGGAGATAACCATTTATTGAGTTCCAAACACGATGTACCACAGCTGTGGCATAAATCTTTAAATGGGTAAATATTTTAGCTTAAAAAGAAGTGAGCATAAATCTACAGTACGATCTCAGAAGTCAATTAATGTTTTTTTCTTGGAAGTTCACCACCCAACACATACGCTAATCAGCTTGCTCTTTCTCTCTTCTCTCCCAGGGATTATAAATGTTACAACATGTTATCAGTGCACATATATCAGTGGTTTTGTCACAGATCCACTACTGAAAAAACCCTCGGAAAATCGCAATGTTTGTTTGGAAGGGAGGGTATTCTAGTTTAGTATGGAAATATTCTCTGGTGCTTTCCTATGCTGCTACTGAATTTACACCGTTTTTAATGATGGAATAAATATAACCAGGGATATAAGCAAGCCCAGAAGTTAGAGAACAGTCTTTTTCTCCTCTTTCCATTGCTGTGTGCCATAACCACTGGACATGGATCTTTTTTTGTTTACGGATGGGAATTCCCAGAATTCCTAATGATGTCATTTTTACTTGCACAATAGCCATCTACCAATAGGTGGAGTGAGAGGGGTTCCTTCATCGAACTCCTTTCCCGTTTGATAGTGGAGGGAGAGGAATTACTCCACGCATTTCGAACTTTTCTGCTTTAAGAAGAGCATAACTGTGGAGGTGGGGTAAATAGCACCTGCACATTCAGCTCGGGAGGATCGAGGAGTGGGTCTTCAGCACTGAATTTTGAATGGCACGACTGCCCTGCAGGCCTAAGCTCTGCAGTGGAGCAAAAATTTCTGACCTGTTCCAGGATGTAGAATTTAGCTGCAGATTTTGCCCTCAGTAGCTTTAAAACATCAAAGTCTTTTACTGAATCTGGCTCAAGGTGGTTATGAATGAAAAGTTTACCAAAACTATCAACACCGTGATGACCACAGAAAGCTATATAAGCAATACTTAAACTCTTGTATGAACATATATTTTAAGTGAAAAATAATTTTGAAGAAACCAAAGCTGCTCTAAGATAGGTTTTTGTCAGGTCCTGGTGCACCACTCAAAATGAAAGTGAATTTTTCTCTCTGTAATATTTCTTTCACCGAGATTTCAGTTGAAACTGCCCAAGACCTACAGTACTTGAAAGAAATACTTGAACTGAGAAGAGAATGATTAGGTTAAGGGGGAAATTTATATTACACTGCTGTCACAAGAGCAGAATGCTCAAAATACAAAGTGTGCTGTCTTTGTGAATAATACTGGTGAAGGAAATAAACCTTAGTCCTATATATAGGACTAAACCTTAGTCCTATATATAGGACTATATCCTATACACCAATCTAGATGAATATGTAATATACATATATCTACATATATACTATACATATATAATATACACATTATACATATATACTATAATATACATATATACTATCTGCAATCTAGATTAATGGCATCTGGCATGGTACAGATGTTAATTTAAACACGTCAAATGGTTTGTTCCTGAATTTTTAAAAAGAATTAGCAGTCGTAAGGCAGAGAAGATCATTTAACATTTACCTGAAAGGTTAAGATGCACCTTAAATGTGAACTGTAAGTACTCATATAGGAAAGATTTTTGATGGAAAACGACCGAGAAAAAGTAACAGACTGAGTCAGACCTTTCTGACTACAAACATTACTTAATTTAACTAGACTTTCATTTCAGGCTTGATTCTAGTACTTATCCAATCACAGCTCTCAGTCCTCAGGGCCAGAGTGCTATTCTCAAATTACAGTTGTCTGAAGCAGAAGACAGATGGGACAGATACCTCTGCAATGATGAGAGGAGTGGAAATTCTTTGCCAAAGACCAGCTTCTTCCCTGACATGTGAACTGGAGCATGTGTTAGCACAGATGGACAGAGTAGCAGCTGGAATTCCTTCAACTTCCCCAGAAGATGCTCTTCAGCTACCAAATGTTGCATAACAGTTTCTAGGCTTTAGCTGATAGAGTGGTGTGCCAGGACCTGACAGAAATCTACACTAGAGCTGCTTCAGGTAACCCCTTAACTATGTTATCCCTTCCATGATCTGCCACCAAAGGGAAGCCCTGTCTCACTGGATGCTTATGGATCCCCCAAGCAGCTGCAGCCCCCAGTGTCAGACACTTACTGAGATGCTGTTGCTTATTCTTCAGTCAAAAAGGATCACATACAGAAGATGTTCCTGCTCTTAGGCTTGCTTTACGTGGTAAGGAGGTGGTGTTAATCCTTCTGGGCGATATTTGATGCCTTGGAGGCAAATCTCCCAGATGCTAATTACAGCCATGTAATTTCTTTCTTGTGCCATTCTGCAACAGAGGATTAGTAGTGATGCAGCTACCAGCTGAACCAAAATGTAGATTCAATCGCCAGGATTACCACAGGCTGTAAAATAAACATACTTTTTTTTTTTCTAGCTATATGGCAAAGCAGTTTATATCTGTCAGATTTTACTGAGAGACTGGTGAAACCTGTTAGAAAAACAATGATTCTGGGCACCATCGGAATAAGAAGCATGAATTTTGAGCAGTTTTACTGCAATGTTTAATGAACAGATTGTCCTAGGGTTTAAAATGTTATTAATTAAGGACCTCAATTGCCATTAAGCACTGTTTGTCTTGTTATTATAACCATTGCCTGTAAATGGTATCATAGCTAAGAGTCATGTTCCATGCCACACTGAGTCAGAATATTTAGGAGTAGAAATAAAACAAAGTAGTTCCACCTCCTCCACTGGTTAGAAAGAAAACACAGTTATTATTATAACAATGACAAGAACAAGAAAGGACTGCTAGTCAGGGTGATTTTAAAAGTTTTTTTGCTTCAAGAAAAAACATTATGAAGTCATTAATAGCTATTAGAAACTTTCATAATTCAGTTTTATAGTAGCACTTGGACAGTTTTCTGCAGAAAGAGAGGTAGAAAATGTCAATTTGCTTTTGCTCAGTCATTTTAAGCCACTGTTCCTCTACAATACAATTTAGGTCTTAGCTGCACAAGCATAAGGAAGCATCTAACCTTTAAATTGTATTTAAGTGAGATAAAACAGAAAGGAAACTACAAAATCCAATCTCGATAATGGATTGCTAGACCAGTTGTTCTCCATCAAATTTTGAGGCCACCATGATGTTGGCTATCATTTGAACAGTTACTAGCTGATTGCTCTTTGGAGGTATATATATTCTCTTAAACCAGAGAAGGTTTAAAGAAGCAATAATGGAAGTTGATTAACACTCACCTTTGCACTGAAGTTGGAAACAATTTTAAGCATTAGGAACATATAATGAGTTTGCATATATCAGTCAAAGATAAGAGAAGATAATAATATGGCTGAGAGAGTGAGTGTTGGCTAATCTATAAACCATAGTTAGATTCTACCAGAGCTGTGCAGAGATTCATCTTCAAAAGCATCGGGTGGCCAGGAGACATATATAAATTATTGCTGATCTGCAAACCCAGCTTTGTGGAGTTCCTGTGCCCCAAACCTATGCTAGTTGTTGGCTGTTCCTTGTGAAACGGTGACCACAACAACCAGAAACCCATGCAGTGACTGCATTATTTCACTGGTATAGGTGCAGTACTAAAAAAATTGAGTGAATTTCTTTTTCATTTACCTTGAGTGGAACTCATGAAAGGTTTCCACACCAGGAGTCTTTGGGAAACACAATGAAGGCTCCATCTCAGATTAAAATGTCAAGAGGTCAGGCAGCAAATTAAAAAAAAATAAATTGCAAACTCTTCATGGTATTCACCCAAGACTCTCAAAATATTGAACATCTGAACTGATGCACAACTATAAGTTTACAATTGCTTCTGTATTACAGTACCAGGCTGCTATGGGACCACTTTTGGACAGGATTCCAATTAGGTGCAATGAAATACTGATCAATAAGCCTGTATGAGGGAGAAATTATACGTACTAATTACTTGGGAAAAATCACATAGATTTGTATTGGCAAGTCCCATCTAACAGAGCTAGTAAATTATGCTGAAAATTAAGAAGATGGACAAAGAAATTCTGTTTGCTGTGTGTATTTGATTTTATAAAAGCATTTGGGCCAGAGTCCCCACCAAAAGCTCTTAAAGTTATTTTATAATAAGGGAACATGCCCTCATATTGGTAAAGGGGAATAAATGCTCTGGATTCAAACTTAAGGAAGTAATCAGTGGCAAAAGCTATTCAGGGTGAAAAAGTGAAAGGTAAAGCTAGGTAAAAAGGTAATAAAGAGTGGCAGAAGACCCTAATGACATGGCATGGATGATAAAATAGCAGGTGAAAATCAGTACACACAAAACATGATCAAAGCTTCCAGGAGAGCTGCTGTGTAGGCAGTAAGTTAAATAGATACAGACTGCTCAGCCTGAAACAGAGACAACTGACAAGAGGTACATGATGCAGGTCTATAAAATATTCACTGGCATGGGTCAGGGGTATGGGAAACAACTCCAGTGTAAGAATTATACAACCTTCAATAAGCTAGCAGGAGCCAACTTCAAGAGTATAAAGGAAGTGACTCTCCAGGTAATACATGGTTAAACCAAGGATTACAGCAAAGTACTGAAGGTACTAGCTTACAGTTCTTTAATAAGTTATCAAATGAAATTATGGGAGAAGATCACACAGAATGATCTGAGATACAAAGACCCCACAGCTCCTTCTGATGCTCCCCGGGTCACAGATCCCTGCAGGGTTGGAAGGCTGCCAGGAATGAGAGGAGGGAGTCAAGCAGCAGTGAGTAGGCAGGCACTGTCCCATCTCAGGAGGTGGTGACCAGCCTGCATCAAGAGAGGCAATGTCCATCAGTAATGAGTGATTAGAAGGTGTAACTAATATCAATATATGGAGATTCAGGTAAGTAGCTACAATGGCATATTAATATGTTCAAATAATTTCAGAATTGCAAGCTCTTCTACTTTTACATCAGCCTTTGGTCTATTAGCATTTTATTGACCTCTGAATTTGTTTCCAGTGAGTCTAATATGGTAGAGAATCCCGTGTTTCTTAGACTGGCTTGCAATTGAGAATATGGTGCTTTTTATGTTTAATAGTTAACACAAACTGGAATGAAGTGTTCATTTGAAATTCACAAAAATCAAAAACCTTTACTGAGTCAAAGACAGACTGTTGGTTCCCTATAGATAATCACCTTCAGAAAACCCTTGGTAAAGACATGTTAAAGTTTGAAGATATTTCCCAGACAATTACATTATTGGGTTTTGTCAATGAATTGTACTTATCAGAGACAAGAAACAGAATTTTTCTCCAATTGGTTGTTCCTATTTGCAAAAAATTAGTAATCTGGAAAGTATGTAGTGGAAATCTTTTTTTGCCTAGTTCTATCTGAGAGGACAATCTTTGTTATTATCTATTAAAATTTTGTTCCTTAATGGAACATCTTCTACTCCATTAGTTTCCGGTGATACCAAGAATAACATTTGCATGTTTTTTGGTGAAAACACAGACTTAAGACTAAGAGATTTTCTGACCTAGATTTTCATAAACGTTCAGACTAAATCTTCTGATGATTAAGGGTAGGGTAAAAGTTGCAGCAGCTCCCTGTTGTGACTGCCTGAATCCTCCTAACACTCATTTCCACAAAACAATTATTTTCACAGACCTGCTCCTCTCATCTTTAAGTTTGGTAGAATCGTTCAGCACATTTTAAATGTGTTCAGCTTGCTTTTGCATACTGCCTTTTTTGTGTTGTTATTGGTTATATTTCATCTGCCTTTCACTGGTTCTCTCTTTCCATCACCCAAGAAATGGTACCTTGTCATGTCCATACCTAACATTCTATTCTAGCTCTTGAAATACTCATCATACGCTCATGTGGTTTATCATCTGCTCCTTTTACCTAACTACTCTGACATCCTTTTGGCAAGTCGTATTTAGACTTTTAAAATCTGTTTTCTCAAATTAATGCTTTGCCTGTAAATGCGGCTAAAATTAGGATTTCAATCTTAGTATAAAATGATGGCTCAACAAGAAGAAGAGGAAGTGCTAGAA
Source organism: Polioptila caerulea (assembly GCA_013397295.1). Classification (NCBI taxonomy): domain Eukaryota; kingdom Metazoa; phylum Chordata; class Aves; order Passeriformes; family Certhiidae; genus Polioptila; species Polioptila caerulea. The sequence goes on from VYXF01011623.1 coordinate 83,187, forward strand.
TTACAAATAAACACTACAATATTTAATTAATCTCCTACTCAGTTCCTGATGATTTTAAAAGAGCTAAACTAATCTGGCACTGAATAACATATGTTCATCCAGTGCACCCAGGCTCCAAAGACATTGCAGCTGCACTGTGAAAAATACAGTATGTGGGCTCTCCCCAGATGCAAATATGATGTAAATGCAAATTTATACAAATAGAGGCTATGTGCAGACTTCTGTGTGCAATCTTATTTCCTCCAATTCCAATCAATGTGATTCTGTTGGATGAAAACTGTGAACAGTGGAGCCGTTAAACACAGAATAAAGGGTCACCAGCATATCTGACCCCCACAGCACCAACAAAGATAAAATGTGACAGTAATTCTGGATGCTGTAGGATTGCTGACTGCAGAGCCTTCATGCCTCATAGTAATCCTGAGATACATCATTCCTTTGCAGCATGAAGGAATTCCAGCTGCTCCAGCCTTTAAATCAGATTCATCAGGATCCCAATTTCAATGTCCCTATGCAAATGGCATGGGGAAAAAAACAATATAGGGAATAAACAAGAGGAGTTATAGACGTGCATGCCTGCAGGGCTGTGATCTTACTGGCATCATGGAAACATGGTGGGATGGCTCCTATGACTGCAGAGTTGGAATGGAAGGATCAGGCTCTTTAGGAAGGACAGGTGGGGGACATGAGAAGAGGGTGTCACCCTCTATGTCAGTCACCAGCTGGAGTGCATGGAGCTCTGCCTGTGGACAGATGCGGAACAGACCAAAACCTGATGGTCAGGATTAAAGAGAGGGCAGGGACAGGTGACATTGTACTGGGGGTCTGTTACAGGCCACCAAAGAGAGAAGACTCAGCAGACGAGGCCCTCTACAGACAGATGTGAGCAGCCTCATGTTCAGTAGCTCTGATTCATGTGGGGGACTTCAATGATCCCAGTATCTGTAGGATGGACAACACAACAGGGCATAAACAATGCAGAAGTTCCATGGACTGTGTTGTTAATAACTTCCTTCTCTAAGTGATAGAGGAGACAATGAGAAGAGGTGCTATGCTGCCACTTGTTCTCACCAACAAGGAGGAGGTGGTGTGGAATGTGAAATTCAAGGGCAGCCTCAGCTGTAGTGACCATGAAATGGTAGAGTTCATGATTCTTGGGGAAGCCAGGATGGTGCACAAAAAGCTCACTTACCTAGATTTCAGAGGAGCAGACTCTGGTCTGTCTAGAAAGCTGTTCAGTAGAGTGCTGTGGGATAAAGCCCTGGAGAGAAGAGAGGCCCAAGAGAGTGGGCTAATATTCAAGGATCGCCTCCTCCAAGATCAGGAGCGATGCATCCCAACAAAGAGGGAGTCAGACAAAAACTAGCTTTCATGGATGAATAAGGAGCTCCTGAACAAACTCACAAAAAGGAAGTCTACATGGGGTGGAAGCAAGGACAAGTATCCTGTGAGAAACAGAGATATTGTTGAAGCATCCAGGAATCAGTTCAAGAAAGCTAAAGTTCTGATAGAATTAAATCTGGCCAGGAATGTCAGAGGCAACAAGAAAGGCTTCTGTATTTATGCTGGTAGTAAAAGGAGAACTAGGCAAAATGTTGGCCCTTTCTGGAAGGAAATAGTGGACCTGACTCCCCGGGGTATGAAGAAAACAGGTAATCAATGACTTTTTTGTTTTGGTCTTCGCTAACAAGTGTTCCAGTCACCCAAGTTGCAGAGAGCAAAGGCAGGGACTGGGAGAATGAAGAACCACCTGCTGAAGGAGAAGGTCTGGTCTGAGACTATCTAAGGAACTGGGAGTTTCACAAGTCCAGGGGACCTGGAGAGATGCATCTGTGGGTCCTGAGGGAACTGGCTGAGGAAGTGACTAAGCCATTATCCATCATATTTGATAAGTCATGGCAGTCCAGTGAAGTCCCTATGACTCATTAAAGGGGAAACATAACTGTTATTTTTTAAAAGGGAAGGAAGGAAGGTCTGGGGAACTCCAGGCCAGTCAGTTTCACATTGGTGCCTGGCAAGATCATGGAGCACATCCTCAGTCAAGTTCTGTGCTGAGGCAAACGGAAACTAAGGTGGTGATTTGTGATAGCCAGCATGGCTTCATTATGTGCAAACGGTGCTTGGTAAATTTGGTGGCCTATGACAGTGTTGGTGGACAAGAGCAACTGATGTCATCTGCCTGGATGAGTGCAAAGCTTTTGACACTGCCCAGCACAACATTCTTGTCCCTAAGCTGAAGAGACACATATTTGACGGATGAGGCACTCTGTGGGTGAGGAATTGGATGGATGGTCACCCTCAAAGAGCTGCTGTCAGTGGCTAAATGTCCATGTGGAGAGCACTGACCAGTGATGTTCCTCAGGGCTTGGTATTGAGTACGATGCTCTTGAACACCTTTGTTGGTAACATGGACAGTGGAACTGAGTGCAGCCACAGCCACACTAACCTCCAGACACGCTGGATGGATGGGATGCCATCCAGAAGGACTTGGATGCGCTTGGCAGTTGGGCCTGTGCAAAATTAATGAGGTATAATGAGAGCAAGTGCAAGGTCCTGCACATGCAGCCACAAGTGGAAAAACATATTGGGCAGCCAGTGGACTGAGAACAGCCCTGAGAAGAAGGCCTTGGGGTTGTTGGTGGACAAGAAGCTCAACGTGAACCAGCGATGTTTGCTCGCAGCCCAATGCCAACTGTGTCCTGGGCTGCATCAAAAGCTGAAAGGCCACAAGGCAAGGGAGGTGATTCTGCCCCTCTGCTCTGCTCTTCTGAGGTGCCACCTGTAGTAGTGTGCTCCAGCTCTGGAGACTCCAAGACAGTGAATTAGAGTCATTTCAGAGAAGGGACACAAAAATAACCATGGGGCTAAAACATGTCTCCTCTGAAGACTGACTGAGATTTGGGGCTCTTCAGCCTGGATAAGAGAAGGTTTTGGGGAGACTTTATAGCACCTTCCAATAGCAAAAAGGAGACTTAAAGAGATCTGGAGAGGGATTTTGGCAAGGACAGATAATGATAAAACAAGGGGGATGACTTCCAAATAAAAAAGGCTATGTTTAAATTATATATTAGGAAGAAATTCTTTATTGTGACAGTGGTGAGGCACTGGAAGAGTTTGCCCAGAGAAGTTATGGATGCCTCATCTCTGGAAGTGCTCAAGGTCAGGTTGGATGGGACTTTGAGCAATTTGATTTAGTGAAAAGAGGCCCTCCCATGATAGGTGGGTTGGAACTAGATAATCTTTAATGTACCTTCCAATCCAAACCATTTTGTGATTCTGTGAATATTCTGTCATGTATGGTAAGACCTCTGGTACCTGGTTTTAAACTCCCTCATTTCCCCCTTCTGACTTCTGTCTGATCAGATCTGTTAGCTAAGCACCTTATAACATCCTGTGCGTAAATTTTATATATGTAAAGAATTATTGATTTCCCAGACACCTGCTGATTTCGACAGCTGGCCTCTATCAACTATATTGCATAGCTGTGTCATCAGTGTCATTGTGATGAAAGTTGTAGCATGACATGAAATGTCTCACGATGTGCACATAAACCAGATTGGAAAGTGCATGAATTCTAACAGCATTAATAAAATAGGACGAAATTATTTGCTATTGACTGTTTTATTGATCATTTCTGCTCCAGTGATTTAGCAATAGAGTACACTAGAAGCTAATTATTTTCTTGTAGCACTTATAATGCTAATGACATATGGACTGCTTGCAAGCAAATTGGTTTTATTTGCACAATCGACAGACACCAGTCCATTTAACTACCAGTCCCACAGAACATCACATTAACTTTGGTAAAAGTTCATGCACATGCTTTTTTTTTTTTCCTATATGCTGTTTTATGTGAAGACTATAACCTTGAAGTGTGAGTAATATGCTGGAGATTGTCACAATGAGTATTGGTGAATTTTAAACTGCCTTACTTTGATTTTGTCTTCATAGTCCTGGTTTTACTGTTTAATATCCTTAAAAGATCATGTTTCTGTGAGGCTTCCTAGAAAAATACTCTTAGGGGTAAAAAAAACAAACTTAAAAGACACCTTAATTAAACAGCAATATTTTTGCAATTTAACTAAAAATTAGAAAGGCAAAATGGCATATGCTCTTCTGGGTTACTTGTGTTTGTATTCTAGTGAATGCCTCCCTGCTTGGACATCTCATGTGTTCTAAAGAACACTTATAAAGTCCAACTAGCTGATTCTCAACATTGCTGTAGTGTTTTCTGTGAATACTTGTCAAAAGTGGGAAAGGCTTGGTAATGCAGGTATACAAAAGTGTGACCATCCAAGGCAAGGATCTTGTGGTTACACTATCCTTTCATAGGATTGAGGAATAAAAATGAAGAAATCTCAGCAAAACCAAGGAAGTCTATTTTTTTTCCCCAGTGAATCTGTTAATTTCAATTGCAAAACACGAGTTTCCTTAAAGGGAGAATCTGACAGTTCTTATAATGAGAAAATGCTTCACATCACCTTTCAGAAAGCAGGATGTCACTGAGATTTCTGGATCTGGATTAAAACCTCCAACAATCAACACCTGCTCAGAGAAATCTGTTCTGGATAGAAGCTAACCAAAAGGATGTCTTCACTATTTTGTTATCTCCTAGACAGAAAAAATAGATTTTGTGCATAGACTTACTTAGGATGTCTACTCTGCTGTGGCAGAAGGAGTGTTAATAGTGCAAACAAATCCAAAAAACAAAGTCAATGAATTAAAAAAAACCAAAACAAACACCTGAAAATAACTGCACAATAGCAAAAATATTGCTTTGAGCCTTTGGGGCTGAAAAGTGGCTGACCTTAATCATTCAGCCAAGAAACATAGAAGGGGAAGGCATAACATAGATTTAAAGAAAATAAAAATATCAAAGGGCAATTTAGGATCACCTGAGCCTTGTTAAGAACCTCAAATCATCTGCAAAACCTTGTGCAGTCTTCTTCTATATACAAGCAAGGTTTTAAAATATTACAAAATCATAGAAATATTTCAATAGTCTCTTGCTTAGAGGAAACAAAAAATGTTTGCTGTTGGCAACAAGAAAAGGTGGCAGATAGGTCTCATGCCAGAGTGACATCACTCAAGTGTTTTTACTACCTTCAAGCAGCACAGTGTCAAAATAGCAAAATCATACTATTCTACTCCAAGAGCCAATTGAGTGCTGCAACTTCCTGAGAATATGCCAGTCATGGCAATACATTGCTCGCTGCACATTTTGTCTCACAAAGTTTCTGTGATTAACTGTGTGGCACATCATGCTTTGAATCAGCCTTTTGAGATGACGCAGATGTTTACTATCACAAAGTACATGGTGCTGTGGATACCATACCTGTGGCACTTCCCTAAAGCACCTCTGCCACAGGGGAAGGCAGATCACAAGGGAACTGTGCATCTCTGGGCATTTCCCAGGACAAGTGAATTGAGTGGACTTACTGTTTTGTCTCTCTTAATGTATGCTGAGGAAGTTTCCTATTTGGTTCTGTGTTTTGGCACAAGGTATCCATACTGGAGGAAGGAGAGGGACCATAAACTTCTTCTTTAAGCTGTAGTAGAAGCATATAAAAACTATTAAGAGGCAGAGGAAGCTGAAATGTTAAGACAGAGAGAGAGACAGCCTGCAAACTCTGATTTATGTTGATATGTCTCAGAAAAAAAATGCATTCTATGTTGATAGGGCTTTTTTGTTTCATTTTCCTATTAAAAAATGTTGTATTATGGGAAGAGGCTTTTATCTCTGATTCCTTAGCCCCAGAAAGTGCTGAAATACTATTTAAGGTTGCGTTCAATGTTTTAAACAGAACAGGAAAAAAAATCCTTTAGACCAACCTGCATCAGAACACCACTGCATCCCTCTGAGGTATTTCCAGCTGTGAAACACAACATATATGGTTAACATATTCATCTTTAAAAAATACTGAATTCCTTTGTTACCCATTTAAAATTAGATTATGCTGCAGATATTAGTAATGAACCACTTCTACCCATTCACATGACAGTTAGCACCTTCTAAGACTATTAGAAGTTAAAGAACAGATGCCTCCTTTATATGTCCTCATACGGCTGACTTAAATTAAACAATTAAGGAACAATTTTATGCAGCTTACAGCATCTGTTTTGTTGGTGAAAGAATAAACATTGCAGTCAGAATTTCAGACTGATGGTTTTTCCCAAGAAGACATTAATTTCCATCTCTAAGGATCTGCATTGCAAAAGTGCCGCAAGCTTCATTTGACTGGCAACATCAGTGGCTTGATCAAGAGCAAGGGGAAGTGAAAAATTTTGTTGGGTGAAAGCATTATTCTTGGGGGTTCTGAATTTGTTGACACTTGAAGTCAAACTTAACTGCAGGGAAGACTTGTTCTTTTCAGGATTTGTGCTCAGCTTAATCACCCAAACACCACTGAGCTGGGGATTTCAGCGGCAGTAGAGTAGCAGTTGTGCAATAAAGCAGAGTTCCCTTCCATTCCATTCAGTGTCGAGTGGCACTGGGAATGAGAAGAACTGCATGAATTTCAGCTGGCTCCAGTTGGGGCTGGCTTGGTCCCCACCACACTGCCTGCCAGGCAGCAGGCAGGAACCTGCTCCTCCTGGAAACCTCAGTGCTCTGTGCCCTCAGACAGGCAAATGCTCTTCTGGGAACAGCCTTTCACATTTGGCTTTTTGATACCTAGCCTTAATTGGAAAACCTATTACAAATAAAAACAACAGCAACAACAATAATAAGGAATAGGGTGGAAAAGCAGAGTCTGTTGTTATCATTGCTTTTATTAAGCCCTTGATTTTCTGTTGAGTCATACTCTCAATCATAGCATGCGTGAATTATTTAAAACAGTTAATCTCTGAAGGCTCCTGCCACTGTCATCACAATTTTGGGGAGCTCTCTGTTCAAATCCTTTTTGTACTAAATGAACTGTCCACAGAACTCAAACCGTGCTTGGTAGTATACCTGTTATTTTTTCTTAAATGTCAAAAGAAGCTTTCCTGGAAGCTTGTGTTCTTTCAGCATCTGTCAAAAGATTAGACTAGTATCAGCTCAGATTTTTATCACTGAAGTTGATTATGTTGTGAAAATTTCAGCATCTGACTGCATGCTGTTTTTTAATAATTTGTACCACTTCGATATTATGTGCTTAGATGGTGAATTTCAGCAAATAATATACTTCTTGTGGATGGATGTTCCAGGCAAGCAGCAGAATTTATAAAAACTTGGAATGGGGCATTTTTGGTGAATATGGACATTTGCAATGGGAGAAGATGTATCTTCCTCTCGCTGCCTTTCAAGTATCTTTATTAGCATTTCTATTTTTGAAAGTATAAAATTGACTGGGAATATACTTATGTATTGCAGCATTAGGTGATAAATCTGATCCAAATACTGCTCATTCATTCAAAGGATGACAACAAACATTACTCATTCAAGCAGTCCAGTCTAGCAAACTCTACTAAATATTTCAGATTCCATTCCACGACAGTAAAATGAAGCACAATAACTTCAACTACTTTAATTCTACCTGCCAAATAAAAATTTGATTCTTTTGTTTTGTTTTGTTTTGTTTTGTTTTGTTGGTTTTTTGGTGTATGAAAACAGCAGGCTGGCAATCTTATTGGCAAAAAGACAATTTATGTTAGTGAATTTCTATGAATTTGATGTCATGCCAGGATAAGAGAGGCCATATCCCTCACAAACAACAAAAAATAAGAATTTTAATGTTCAAGAAGCATATTAAGAAGTATAATATGAACATTAGCAATTCAATGTGGACCAGATTTGTATAGGTGTATGTGTTATGCTCTGAATATACAAATTTTGCATTTGTTTTCATGTCAGTGCCTAAAAACAGAAGCAAAACAACTGGTTAGAATTAATTGATATAAGTCACAGCAGGGAGGTTGAACCAGATAAGTGCTGTGGTTCCTTCCAACCCTATCCATTCTGTGATTCCATGATTTCCCTCTGAATTGTAGAGCTCGTATTTAGCTAAACAGAAGTTTCATCAGGCCTTCAAATTATACTTTAAAAGATGAGGACAGTGCTACCTCTCTCTTTGAAAGTTTTATTCCGTATCTTCCACTTGAAACATTACATATTTATGCAATATCAGTTGGGTTTTTACATTTTTACTTCTTTCCATCCTTGTCGCCCTGCAATGTTTCAATGCACCAAGCAAAGATTTAACCCTTCTGTGATAGGGACTAGGGAACAACAATTACATCTGCTTGGGCAGGGCATGGGACTAGATGATATCCAGATCCAGGTGTCTTCCACACTTGGGCATCCTCTTATTCTGTGAAGTACTTCCATGTGGTAGGACTGGAAAAGGTTTTATGGAGCACAAAGTGAAACTCTCCCAGCTACAGTCACCCAGATCCACAATCTATCTCTTTCTTATGGGTCAGGTGAATGTTTTTGGAGAGAGTCCATTGACTATAAACTTAGAATGATGAGACAGTTACATGATCAGATGGAGATTATTTTTTACTGTACTTGACATTCATCTGTGAGGGAAAAGCTCACTCATGACTGCCCTTTGCTGAGCACACTGCCATGGGACAGGCAGGGGTAGCACCAGTTCTGCAAATAACTCTGTGATTGTGAAGCCACTTTTCATATGCTATGCAGAAGTGAATTCTTGGCTTTCTAAATGCAGCTTTTGACTGTAGCAAGCTCATAGGACTAGGTGAGATTTTGGCATATGAGATATTCTCAAACAATTATATTGACCTGCAATTTCCTTTTTCCTAAAATAGAAGTCCAAAAGGTCAGTAGCAATATTTTTTTCAATTAAAATGTACATAAGGCCAAATCAGGGGAGAAATGAAGGAACACTGAAGGGAAAAGGAAGTTAACATTTAATCTTTGGTTAAGCTGTGAAATTTCTATCTCCTTCCAAAAATACAAGAAAAAATGGAAATAGGCAATAACAATATAAACCAGTCCAAATGAAAACAAATAAAATTTCTGTCCTCCTCCTTTTATGACATGAGAGAATTCATATTTCTGTCTTAAGAGTAACAGATGTTTCTAATTCTCAGCAGGTTATTACTCACACAGTAAGTCAACAAACAAATGTGCAGAATATGGTGCATTATTTGCTACTTATTCATATTAGCTTGCTTCAGAAGCATTACTTTGTTTCTGAGCTTATTCCTTGGACTCATTTGTCAAGAAGAATTAAAAAAATGACTAAAATTTAAGTAATAAGTTCAAGAAAAAAGAAAGGGTTTTACAGATATTAGCTTGGCATTCCTGCGGTTTTAAAACCAACTGTATCCAAAATTGGTGGGCAAAGATACATCTTCCCACAGAAGAACGGAGCAGGAAAACACTGTCAGAGTTACAACTCACTGGTGTTTGACCTATGTGGCACCAATATACTGTAGAGTTCATTCCTCTTAGCTACGTGTTAATTGTAAACAATAGAGATCTGAGATCCTTGATACCGCGTGGAGTGAAATCGGCACACTCAGAGGCACAAATGTCCAGAGTAATTATGGAGACACACACTTGAGTTCAAAGGTTCACCCCTGAGCACTACAGGCTTTCCTCCCTGTCTCATGTGAGAACTTAAGGTGACCAGATCAGATACCTCAGATGATTCTCAGCCAGAATAGTGTCACTCCTATTTTCCTTCAGAATATCTAGGGTAGAAATTCCAGGATAAAACTAGTATTTGCCTCCTCTTCTGCAATCTGACTGGAATAATGAAATAAAGTATTTGAGAGATGACAAGATGTAATTTAATTACTAATTACACAACCCCATGTATCTCAAGAAACAATGGATTGCCATTAATTTACCTACTTTAATTTTGTAAGAACATAGATTTTCGTATAGGATGCTAATGTTCTAGCTCCTTGGATTAAATTTTATTGTTCGTTTTCAATTCATCCTCATGGATCAGAAAAACCCTACAGACTGCCCTTGCAGAACTGTTATCCAACTGGTGTTATAACCCAGCATAGCATAACATATGTGACATGAAATATAACATAACATAACATAACATAACATAACATAACATAACATAACATAACATAACATAACATAACAACATAACATATAACCTAACTCTTTGTACTTTCAGCCTATGCAACTCATAGTTCATTTAACCTCAAATTCTGGATTCTGAGGGGGAAAAAATAATTGCAGTTGGAAGTCCAGGTACTAGCCTACTTGAAGTGTGATAGGCTGGGACCAGAGTAACAAATCCCCTTTGAATTTGAAATCTGTCTTGTAGGCACGTCAGGTATATAACAGAAAGAAATAGGTATGTATTAATTCAGACATATGAGAAAGGTAGGAAAATTATTAAGAAAAAAACCACAGCTTACAAACTGTCCATTCCAAGGAGTTTGAAGTTTCTCAGAATACCTAAAATGGTTTCCAAGTTATCAAAAGCCACCTACACAATACATGAAAATGATCTGCCTATTCTGATTAAAGAAAAAAAACATTTCTTTAATCGAAGAATGCTGCAAATAAGTCTAACAGAATGAGTGAAGAAAGCTATATGATTCTTAAAATTTCTGCTGATCACAAAATCCCATATATTCTTTGTGCAGCAATCTCTCTCTTCATGATGTACATCTCTTTTGGGAGAGAGTCAAGCTGCAGATACTTGAACCATGACTCATGGACTTTGGTTCACTGGTTTGAAAGCTTTGGGAGATGGCAAAATAGACCTGGAGAACTGAAGGGCTAAACACAAAACTGCATTTGAGCCACTGCCAATGCTCGTCGTGGAAGCTTTTATTAAAAGACCAGGCCCATAAATTTCACTAAAAGACAGAAGAAATCACCTTTATTCAGCTGAGCTAAGTTATTTCAAGTGGTTTTGTAAATTAAATGAGGGAAGGGAAAATGGGAACCATGAGCACAATAACCAATGCTTGGGTAACTCTTCAGCATGCACACTGTTGCCAAAGTGATAAATCTGGGTGGCAAGCAGTTGAGTGGTCAGCAGTTGAGACAAAGGGAGCCTGTCCTCTAGTAGAAAATCTCCACTGGATACACACACTACTGTACAGAAGAAAGCAGTGATTTTTAGGACTCCTAAACAAAACTTCACCAGATTTCCTTGGGCTCTCTGGTACCTTCTGTACATCAAGCCTCCTGCAGATTCTGCTTCTTTCAGTTCAAAGGATTAAGAAGTTCACAGTGGCCACAGGCTTTTCATTCTTGTCAACTCCTAAAAATTTTCCAGTTCTTTCTGAGTCTAGTAGTGGTCTTTTGACCCCAGTAGCTGCTTTTCCTGCTTCACTTGCTCTCATCTTCTGTTCAGTTTTCACTAGGAAATATACTAATACTTTCCTAGTTTAGCCATCTTTGCATATAGTAATTATTCTTCATGCTGGCTGCAGTTAAACAATTACGAAACTTTCCTGCAGTGGTGACAGAAATATTAGGTGGAGAAGTAACATTCATCAGTAGTGAAACCTGAATGCTCTTCAGTGTGCTCTTCTGGGGGGCAGGCCATTTTTCTGGACTCCAGGTAATGAGAAGACTCCTTGAGCTCATTTGAGCCTGTATCTGCAGTAGAGACATGACCAGTAGGAAATCAAGTGATTCATTCTAGTGATTGACAAGATGTGCTGTGTCTGACTTTTCTCTCAATCACCAGAAAGCCTGACTCTAAATTTGCAGTGAGATCCTAAGAGTGGACTATATTGTCTGCAAAATCCCCATGAAATTCAATGCACAGTGTACCCCACATGGTTTTAATCAGTCTTTGCCACCTTCCACAGTCAGTGGAGACACATTCAGAGGGCATTTTCTCAATAACTTAAATAAAGGCACTTCTCCTTGCAAGCATCAGCACTCTCCACTGATTACAAAAAGACTCAGAGCACTATAACAGGAAGTTAACTAGTTCTTAGATGGCTGAAATTAAGTATTAATATTAAATTTTATCAGTGGAGACAAGAGATGAGAGATGAGAGATGAGAGATAAGAGATAAGATAGTGCTTCATATTATGTAAGTATACACAGTGAGAGGTTCTGCTAGAAAAAGTTTACAATGTCAAGGACATGAGTGAAGTGGTGAGTAATACAAATGGGTCTGGGTTGAGATCAGGAAAATGGTTTATGATTACAAAAATCCTGGGCTAGTGTCTTTCTAAGGTTATGCGTTATCTTAATTATATGCAACACCGAAGATAATTTTTCTTAGGTAGTTTATACAATTAATCTATTTGACATTCACATCAAACACGTTTCAGTGGCCAGATGCTTGGTAATACACACTTAGGGGAGCATGCAGTTCTGAAAGCATAGAACTCTAAAGCAACTACATTCTATGACACATCTTGGCTTTGCAATTTTTGCACAAGAGGAGAAACACCTTATCTCAGCAGGACATCCAGTCATACATCTCTGTTGCCTCTCTAGCACCCCTCAGACTACAAACATGATTTACAAAGTGACTAGAAAAACTGACCAGTATACTGGAGATGTTTGGAAAGTAATCTTTGGTATCTCCAGAAAGAAATTATCATTTCTTTGTTAATTTCTGATAATTTACTCAGAGGAAGCAGACATGTCTGTGTAGCAAAAGGGGATAGGTATTACTGGTTTTTAAAACTAAAGAATTCAAAGTTAGGTCAGAAAATAATGAGAAACACAGCTGATTCCAGTATAATTAGCTACAATGGAGAGTTAATTACTATGTTACTAAAATATTATTTCCATTATTTTATGTTTCAAAAAAGAAATTACAAAAGATAAAGCACAGTATTGCTGTATTTTTAAAATATATTCAGAAATTTCAAAGTATCAAAATTGAGAGGGGTCCGCTCAAATTTCCATTCACTGTTACAAGTACTATTTTCAAAGTGGAATATTCATCTCACACATAACAGAAATAACAGATAGACACTTAAATTTGGAAGAAGGGAATGGTATTTTGAAAATAATAACCCAAAGTTTCTTACGGATCCAGAATGCGGAACATCTAATGCCTTAACCCAAAGTCTGACACAGAAAATACCTATTTTTCTTGAGCACAGTAAAAAGCTTCATTCTGAAATGTGCACCCATCTTTCTTTTTCACATGTTCATATCCTTTTTAAAATAAATTTATGTTTTGAAGGTAAGAGATATACTTTTCATTCATAATTTTTTTTATTTTAAATATAATGTTTAAGCTTTCTGGAACCTACACATATAGATTAGGGTTTCCTCACATCTATTATACTGTGGCCAGCATAAGGATTGGCAAAAAGAAAACAGATTAAAAAACCAGCCTCTGATAAGATAATAAATCAAATATACTCTAAAGAGGAATAAACACTGGATATGCTTTTGCAGGGAGGACACAAAAGAGAGGAGGAAAACAGCAGAAATAAAATGCAAGTCCTAATTTTAGTAGTTGACATATGGCATTATAACAGTTCTGCAAGTTCTGTATAACAAAGGGTAAGTTCACACAATCACAAGCCTTGAGTTATTACATATTCTCAACATATCATTTCTCATCTGATATGGATGTTCTCCTGACACTGAAAATGTCATCACCTACACAAAGGAGCACAACTCAGTCATAGGGAGCCCTGTGAGCATTAAGTGGGCACACTCTTAGGAAGAACAATCATTTGTTATTTTTTTTTTTTTTCTTTCTGAGTCTAAATTTATATAGTATCAATCACAGTGCTGTGCTTATGTCTGTACAAAATAACCAGGAAACAGTGGGATCCATCTGACCTAATGTGTGTGTGACCCCATAAATTACGTGCCAGCCTCTTGTTACAGGCAATGGAGGGAAACACGTTCTTCTGGACTGGCACTCCTTCCCTTCACAAGTAACTGTGTAAACAAGGCAGATAAATCCCCCCCCAGGAGGACCCTGTTTCATATCACTAACTATAAAGAGGGTGACAGGCCTAGAGAAGATGTTATTACTGTGGATCTTCTGCAATTAGCCCACCTTTGATGTCAAAAACTACAGCAAGCACTAACAAATTGAGGAAAAGAAACAACTCATGAACCTAAAAGGGTGTTTCAGAAACAAGATTTGTAAAAATGGAGTAATAAAGATCCACTGATAATGGTGATGACAATAGTTATTTTTATGAGCCCGGATCTTCCCAGGCATTTAAATGCTTGGGAAGATCCAGGCTCGTAAAAATGACTATTGTCAATTGCACTCAAGATAAAAACTGGAGTTTAAAGCAAGATGATCAGAGATTCCCCACCAAGGGTACATGGGAAGTAGGCATCTGTCTTGAAAAGATAGCCTGAAATATCCTCACACAAGATGGCTGAGATGCATTTGAACTCCTGCTCTCTGTGAAGCGCAGGTACTTGACTGAGACCTTGGACAAAAGTGCTTTTGTCTGAACACTTGGGGTCAGACCTCTGCACCTCAGTCAAATCCTTGCCTACACATCTCTTTGAGCTGAGTTCACTGGCCTCTTTGACCTTTTGATGGCAAGAATGCTGTGCTTTTGCCCACTTACACGTTTTAAGACACTGCTGGGAATGTTTGCAAGGAAGGTGAGATACAACCTTTTGCGTTCCCATGGACACATCACAGCAGAGAAGAAGAGATACATGTTCACATAAAACCCCTTCCTTGACAAAGATTGTTCCCATACTGCTTCTGCTTCTCACTGCAGACCTATTACGTTAAAGAAAATAATGCAAGGAAAAGGGGGGAAATATTGAAGCACAAACTGTAGATACTATAACTGAGAGGGGGATATCTGCGACTTTATGCATTACATATTAATAGAAAATGATAAATGCCTTCTGGAAAATTAGGTGAGCTTAGAGGTAAAGCTACGAGATGTCTATCTAATAGTTGCATTAGCACTGCAGTGATATTTCTTATTTTTACAGAAATAGACTGTATAATCATGTAGCTGTTAGAAGAATATTTATTCTATATTTGCTTTACTTTTATTGAATAGATTTTTTGGTAGAACAATCAGGAAAGCAATATGATAAGATCTAGATAAATCAACCAGAAATATCTACACATATATTAACAGCAATGGAGAAAATTCCAGTTTCTTATATTTCATGCCTCATCTTTAATCTGCAGATTTCATTTACTCACCCTGCAATGTTTTTTTTAATCTACATACACTGACTGGATCAACAAAGGCATGGAAATTGTGCTCATAATAGGAAGTTCAGTGGGATGAGATATAGGCATATAATTACTTGGATGATTTTTTACAGAGTGCTTGTTTTGTTTTGAAGATGTCTTTCTCAAAAAAATTCCAGCTAAAGAGTGTTTGGTGTACCTGCCCAAATGTTGCTTTTGGAAAGGTCTTCACATGAGATTCCACTGTAACTTCTTACAGAGGGGAGAAAGTGCCACATATTTGCTGTAATAGCTGCAGAGATCTTATGGTCTAATCTGGGGTGGCATGAACTGAATCATCTTGTGTAAACACTTGAGACTAGAGAAGAAAAGCAACCAAGATCTGGTGGATTAAACCTGGGCTATCATGGCTTTATATACCCCAGGTTCAGTGGGGGATGGTGGGTCTAGTTATATTTGTTGATATATATTGTCAAAGCTTTTATATGTAAGTAAAGGTATGTGGTTTTGGGGCCTCTGCACTGATAGTTACAAATGCATGAAATGCCAATAGGGATTCATGTATCTCACACTGCTGGCAATATTGCTGTTCACATACCTGTGCCATACTGTTTGGTGGAGCTTCACTATGCACTGCACCTCTCCCTCTCTTTTCTCCCCATGCCCACATCTTCAGGTGGTGTTGCCTCCATAAGGACTTTGCTTACAAAGGTAAAGGAAAGAAGAGTTTGCACTCATCCTCAGTCCCTTCTCTGATCACACTGTTCCTCTCTCTTTCAAACAAAGCTCCAGCAACAAATAGCAATGCATATAGGACCTCAGAAAAATTCAATATTTGGGATGACATCCTCAGAGCAAGAAGGACTTTCCCTGGGAAACAACCTCCTGCGAACAGATCCCAAACACATTTTGTGATCCGACTGTATAGTATAGAAAAAGCAAAGAGAAGAGACCTTGGGTCCCCACCTGTGAATCCCTGTACTCACACTGATTCTCCATCCAAGATCAAGTAGTATTTTGACCTCAGGATGCTTTTCTTTGGAGTGTGTCTCACCAATGCTTTTGGCAGGATTTCTCACCATGAGTATGCAGCGTGTCATTCCAATCTTAGATACCACGGGGAATGCATGCAATCTCAGGAACTTAGTGTGGATATCTTGGCCTTCTAATCACACCTGGGAAACTGAATAGCAAGGCATTCTCCTAACTATGTCTTTGACTGACTGGCTCAATATCAGTGAAGCAGAGATATTGGATAGAAAGCCTAAACATCACTAGTTCCTTCATTGTCTGCACAGGTTTTTATGCTAAACAAGGACTTAGAACAGTGTTTATGGTGGAATTTTTGCAGCAATTTTTGCAAAGAAATATAACTCTCCCTCAAAACAAGTCTGTCACAGGCACCTGTGCATGTTACCAAAGAAGTGCTTGCAATTGTACCACTACCTTTTTCTTCTGCCGACTTATTGAGTATATAAATGCATGAATATATACATAGATAGGACATTAGTGTGTCTTTTTAAAGACAGCAACAGTTCTATTAGTTTATATGATACACTCAAGGGTCTAATAGATATAAATGAAACTATTACAAGTAGCTTCCAGTCAGAGAGGGCTGAGCAGAATTATGATTACCTCTTTTGTTTTAGGATGGATCTTTTTCAATTATTTGCAGCAGAGATTGGCACTTATTTACATTGCAATGACAATCCACTGTGAGCTCCTTTTTAATATATTTATTATAGCTCTGGGCTTGGTTTTCTCCATTACTGCTTTTCTAAACAGTAATTTCCAGTTTTCTATCTCTGCCAATTATTTTTTTCTCCATAAATATGCTACTTTACATTTATCTATTTTAAGTCTCATTTATTTTTATCTTCCTCTGCTGGCTTGCCAGCTACTCTGCAGAACTGCTGTACACTCTTTTGGATGGACATCAGCAACTGACAGCCATTATCATTAAACAAACTCCTTGTGTCTTTCACCTTTTATATTTTCTCTTCTGTTTATTTCCGTTGTATGATTTGCTTGGATTACAATTCCTCATCACACTCATTTCGTAATGACTAACTATTTAACTGCTGTTTCACTGCCAAGATCAACCAAGGCCAGCATTTTAATACATCTGAAAGTCACCGATAAGGGCCCTGAAACAGACATGGGATGCCAAGTTGGATTTAGATCTTTAGCTTCTCAAAGTGTAATGTTGTACAGAACTGATGTTTAAATGCAGTCCTCTCTTTTTGAGACTGATTAAATATCTGACTCGAAAAAGAAAACAAACCTTGCTTTAAAAAAGTTTCTGTGAGTTTCAAGGCAAATTTATTATTTTTTATTTATCTTTCCTTATTTTGAGATTTCAGGCACAGAAATGTTGGGAAAACTGGTTTTGACCCAAAAGAAAAAAAGATTTAACATTGATCAGTTTAGACTTTTTTACAGGCTGATTTTCAGGCTGTGGTTCAGAAAGGGGAGGAATTATCATGCCTCGTGTTACAGATTGTAAACAAACTGGAAGAAGATCACAACCATCATGAGGTACGTGACATGCTGCCGATTAAGAATAGTCTTGGTCCCACAGTTGTTCTCCCTGTTCATTAATGTCTTTATTTTAGATGCGTCAAAACATTGAATTGTTATTAAGGAAATGTCATAAATATTAAATAAGGGATTCATGACCAGACTTCTGTTTTGTGATTTTTTCTTCATTCCAGGATGTATATGTACTACTATCAGATTCATGGGTTTGGCTATTAACAATGTGGAAAGTTTGCAATAGAAAATAGAAAATAAAATTGCAAACATTAAAAGCAGCTTTTATTCTATTTCTCAGAATCTGTCAAGTTTTTCTGCCTCTTTGTAAGACTTTTCTTGGTTAAAGCCATGTTCCTGGTGCCAAGGAATTACTTCAACAAAGTGAACCCAAATAAGATGCCAAACTTCAGAAAAAAAGAAGTGCCTGAGTGCCTGGGAACAACAGGGAAAAACTCCCAGAAGAGTTCCTGGAAAGAACTGACCAAAGACCCATGAACTGTAAACTGTATTCTGAGGAAAGTGTCATGCATATATTGAGAAGAACTCTTTTCCCACAGCTGCTGGAGAGCTTACAGCTGTCTGTCAGACCATTATACAGGGAACATGCTGGTGCTAAATGTGTTTCCCTATGCTTGGGCCATTGAGAACCTACTGAAAAGTGTCAGAAACCCCCACGTGCCTGAAGGAGGAAGGACGAGAAGCAGGGTACCATGATCTCTCCTGATTCCTGCCCAGGCTTGCAGCAGGCAAAGAAGGCAGAATGAGCACAGGGGGACAGTGGGACAAAAATGCAGTGTGGGTTTCTCCACCAGACAAAGCCCCTTTGCAGTTGCACTTCCTCCTGCTTCTCCTCTCTGTCTCTGTTCAGGTGGTTCTTTGCTCTGCTGCTGCTTGAGCCACTCAGTTTCCTGTGGCCAGGCAAAGGGGCCATTGTAGGGGCCCATGAGGTGCCCCAAGTGGTGTCAAGAGGAGGCAGGAGCCCCATGGCTAATGGGGTCAGGTCTCATCATCCTCTAATCAAGGGTCTTACATAGCAGCCACTTTGTAACTGCTCATATAGCTAAGTGGAAAAGAAATATTTGGCCACACAGGCAAACAAACAAACAAACAAACAAGTCTGATGATCTGGAGTTGAAAGTAGACATATCCAGAAAGCAACTACAAAAAACTTCAGAGGATAATTATCCACAAACTCAGATGATAACAGTTCCATTGAACTGGATTATTCATATTATATTTTAATAAAGATTTAGCTTAATCCTCCACAGAGTAATGGTCTGCTCTGATTCCATAATTTTATTTGTGAAGTCCAGGGAATTAATCTGTCCTTGTTACATTATTGTGAGTTTGGTAGGTTAAATTTTATTTGTAGGGTTTTTTTCCTACCCCTCTGCTACTTGATCTCAAGGTCTTCTAGCAATTTCTTGCAATTAGACCTAGACTTTACTACCCTGAATACATAAATGCCATCCAAAAATTCTGTCACCCAGCTATGCACATCTTTGAAAAGCTCATAAAACAAGTTAGAGTAGTCAGTGCCACACTTTGAGGAGCTTTAACGCACTTTTCCTCTCCCCATGGAAAAAAGAGTGTGGGCATAGTTCACTCATTTAAATAAGAGTTTTTCTCCTTTCTGATGGGAATTTAATCTTTGGAGGTAGGGGGAGGTCTGTTCTGCATCAGGCTTGTCAGGCAGTGAAGGGAGTGATATCTGTTTATGATAGAGCAGTGGGGCTCAGACCTTCCAGTCAGGACCATCATTACTCCACTGATCCTTGTGCCTCCCTTCTGGGAAGTGACAGAGCCTCTTTGCCCTGTTCCCTGGCCAGGGCATCAGATGGGATGAAATAGGGAGATATCTTGGCAATGCCCACACAGCTCCTGCTCCACCCTCTCGTGGCAACTACTAAAAATTAACCCTGTGTTTGGATGAAACTAGGACACAGGCATACCATTCTTCAAGGCTGCAGGACTTATTTGTGTTTAGTCTAGAGCAATTCCTCTGACTCCTGATGGACTTTTGAAGGAGTCAGAGGAATTGCACTAGAACAGAACAGGGTCACAGTTCCTAAGGACAGACCTTGTTCACTCCCCCCACCCACAACATTCAAGCACATGCACACAGACACACAGATCTGTCTTTGGGGTCCTTCCAACCCAGACCTCTCTATGATTTTATTGTTTGTTCAGTTTACAGTGAACAAATGATGAGAAACTGAATGAGATTTCCATGTAGCTAGAAAATCCCCATATTTTAAGGATAAGTAAGGCTCTGCTGAGCAGTGTATGTAGCCCTGAGGAAGGCTGAATTCTTTTCTGGCAGTAGCAAACCTGATTTATGCAGTAATAACATGTTCTAGCATAGAAATGTTGACTATAAGCTAAATTCTTTTATATCAGGAGAAATATAATATTTCTCTTATAATTTTTAATTCTAGTGGATCCCAGTACCTGAATGCAATCAGTTATGTAAGGAAGACCTGGTAAATTTTGACAGAAATAGTCATATCTCTGTTCAGAAGGAGAAAGTAATTGATGAGCTTCCTTTAAACCAAAGGAAACTAGATGGGAGAATAACACAGAATGTTGCAGGGAACTTCCTACTGGCTAAATATGCATGGCATATCGTTAAAGACCTCACTCCTTAGTCAGAAAATAATAGAGATTAGGTACTATGGAGTCCTTTTGGGATTATGCCATTATTCTAGAGCCTTTCTGGGAAAATAAAAAAGTGTTATTAGGTCGTGTTGTAAGGACAAAATGAGCAATAAGTATTTTCATTTTTTAGCCTTAATGTAAGTAAGTAAAAATATTAAAAAAATTTCTGTACTAGCTCACTGACTCATTTTGCCACCCAACACTCACGTTAGTACTAGGGCATTGTGTGGAAATATATGTTCATGAGTGTGCTGGTTTTGGCTGGGATAGAGTTAAATTTCTTCACAATGGCTGGTAGAGGGCTGTGTTTTGGATTTTTACTGAATGGAGGGTTAATAATAAAGACATGGTTTTGTTATAGCTGAGCAGGGCTTACACAGACCCAAGGTCTTTTCTGCTTTTCCTGCTCCCAGGCTGGCAAGGAAGTTGGACATGCATGGGAGATTGGAAGAACACACAGATGGACAAGTGACCAAACTGACCAAAAACATATTCCATACCATAAAGCATCATTCCCAGTATATAAAATGGGGGGAAGAAGGATAAGGGAGGTGGGGGGGATGTTTAGAATGATGGTGTTTGTCTTCCCAAGTAAGCATTACATGGGATGAGACCCTTCTCTCCTGAGGTGGCTGAACACCTGCCTGCCCATGGGAAGCAGTAAATTAAATCTTTGTTTTCCTTTGACTCTGTGTATAGCTTTTGCTTTCCCTGTTAAACTATCTTTATCTCAACTCATGAATTTTCCAGCTTTTACCCTTCCAATTCTCTCCCTGATTCTGCTGATGGGGGAGAGAGTGGGCAGCTGTGTGGTGTTTCATTGGTGGCTGGGGTGAAACCATGGTAATATGCCAGACTGAAACATGAAAGAAATTGATTTCTATCTAATTTATGGCAAGAAACAAGACATAGAGTTTGTGTATGACAAGTTCCCAGATCACATGCTTTCTCCAGTAGAACTAGTTGTCACAAATTGCTATAGTTCTGCATTTCTAGATGTTGTGGCACTCAAAAACAAAGGCAAGTATTTTAGAGAATTGGATATAAGAGAAGTTAAGAACAAGGACTTGAAACAATGCAACATTTACATAATGTATGCCAGAAACTTTTCCCTTATTAAAAAATGCTTTCCAGATAAATAACAGGCGCTCAAGACAGCCATTGTTTTCCTCTGCAATCATCCTTTCATGTAATCTATAAAAGTATTCTCACAGGAATAATTACAAAGTATTCTGATGACTACTATTAACAATCAACTGAATTGCATTTCAGAATAGTTCTTCTCAGATTGTGACCATTTAAAACCTATTGTTAACATATGCTCAGAAGTTTGGAGAGAAAATACACTGAGTCTGCAAGGGAGGCATCAAAAAGGAAGGATTGAGCCAGATAACAGACTGCTTGGTGGACAAGGAATTGGCAGGATGCTTGCATTTAAAGACTTGCAGTCAGCTGTTCAATGTCCCAGTGGAGACCAGTGAGGGGTGGTGCTCTCAGGGGTAGGTTTTGGGAGCAGCTCTGTGTGACTTCTCTGTCAGTGACATCGGCAGGGGGACTGAGTGCACCTTCAGCAGGTTTGCTGACAACACTGAGCTGTGTGCTGCGATCGACACGGGAAGGGAGGGGTTCCATCCCGAGGGACCTGGGCAGGCTTGAGATATAGGCCCTTTGAGCAAGCTGCTCTGTGGAAAGTGTCCCTGACCATTGTAGGGAGGTTGAGACTAGATGGTCCTGAAGGTTTTGTTCCAATCCAAACCTGTCTACGGTTCTATGAGAATTAAAGGCAGAGTTGCAAAGCTACATTTATGAACAAAAGGATGAACAAAATCTTAGAATGCAGGCTCATGGGGAAGTTTATAATTTTCCAAGCTTTATGAGAATAATCCTTGCAAAACATCCTTAGAAAGAAAAAATAGGGTAGACTTTTCCAAACTACTTTTACATTTTGGGAAAAGACAGAATAGTAGTTTAGGATAAAAAATAGTTTAAATGACCTTGTTTAAGGTTATCAGAAAAGATTATTTTGGATTGAATTACAAAGAATGTAATACTGGATAGAAAACCTTCATCTGGCACAAGAAATTTCAAAGCTGGCAAAATCAATGTGTGGATCCTTTTTTTTTTTTCCCTGAGTCTTTTAATTTTGGGGTATTTTCATAGCTGGAGACTGGTAGCAAATAGAAGTGTGGAAGAAAGTTATTTAAGGAGGTAAAGATGTCATATTGAACATTCTTTTTATAAAGTCTTGAAAGAGATTTTCAAGAATAACAACACAGGTATAAAGTCTAATGAGAAATTGAATACCAGAGGTAGAGCACTTAGTCTGCTTAAATACCTTTTCATGGATAACAGATTTTTCAAGACAGGCAATGCAGTGAGTTAATTTGTCTGTACTTAAATAAAGCACTTTGTCTGATGGTCATAGGAAATCCTTGATGGCAACAAAAGAAAACCCAAGGTTTGCAGAATTAGATAAAACGAAATTATCAGGACAAAGGAAAGGGAAAAAAAAAAAAAAAAAGAAGACTAAGAAAGAGTGTTTCATAAGAATCAGACTTGAAATTGTCCCTGTTGTAGACCTGTTGTAGATGATAATATCTGGCTTCTGGCAGGACACACACACACCTTACCAGGAAGAGGAATCTCCTGCCTGCATGGGCCCAAGCTGCCAGTTCCATTGATACTCTTCCCCATCTCTTTTCACACTGCTTTGAGATTATTTCTTGTGCTAATTTTTGAATACATCATACACAAGTGAGCTCAGAACACACACACACACACACACACACACACACACATATATATATATATATATCAGAAATCTTCATATGACTGTGTGAGGAGAAGAAGGACAAAAAATTTGGGCTTTGATCTCTTCCCGTTCCTGCTTGGACTTGCAGCAGGTAAAGAAAGCAGAACAGGCATTGGGGGACAGTGAAGGAAAAAACCAAAAACTTCTGTAAAAGCCTGACCTACAAACAACTTCTTACTTTGACTGATGGTCCATGGTTCAATTTTTATGTGTGACTAGTAGTGGGACAAACACAGTTTTTTCCTAGCTGTGAGTCAGAAATGTATCCCAAGCTCCTGGGGCCCAGGAAAATTAGCTTCCTAGGATATCCCGGTGGACAGATCCTCTGGCTCCTGTCCAGCACCCACAATAAGGAAAAGGGGAAATTAATGAGCCCTCCGTGTCCCAAACCTTCTCTAGAAGAGCCTTTGAAGAGGTCTCTGGAGGTAAAGCAAGCAGATCCCTGATGTGCTGGAGCAGTGCTGGCAGGAGGAGGATTGTGGTGCCAGTAGGAGCACGATAGCCTGCTCTTTCAGGGGTATGCTTTGGGAGAGGGGCAGGCACACTGCTGGCTCACATCCTGCATATCCACCTCAGTGGACCCTCTCTGAAGTTCCTGAGACTCATGGGGCTTATGCCTGGAGCTGAGGGGAAAAACTGTCATTTCCTTCCCATTTTGGCTATTGAATATCTGTGTCTGCCTGTCTGGAGCAAACATCACAACTACCATACATTTCTCGTGGCCTGGGCTAGTGTTCCCTCTTTCAGGGCCTTGCTCTGTTCCCAGCTTGCTGGCTGATGCTGGATAGCACATACACAACCTGCCCAGTCAAACCATCCCACACAGTGCTCTCCTCGCTTGTCATTGATAAGTCAAAAAGATTGATCTCCATTAGTAATCAAATGAAACTTAGTTGTCAACAAAATTCTCTCTCAATCTCAACAAAATCATGCCAAACCTGGCCGTGTGAGATATTTTTGCAGAAATCCCACCTTGGCACTCTAAAACATATTGAAATCCTTTAGCCAATCTTATTTCTTTTTCTCCACTCTTTATACATTGCCTCAAACTGTGAGTAATAGAATTTCATACCATCAGACCAAAAGATTGAGAGATCTTTAGTGAATTGGGAGTGGGCACTGGAAGAAAATGCCCAATCAGTGATACCCTGTAATCAGCTTCCAGCAGTATAAAGGAGAAAATATCTAATTTAAGACAGATCATATCTGATTTCAGAGATGGATGAGGATGACGTGGTCAGTTATAATAAGTGTGATAATGATTGTGTTTCCCTGTGCTGTGGCTTATTCCAGTAAAGATTGTCCTCTGACACAAGTAACACTGCTATAGCTTCTTTAAAATTGCTCCCCTGCTAAAATATCCAAAGATTCTTCAGCTTTTTGATCCTATTTCAGTAGGTAAGTAGTTAATTTTGATACCTGAACCATTAACCAGAAAATTTGCAACAGCTCTAGAGGCAATTATAGATGAAATATGGAAGGCAAAATGAGTGTTCACTTTAAACAATTTTGATACACTAAGGCTAACATTTCTCAGAACTACTTAAAATATTACTCAAATTTACATCACAATAAAGGTTTAAAATTCAGATGGCCTAAGAAGCTGGACTGCTATTTTTTTACAGGTGTTTATTTGGTATTAATTTCCATGTTATCCAAGCACTTTAGAGGAAGAGTTGCATATGCTGTGAGATTGTTTGAAGTGTGTCTCAAGATACTAATAGTGCATTTGTTCAGAGCATTGGATGTTTCTATTTAAATAAATGACAGAGCAAAACCCACGCAGCTCAAGTCTGAACATAATTTACATCTAAATAGCTGTCTACCAATTCTCCCATATAAATTACTTTTTTTATATATATATATATTTTTAGCAAATGAATGTTATTATGTTCACAGATTGTTTAGGCCTAAAGGAACTACTAGATTTAACTTCTTGTTTAAGATTTCACCTTATTCTTTTTTTTTTGCAATCTCTGGTTAACACAAGAAAAGAAATGCTTGATGTTATCAACTTCTTTAGCACCCATATGTAAAAAAAACAGGTTTCATCTGTTCTACTTAGAAGAGCCTTGTTACCACATTTCCTCACACTTTTTATTGTACTGTTTCTCACAGTGCTTCTGAGTGAAGGAAATGACATTGTTTTCATTTTGCATATGATGGGTTAAACCAATTTGCTAAATACACAGGTTTGCAACCTCATAGCTGTAATTCCACAAATAATTGAATAATAGAAAGGTCTAATAGTGCGGTTCTGGAAGTACTATTCACACAGTGACTTGGGTTACAAGGCCCCTATATGATAATTGGGAAAGGTTTTTGCAACTGACCTGGTCTCCATGACATATAGGCTAATCTACAAGAAAAGCCAGTGCCTTAAACTTTGTTATTTGGGGCCAAAAGCCCCCCTGTGGAACTGGAATGCTGCAACTGAAACCCTTTTCTGTGCCCAAATCACTAGCTTCTTTTGCTGGTCTCAGTCAAATGTTCTAAATAGATCTTTTCTGAGGCATAGGAGATGCCACAGAACAACCTGGCTCATGGCAGCTTTTACTTCAGTGGACACAGGCATCCCCTATGTCCTGCATCATGTTTGTCAGCAACGTGGGCTCTCTGGGTACTGAATCTTGCTCTAGTTGTCGTGTTTCTATTTATATGACGTGACAGAAGAAGGTATTTCTAGGGCATTTCATTACAACATGAGTGTCTGGGGCTAGATTCGGTTGCTCATACATATGTAGCTCATGCCATTTGAGACTCCCTGGGTAATCCAGGGTTTTCTTGAGTCTCACAATGTGACACAGGTCCTGCTGGAGACCTGTGCCTATCTGGAGGCAACTGGAGGCAAGAACTATATTGATATAGGATGGTTACATGTGGGCAAAGGATTTCTATGCTATACCTTTGCAAAAGAATAAAAACTTAAAAAGAGGCTTGTTCTTACTTACTTAACACTGAAGGGAGTTAAATGTCTCGATTAACTTTAGCTGCCTGAAAGTGAGATCAATCTCACCCTGAGTATGAAAGGTTTTATCACAAAGTTAGGTTAAAAGTAACAATTTTTTAAAAATACCAGGTAATTCGTTCTTCAAATGCTTCCTGCTCTGGGAATACTGAAGCACATAGATGTTTTGCAAGTCAGTCTCAGTATTCACAGCTATGTAAAAAGCTAAGAGTTTAAAATTAACATAAACCTCTTGAGGCATACTGATCAGCAATATATGTAATTTTTCTGTATCATTAGCTGTAATATGCTTTTAGATATAACATGCATATTTGTTACATATATTGTCCTTTCTCTGTTCACATATTAAAACAGCAGGATTATAAAGTATGTGACTAAATGTGCAATAATTTATGCAGCATTAAAGAACCCTTACATACTTATTAATATGTGAAATAGTTCAATAATTTAAAGGTTCTGTGGGATTAATGATGGGGCTAGAATAATTCTTCTAGTCTTAATGCAACATTTAAATAACACATAGTCCCAGGACTAGGATGCATCAGAAGGAAGTAAAAACACCTTTCAATTTAACATTTAATCTGAAAAATTGGTCCAATACTTTACAGAATAATGAACTTCCAGTATTGACTAACAAATCTGAAATTACCAAAGAGAAAAAGAGAAGCACTCTCAACACTGTTACACTTGACACTGAAACTTTCTTACTGAAATGCAAATGTATTGCTTTGAAAAATGTTCCCAAGTACTGAAGTACATACAATTTCTGTAAGGTTTATGTGAGAAGTAACCACTGTGTCTTAAAGTATATTATTTTCAAATGAATTCTGAAATTACTGAAGTGTTTGATTTTTGTTTACTTACTATTTATAGGACATGAACTGAAGAACAACAGTGAAAATGTTCTATATAGCTCTAACAATCTGCTTCAAGCTTGACTAGTAGAACCTGAGCAGAGGGGTAGGAGTCCTGGCTATTTTATTGTCTCAGCCAACAGGCACATGATTGATGCTGCTACCTACCTGTGAGCTGACAGAAGCAAGTACTTACACTCACTCACCTGTGTCTATCAGGTTAATTTCATGTAGTAAGTGGACAAAGAGTAAAGAGAGGAGAGGAGAGGAGAGGAGAGGAGAGGAGAGGAGAGGAACTATAGTGCTTGCCAGGAGGGACTAATGACTGTCCCTTCCCAAACTTCTGGACAAGGGGCACACGTCCTGTTATAGGTCTCCTGT
>VYXF01011623.1:110507-138206 GCA_013397295.1 Polioptila caerulea
TAAAATGAAGTAAAGTGAGGAGAGGAGAGGAGAGGAGAGGAGAGGAGAGGAGAATTTACTCCATCCAGGAAATTAGTATCTATTTTTATTAATCCTTGAGGAGCACTACTTAAACAAGGAGTGTTACTGTTTTCCAAAGAAAGGGATGTAGCTCCTATTTTTTTTTTTTTTTATTCCAGAAGGCTGTAAAAATAAGTGCTATGATCTTCTCACATTATGAAAAAGGGGGAAACAAAAGTAGAAAACACCCCTACTGAAGCTGGCTGAGAAGCAGTTCCACTGGAGCTGGAAAAAAGGCCATCCTTTTGACAAGCAGGCTTTAATAGGATAAATGAAAACAGCAAGTTGCCTCTGGTGAGTCACACTGAACCAGCATTTAAGTGGCAACATCCATTGTCTGTTTCATACAAATTTGGGTGGCAATTATGTCCAGACAGAAGTGCAGCCATACACCCTGTTATGCTGGTAACAATGGACACATCCTCATTTGTGAACGGAGGCCAGACTCTCAAAAGACTGTTGGATGGTCTGTGAGAGAAGTATGAAAATCCATTCCAGCTAGGATTCATATTCATATGTCTCTGCCAGCTTGAAATTATTCTTTAGATTTCGCCAAGTACAGTGTGAAATGCAAGTCAGAAAGGGAGGGCAGCTTACCTCTTGCTGCTGACCACGTGGATGTGAGAATCTAGAGGCTTTGGGGGTGTGCATGATGGTTGCTTCGCCTCCATTCTTCTTGGGCAAGTATTTTCCTTATTTAACAGTATATGTTCAGCACATGGACATACTCTGTTATCCATTGAGAACATCTTCCTGGAAAGTTGGACAGTCAGTTATTAAATGAGAGGGAAGACTCTCTATGCAGAGATTTGAGAAATACACAGTTTAACCCCAAAAGGACAATATATCATTATGTTGTGGCAGTATGATCTTTCCTGCCATTTCAGTAAGTATAAAAAGCAAGACTTCAATGGCATGAATGAAGAATAAAGACAAGAGGGATGCTGCTGCATATCCATCCAAACACAAGGTTCTTGGCAATTTCTCCTAGTGTTTGTGTGATAGACAGACAATATATAGTGAGATATTTAATGCACTGCATCACAGCCTACTGTGTCTATATTTTCAGCAATTACTTCAACATGGGCAGATATTTGGCAGGAACACTTCTGTATGACCATACAGCTCAGAGTAGTCTTGACAGAAGGAAGAACTCCTGTGGCAACATTTAGCAGACCACAATATAAAATGATTGATGATGGAACTCCCAAATGACAGCAGAAAAATGACAGAAACTGTGAATTCATTCCCCTGAGATCTCATATGTAGTATTTTGCTGTGCTGTATAATTCGCAGCATTTCACCCTGCTTGAGTGTTCCACGTGCAGAAGGGCTCATTACAAGTTCATTACAAGTAATATCAAAAGCACAAGGCTGTGTGTATTCTCCAGAATGAAAGTATTTCCTGTTCCACATCACTTGGTTTTCCTACTAGCTGTTGTCTTTTGACCCTCACTCTGTGTAGAAATGGCTTGAGATCATCTAAAACATAATAGGAAAATGAGTTGGGGCACTTCATTACTGTGTTACATAAAACTGGCCATGACTTTTCAAGACCACTGGGCTTTATACTTCTTTAAATAGGTACCTTTGGGTAGGAAACTGCTGCATGTTATGGTGAAATCTAGAAATATTTGAGCCAATTTTTGCAGACAGCTTGAATTGGAGAGAGCCTAGATCTCCCTGCAAAGTAAATGATCTCATGTACCACTCCACATTATCAGAACAAGAAGTCTCCTTGTGCTTGTTCTAGTGCAGCAGCCTGCACAGCAATACCACAGGGCACAATGTGCTTGATAAATACAGCAGATACTGTAGACATATTTGTGTTGGTGTTTTCCCTTAGTTCTTGAAGGAACAAAGACTGTTCTGTATCTGCTATATCCAGTTCTGTTTCTTGTAACTGCACTATTGTTTATATATCTTTCTCATGCTATTGTTCTGTGTTCTTCAGTGCAGTATCCATGTTTCTGCTGTTTAAGAGATAGCAGAGGATAAATCTTCCAGATTTGTAAATGTTTATGTCTGGGTTAGACTTCCTTTAGACTCCCTTTATAGTTGGTGAAAAATAAGTCAACTCTTTTTGAGTATGGTTTATAAGATTGCAATTTCAGATGTCTTCTTTAAAATAAATTGAGCTTATCAGAAGTATCTGTGCCTCTCCATCAACTATAAAGAGAATTTAGATTACTAACTCCAGTGACAGAGCCTACAATATTTATACTTATATTTGGACAGATGAACTTTGCTTTATGTTGTCATTTTTTTCCACTGATATTTGATTTGACTGGGTTGCTGCACTGTAGAAATAGTGATTTTTTTTCTGGATAGCCACCTGCAGTAGAAGTAATTCAAACAGTATATTACTTGGAAGAATTCTTTCTTTTTTTGTTCTCATGGATCTCTTTGCATGGAAAGCGTTGTGGGGTTTCTTTTTTTTTACAAGGGAGTGCTGAAGTGACAATGATACCCCTGGGTGTATAGAATAGAGACCAAAACATTAAAATACAGATTACCTCCTAGAATTATCAGTATCTTGGATAGTCAGCACTTTTAAACCTGCGGGCCCCTTTTTCTGTCTGGAGTGTATTGCTGTCTACCTGGCACATGGCAGGGATGGGAGAAATGCAAGCCCAGTTGCCTACATAGAACTGCAGCTGGCAGCAATCTCCTGTCCTGAATGATGACGTGAAAAGTCTGACAGCACTTCATAGATTACCCACGTGCCTACTACCTGTAGTTTGAGTTCTTCCTGGCTTTTGTATTTCTGGGAGTGCTGTCTCGTGTAAGCAACTCTGAGATGCATTCCAGCGCCATACATAGGTGCAGTGTAGATGAGGCCATGCTGGGAATTTGGGTCTCCTTAGGATATAACCTACACCAGCCTCTTTGCTCTGGAGTTGCCTTTCACTGCCTCGTCCGAGAGGCAGTGCCATGTGATGAGTCCTACTGCCAAAAGCCCTCTGCCCTGTAATTTCCAGTAGCTCTGGTGTGAACCTTGTGTATCAACCCCTTCCTAGAATCAGCTGCATAGCAGATGGTACTGAAATTTAATTTGCACAAAAGCTAAGTCTTTCAGTTCCGGTTGGTTTCTCCATAGATGTGTGAAGATAATACTTTGTACTGAAATGGTCTTTGTATGATCATCAGTTTCAATCTGGCTTTGTTTCACACATCTAGAACTAATGAGGTCAGTGCCTCTATTAAGCAAATGTAGGTACACACATAATACAGATAGAGTGGCAACCTTTGAGCCAGAGGTACTCAGAAGAAATGTTCTCACTTACTCAAGGCCTTAACCTTCTGCTAAGCTTTCTGTATTCACCTATCCATACAGTCTCCCACTTGTGAATGGCTGGTTTTGTATATGGCCAAAGGGGAAGACCTGCACAAGAACTTTGTAGAGTTTTAGAGTGTAAATGTACGTCTTGTACATTTTTTTACCCTTTTGGATATAACTGCACATTGCATGCAAAATATAAGCAGATAGAGGTAATTTTGTGTATGTAACATATAAAAAGAGGATAAAATATATATTTGGTGTCCACCAATTGCTGAAATGACTTTGGAAAATCTAGTATACCCTACATTACAGTAAGGATTAGAAATTTAATTTAATTCTTGTCAGGGGAGTTTTTTGCTTGTTTGTTTTTTCATGCACTGAAGTACCTTCACACATTATAGACTCAGTGAACTGCACCTAGATCTGTAACAGTGAACAATGATACCAATCATACATTTTCATGTTCAAGGTTAATACTTTTGCCTGCTTGAAGCTTGGATTTGTGTAGAGATGTAGTTCTTACATTGCCCAGTAAAAGCCACTAGGGTTTTTCCTTCTTGCAATATAACATGGAAATAGTACAATTTACCAGTTTGCAAGGGGAAAATAAGATAGGGATGGTATCAGATGTTTCTTTTAGAAAGCTGCATGATAAATGTAACTTTTAAATTTGACAAACCTAGGGCAGCAATATAAATAAAAAAATTCATTTACATAACTGGCATGTTCAAACTGGGACCTTGCAGTTATAAAGTCCATTTATCTAGATAGCATTGAGAGGTTTCACAGTAAAACATGATATGATTCCCTATATGTCTTATGTACTCTATACAAAGATGAATTATTCAGAGAATAAACAATAGCAACAATGCCAAAGCAGATAGTTTATATGCTGATTTCAGTTATGTCATTGTTCACTATGTATCTAGTTGAATATTTATGGAAGAGCTAACTGGTGAAAAAAATCCTTTTATATAATCATAAAAATGTTGATTATAATGTGGGGAGTTTTTTGAAGTCATGTGCTCAAACCTTATGCTTGAAGGGGACCACCACCAACACTAGGCTAGGATCTACCCAGCCAGACACTGAAAGCCTCTTTGGTGGAAGCCCCCTGAGCCCTCCCAGGCAGCCCCTTTCTTGCAGTACTGTAATGTGGAAAAGCTGTTCCTCCTCTCCACCCTAAGTGTCCCAAGGTGGAAAACCTGTCCCCTGCTACCTTACAGCAATGCTGAGGCGAGATTGAGACTTTGGCTTTAATGTCTTTGTTTCTGTATTTCAAGTAATTGCAGTTTGCAAGTAGAACATCCCTTAGCCTCAGCTCCAAATGAGCTCTGTTCCTCAGCTTCTCGCAGTTCATCTGCTCCAGCATCATCTTAGCAGCTGTCTAATAGGTTCCCTCTGTTTTTTCAGCATCCTCCTTGACCTTGTGGGTAGGGAGGACATGCCAAAACCTGTTATTACTGTCCTGTAGTAACCAGAGCTGAGCATGAGGCAGTAATGAATTCCTTTGACCTGCAAGACACAGCCATAATCCATAACAGAGTTGGGTGAGCTGTGCTAAGAACACATCGTTACTTGGCATTCAGCCTGGCAATTGCAGCACTTCTCACTGGCTCCTTGTGCTGCTCTGCTGGCTCATTACCAGCCTATATTGATGTGTGGCATCTGTCTGCTCTCCTACAGTGTTATGCTTTCTCTTATTGAACTCCAGTTTATCCCACAGCAGAAGTGCCAGGAGTGGACAATGCCATGATTTATAGTTCACAGGATGTGGAGATATTCAGCTGTTGATTGCACAGTCAATGTGTAGTAATGACAGCATGCATATGGTATTAATTCTATGAGTCCTTGGCTGATTCTCAGATAGATTTCCTGTATAATCAATTAAGAAGCATTACAACTTTCATTTACACTTCAGCAAGCACAGACAGTGGGAAATAGGGGAGTCAATGGGAATTTTGCACCTAACTTTTATAGTTGTCGTTGCTTCAAGTGGACAGTTCTACCAAAAAATAATGGTCAAAGCATTTGACCTGATATTCACCAACTTTTCTCTGGTAGAAAGTGCATGAGTATCTTTAAAACAAGAGTATTTCATAGCAAAAAATATTGGAAACAGAATCTCTTGAGGTTTGGGAGGGATAAGGTTTTGGCTGAATATGAACTCTATCAATTCAATTTTTAGTGGGTTTTGTAGTGTCTTGAACTACAGTTAAATGCATTAAAATCTACTATTTTCTGATGAAATCTTATCTTTCATTAATGTATTCATGATTGCTTTCAGTAAGGATTCCTTTTGGATGAACTGTCACAGCCTCCACTCCTGTGTGTTTCATGGTCTCTTTCATGCATTTCAGGTGACCATGACACCGAGCTGTCCAGGACTCAGTGCTGTTTCCCCCCCGATCATTACACATGCAGTGCCCTCACTGCAGTGCTCAGACCTATCTGACCCAAGAAGTTATATTTATGTGTGGAGGAAAAAAATGGATGTTACAGGTAAAAGACCCCACACAGGATAGCAAGGGCTTCTTTGTTTACCTAGGAAGAATGAAATTTTGCTTTTTTCTTGCTTTGTCTTATTTTTGTCATTTGGTGGACCTTTGACTCCTGCTGGACAACAGCAAGACACCAGGAGACTGCACCTTATCAATGGGTATTTTTTTGATTCTGCTGATCCATGACACTGTTAGACTAAGACTTTCTCTGTAAATATATTCCATCTTCTTGTAACCTAGACTCTAAAGCTGCTACAGTATATAAAAATGTATGTTTATGGTGTGCACTGCTTGCCCAAGACTAGAGGATGGGCTAATGAAACTCCCATTAGCCCAGAATTTGCTTACATGAAAAAGTCTTTCTTTTAAAGCCAGTTCTGTTGCACTCTACAAAAATATAAGTTATTAAAAAAAAAAAAAAAAAGCAAACATGCAAATCAATTAAAAAAACCCCAAACCTGGCACACATTTTTGCATGTGAAACTTTAGCCATATACCAATATATTTGGTATAAAATATACCAATTATTTTGTTTTGGTAACACAGATGCTTTCCATTTATAAACCAAAATTTAAAATCTGAGGTTTTTACTATGACTATTAAGTGGCAGTAGTCTTCTTATATCAGTCAGTAGGAAAATGTCAATTCCATTTATTCCTTATTTTCTGGATAGGTCCCTGATGCTGAGCTTTGCCCATTTTCCATTTCACAAACTGAGTTTACTTTAACTAAAACTCCCAAGCAGTAACTCAGTTCTTAACTAGATTTGTGGTGGTGTGACAGAGGGTGACATAAAAAGGCAGAACTTATTGGCATGATTCATCATTATACTCTATTGCACGCTTGAGCCTACTGGGCAGGAAATGTTATTAAATTGAGAGATGTGTCAGAGCCGCCGGAATTTGGCAGGATGAACACCTTAAACCTCTGGAATGGCTGATGTGCTCAATGCACATTCAGTCAGGCTCCCTGGATAATTGCAAGAATATAGCTGGTGTTCCAGCAGGGTTAAGTTCTGCAAGGGAGAAGAGCTGGCATTGTGTTCACGCTGTGACAATGGCAAGTGTTAACGACTAATGTATAGAAAAGAAACAACTCATGGCAACAATTATGCTTGCTAGTTGTCCAGGGGAGTGAGGAGTAACCATATCTACCTGGCTATTGCTTTTTACTAACTGTAATAACAAGGGTCAGATGCTCTTGGGGAAATACAGAACCTCTGTTTATTTTTGAGTAGACAGGTCAGGTAAGTATCTAGTTGTTGTATCAGAACACAAATGGGGATAAAGCATGAATTGCATGTCAAACTAATAAGTGAAAACAAGAAAAAAGAGATTTCTTAGTGAAAGTTTAATTGAATACTCTGGGTGTAATTGGCTTTTGTGAAATAAAATGTCTTTTGGAAAAACATGCCTTAGTGCTCGGACCATACAGAAAGTATAACGAACTCAGATAGGAAAATCTCTGGGATCATGAGAGATCTGGGAAATTTATACATTATCTTATGCTTTATCTGTGGCCCAGCTGTCAGCTCTAGTGTTACTATGGAGTGGAATCCTAAAATGAAGTAGGCATTTCACAGTTGGAGTGGGTTGAGACTGACAATTCCATGGTCATGAATGTACAGAAATGAGAATTAAATTACATTCAAAGAGCATAAATCAAGAAGACAGTCTTACTTCACAATAAGTGGCTGCTGAAAAATAAGTCTTGTAAAAACATAGAGTATAGTTTTACCAGTAAATTTCACTCAGTACTGAAAAAGTTGGGATTGGGAAAGTTTTGAAGCCAAATTTGATTACAGTTTTAAAATTTCAAAGTCTTCACATTTAAGCAATTTATGAAAAAGAGACAGCCTATTTCTTGATTTCTCTTTGAATTTTCTAGCATATTCTTCCCAGTTTAAATTAGTCCTATGCATAAATGCAGTCTCATATATTTTTTGCAGTTTAGTCAGCTCATGCCCACTGTTGAAAATATTTTTAAAGATTCATTTGAAATTACTTTTAAGGACACCCTACACCCCACTAGAAAGGTAACACACCATGCCTTTTCTCTCAAGCAAATTTTCAGAAATCTATTTCTATTTTGTTAAGCTTTCAAATTCTATAAGAAAAATACAACCACCAAATATGCACACCATACTTGCATTTTCTGATAATGTGTATTTATTTGTATCCAGAAATACAAATGCTGGGATCAAAATACGAATATAAATATTATTCTAGACACACGGCCCTACTCCTTAACACAAAGGAAACTGGAGTGGATGTGATCAAGAAGGGAAAGCCATTGTCTGAGAACTTGAGGAGATGAAGCACGTGGGTATTTGACTTTTCTGATTAGGTCAGTCTGGGAGATCATCAGCATGGCTATCTAACTTAGAATGACATACTGGTACTAGTGCTACCTGTATTATTCAAGGCACATTGGGCACATAATTGTACTTTCATTTCACTATGACATCACAAGCTGCACTGCTAGCAACAAAATCACACACCCCTAACAAAAACTTAGGAAGGAAGGATAATTAGAAATCTAAAATTTTGTCGGTATTCTATAAGAAAATTCAATTTGGCACATAGTTGGCAGTATTTATTTGATTACTAAAATTACACTCACTTTTAAAAGAAAAAAAGTCCATATGTTGTCATGGTGGGAAAAAATGTTTTGAGAGCAGGATACTGAGAGTTTAGATCAGGATTATGTGAGGGATTTGGTGATGGCCTGTGGTAGCCACAGGTAGGTCCATAATTTAAGGTTGGTATTGCATGTGATTGTGGATGAAGAAAAAGTCACAGGACTCCTGAATGACTGCAAAAATAAGGGAGTGTGATACTGTAATCTCTCTGCACCAGGTTTCCCACTGTTGTTCAGGGGAAGTGTTTTGTGGGAACTTATTTTGTTTATTTTTTTTTTTTCCTTTGCAGCACCCTGTCCAGCAGTGCTGTCCTTCCCTGGGCTGCCTGTCTAACACTGTCAAATGCAATTACTTTACCAGTTTCCAACAAGTTCCACAGTTGCTTTCATTTTAAGGATCCCATGAGGTCTGTGAGCATAGGACGGATTCTGTGGCATGCTCTAGTTCACATTTGTCAGTAGTTTTTAAAAAATATGTCATCAGTATTGTTCTTTTCATCCATTTTATATTAATGTGCAATTTAGAAATTTTAGCATTTGCTTTAGGCCTCACTTTAAGCATGTAAATCACAAATCTCACATTAAGTACTTAAGTTACAAATCTACACTCCACAAGTTTTGAATCCAAACAATGGATAATCAACTCTTACGGAATATCATCCAATGATCTTCCTGATTGCTGATTTGAACTTAAACCCCTCTCCTGGTCAATGGTCTTAATTAACGTGGAAAGTTTTGACTCAGACTTAGCAGATTTGGGTTTTTTTAGACTTGTAATCCTAATAAAGTCTCAGTAACAAACCATCACCAGCTTCACTGTGGTTATTTCAACTTTGTATTTTAGAATATATTGTGTCAGTACAGCTTCCAGTCTCGCAAGCACTGCTGCAGGAAGTTATAGAGATGTTAGAAGAGTATTAAGTGCTGTATTAAACACTAAAGGGAGCATCTGCATTCCCCTATAAGAAGCTCCACAGGCTGGCTTAGGCCTCCAAGTAAAGTTATGTGGGTGCTTCAATGACACCAGAGGCTGTTGTGTCTCCTCTGACTAGAGCCACTCTTTACCTAGATAAAAGATTACCCAACAAGTTACTGGTTGTATATCAGTGCCTGCTTTGCCTGGTTCAATCCTTGAGAAAACTTTCCCCTTGGATATATGAATAAACATAACCACATCTTCTGCTTGTCCTTTATAAATAGCAAATGATTAGAAGATCAAAATGAATGTTTTGGTAAAAAGAGAATTCCCAGGTGTGCAGCTCTGAGGCACTGAATTTCATAATGAATTTTATTCTTTAATTTCACATATATGCTAGGAAAACCCTTGAGGAGTCCAGATGCATACAGAGACCAGTTTGAGGACCCACAACAAAAGAGGAAAAGTAAAAGAAAGTCAAGTCTGTAGAAAGCAATACAGAATCACAGATATTGGATATCTCACTTGAGCAATGTCAGCAGTAACTAACCAAGTGCTTGAAGTTAGTCACGATCCAAAGTAATTTAAAGAAACGGCTGCTAGATAAAATGGATGATCAGAACAATATTTATACTTAGTTCAGGACTTAGTCCTAGCTAGACAGGGTTGTAGGCCATCATATCTCTTTGAATTATCCACCAAACGTTCATCATAAAAAAATTGCTTTTTAACTTCTCAAAGCAATTCAGTTCAAGCTGAGATAATTTTTTCTGTTGAAACTTAATTTCACTTTAGATATAAAGCACAACTTTGGTTTTAGTATCTAAACCAGTGGCCTAAATTATGAGAGAAGAACTCCTTCTAGATCTCAGGGAGAAAGGTAATTCTATCAAGGCCACTGAGTCTTGAAGAAAGGCCTTCATTTTTTCACATATATACCAGTACCCTTCAAGAAGACAGTGTGATGAACCATTTGAGGGTGGTGGGCATACAATTATAGTATAAGACTAATAACACTATACTTTTTTTCTTAGTAAGCATGTGTAAGTTGAGCTAATTTTATGCTTGTGGAGGGAGGAAGGATCTAAAATTAACTGAGAAAAAAAGCCAGAAAACCTCTAAAGGAAAAAGAACCTGATCTTTCTTCTGTGGAAATATATTCCCAAACCATAGTCTGTTTTTTGCCTATTTTAAATAGTCTTCTGGAAAGAGATTTGGATCAGCCTTGAGTTTACACTCTGTATCTCTTGCTGGAAAGAAATTGCTGAGTGAAGAAGGAAGGATTCTGCTAAACTGCTGAAATTCCACTGCAGCGTTTTGCTTTGTAGGAAATAAGAAACCTACAGACTGTTTAGAAAAATAAAAGAAAATGCAGAGAAATACTCAATCTGCAGGTTGAAAACATTTGGAATTTTGAATATTGGTCACACACTGTGGTGCTCAGGAAGAACTCCAGGAAGGTCATTGGTCCCACTCTCTAACTTTCAGAGGAGAAATAATAATAATTCTTTAATGTTAAGAAATGTCCTTTCATATTAATAAATGATAAAGGCACTGACGTAAGAGGCACAAGCATTTCACTGTGAGCAAGAAGAAGATACCTTGAAAAAAAATCATCTGCCTGTGTAGGCATCTAAGATTATGAGATATGGCTTGCCTCTTCTTACTGCATTATATGGAAACCAGGAAAGAGCAGCCAATGGAAAAAAGTACAGTCTGTTACAGACAGCTTTTACAAGTTTCAGTGGGCACTTTATTTTACAGTTTAGAAGGTAACACCAACCCTCCAGAGGGTCAGGTTAATGAATCAGTCCCTGGAGGTGTTAAAAAAAATGACTGGATATGGCACTTAGTGCTATGGTTTAATTGATAAGGTGGTGTTGGGTCATAGGTTGGTCTTGATCTCCAAGGTGTTTTCCAA
This sequence comes from Polioptila caerulea, assembly GCA_013397295.1. Classification (NCBI taxonomy): domain Eukaryota; kingdom Metazoa; phylum Chordata; class Aves; order Passeriformes; family Certhiidae; genus Polioptila; species Polioptila caerulea. The sequence continues at coordinate 121,829 of VYXF01011623.1, forward strand.
CATATTTGATTCTGTGATTCTGTGAAATCTGTCTGTCTTAAAATATTGAGTCTCCCTTCCCACAAAGTCAGCAGTTCCAGAGCTATCTGGCATCTGGTCACGTAGGAGAGTAATTTTATTAGATATATGGTGAAATTTTGTATAAAAAGGAGGTAAACAGCCTTCCCTTCATGAAATGACCAAGTAAGAAGAGTTGTGATAAATTCATGAAATAATGTGAGTTGCTAGACCCCCAACACACATTAGAGCTGCAGAAGTGTTTAAGATAGCTATCTGTCTGAGTTATTTGGCAGTATGCCTGCAGTTCCAGAAATAATTTCCTATCAGCTAAAGGCTCATGTGACACTGCTGTTCCAGCTGATGAATGTTCAAACCTCCAGGTGGATGATTTGGAATTAGCTGTGGGTTAAATTGAATAAGAGAACTGCAACAGATAAGAACTGCACAGCAATGAAAAAGAATTTCTTTCTCTTCTTTTAGCTTCACTACTCATCACTGTCTCTGGGAAGACAGTTCTGCCTTTTGTAATTTTATCATTTTTATTGGTATGCACAATATAGCAATATACAGTTGAAAGTTTATTAAGGAGAACATGAGAAAGTGAAGGTTATCAAAATGCCTGAGGTGTTTTAAACTACACCCCTAATTTTTTGTAAGAAAGTTATATTAAAATTGTTTAGTGTGTGGTGCACTGCAATTCCACATTACTGCTGGACATAGAGAGAGAGTAAACAGGGTGCAAGTTTTCATACCCTTATTCTTGGAAGAATGGCTGTAAAAAAAGGATCTGTCAATATGCTAGGCATCAGAGCCAGAAAAACTGAGAAGATTGAATTCAGCAGACCAATATATTTTATACATTCTTAGTTGCCTTGAAAATGCTGCCCTCAATAAAGAAAAACTATGCCCAAGAACTTTTAATTAAAGGGGAGGACTGACTTTAGACACTCCTGGGAAAAAAAGGTGATTTAAAAAAAAATCCTCACAATCCCTTCTGCGACTTCAATAAGGAAGAAATGTGAAGATGCTTGGTTTTGAGGTTTTACACAGCAAATGTGTTCATTTCACTGCTCATTTGGCTTTGCCTTCCTCTGTTCCCTTCTTTGGAAGGGTAAAAAAGAAGTACTAAATAACAAAAATAAATAGTTAAACAAATGCAAGTCTCTAATATGAAATTATGTGATAAGAACGTGTTCCAAAATGATAAAATACAGTTCTTGCATTTGTCGTGAGACAGCACATGAAAATGCTAACTTCTGGCAATTTGCAAAAGAAGCAAAAGAGGATACTCTTACTCCTGCAGAAGGATATGGCACATAGATGTATGCAGACCACAATGGCATTTTGAATGATTCAGATCACAGAGAGCCTATCTTCCCTGATCTCTAAGGTTTTTCAGTGGCTGCCAAAGCATGGAGCAGTAAAGCAGTGAGAGTAAGCCAAGTTAGAGGAACAAGCAGAGCAATGCATTCAGGAACCTGCCAGCCTGCAGTCACCTGCCTTGCATAAAAATCCATTTTTTGATAAATCCAGAGTAGAATCAATTACACAGTAAAATATGTAATCTACAAGATCAGAAAGCTGCAGTGTCTGAAGCTTCTTTCTTGATTTAGGACAGTGGAAAAAGTTGGAATTATGTGCTTCTGTCTTCTGTTTATGAAAAAGTCAGAAAATGGACAATATGAATGGACTTATCAGAATCAGTCTTCCAAAGAAGGATCTGTTTGGCTTGTCTGCTTTCAGCAGGGCTCATGGGCAGTTGTGAGCAGAAGAGTAAGAAAAGCATATGCTCATCATCTAACATGGGAATGTTCCACTTCCTAGAATATTCATGCAGTATAGAATTGTTAAATAAACCTCACTTTACCTGTTCAAGATCTAATGGTGGAAGGCACCTGATTGTGTATCATTTGTCTCAATACTACCACCAAAATCAATTGATTTTGCAGAGGGTTTTCAGGATCACCCCCCATAAAGGAAAATGGTTTCCATTCTTTTATTTAGGCTTGGATTATTTCTAGTATTCTTGCAAAATATGGCTGAAGGTGACTATTAGACTAATTAATAATTAGAGCTCAAGATATCTAACTCAAATTTAATCACCTTCTTGAACTAATTAAAATATCACTGTCATCCTTAAGTTGAGTCCATACCTCCAAGTACAGGACACAGATTTACAGAGCAGTTAATTTGCTAATGAGAGTTAGCAAAATTTTCAGCATGTATTTTGAAATCAGAAGGTTATCATTGGTTTATAAGACATCAGTTTGGGCAGATTTTTCTAAAAATAAGGCTTTGATTCTGCCTCAAAGAATTTCTTCTCTGTGCTTCTAATTTAAATTTTCTCATTCCTTACAGAAGTAATTCCCCTCCACGACCTAAACTCAGCTATGTTCCTGATATTTCCAACAAGTTAAAAAGAGAAGAAAGATTTTGAATAACTACAATTAACTTTTGGGTTAGATTGGGGTTTTTTTTCCCAATTAAAAACTCAGTGGAAGAACAGAGCAACAGCAATGAGAAACAGTGATATTTCAAAGAACATGACAGCATTTCTGTTCCTTTAGAGTTACCACTGCATTAATTTTTGCTTGTTTGCAGGGTTTTCCTTTCGAGGAAAAAGGAACTCCTTTCCAGTCACAGCCACTATTCATTTTTTTTAATCAAATACTGCCTGGAAGAGACACACATTTTTTGAGTTCCTAAAAAAATTATCCCCAAAGGGGAAAAGAAAGACAATTGTTTAATTATTTTTTAAATTCAGTCTTTTGTAACAATTTGTCATGCAAAGGGTAGTGAAAAGATATTGCTATTTAATTCTGTATGTGTTTTGCTTGCTTAATAACAATTATGTTGACAGTCTGTAAAAGACATAACTTAGTTCAATACTGTAAAACTAGTTTTTGAAAAAATGGGTAGTTTAGAGTTGAATGGTCAAAACCTTGAAAATATAAAATTGTTTTTTAGTGTAAAATATAGTTGGAAATTTTGGAAAAGAATGAAAAGAACCTCACTCTACATGTGGCAACTACTTCATGTTTAATCCAAGTGTCACAACTGAGTTCCTGCAATGCACTATTCAAGCCACAAGTGTACAGTCTTTAGCTGAGGCCTGGGGAACTACTACTGTGAATAAATATTGCAGTGTTTAATGTCATGAAAAGAAAAAAAGGCCTTTGGCACACATTTTTCAGTTTTATAATACAACTTTGAGAGAAAAAATAAGAATGCAAGGGCACAGTTTTAGCCGATTGAAATGCGAAGAAAGTCACATATTCCCGGTGCTATTGTCTAGTGATTTTTACTCATAGGCTGTGCACTATGAACTGCTACAATGACACAAACAAGCAGGAATTTTGTCCTGTTTCAAGTATAGTACTTTAGAAATCAGTGACCATTAAACTGTGTTTAATAGTAATAAAAAACACAGTTAAAAGCTTGAAAAACTAGAAGATATGCCTACAGCTGCCTCAAAGATAGGCAAGTCTTACTCATATCAAAATTATAGCTTTGTTCCCTGTCTGTCTTTTCACCTTTAAGTTAAAACCAATATGTGTGGGTAAGTGGCTAATTCCATGAATCCCAGACCTCTGCAGAAAGTAACATTCAGGTTTTGATTCTACCAGACATTTCTTATTGTCTCTTGGTGGTTACTCTATATCAAAGAGATAATCAATTTCCCAAAACCTAGAGTATCAAGCAAATTTAAATACAAATGAACGTTTTTTGTTGGCTTTGGCTTTTTTGCTAGTGCCAGTGTACATTGCTCTGAGCCTTAGGGGTATGACAGCATTTTGAAGAAAGCATGGGAGTGAAAAATAAAAATGACATTTATTTATTATGACAACTTTGCCTGAATTGCGAATAACTTCTATGGCAGGGGACAAGAGTAGAGATTTTAATATACAATAATTATCATAAACATCGCTTACACTACAAATTCAGCTGAACTCTGTAAGAACCTTTTTTTTTAAAACAAATAACAGTTAGGAGAGAATTCTTCCATGTTTTTCTTTTTCAGGAAATTACATGTTAAAATTTTTCATCAGGCTCTGTGATGGTGAAGGTTCATGTGGTCTTGATAATTTGAGATGAAACTGTGTCCTTCACTTTTTCTGCACTTTCACCATCCGTCCGCAGTGAGAAAATGCAGCAGTCTTCACTGCTACAGGCAACATTTAAAGATAGAGGTATCCAACCCAGTAGACCAGGTTAAACAGCAGGAAGGATGTAGGAAAAAAGACCCTAGAGTAAGAGTCCAGTTCTAAGATGTCTATGTGAATCCGTCCTCTCCTCCATGAGCCTGATTTACACTCTTCATAACAACAGAAAAAGCTCTGACAGTCTTTCCCATCCAGACATTCATAGACACATGCATCTTCAAAATCTTGCCAATACATGGCATTGTTCAATGTGATGACTGTAGCTGGTGGTCTCATATCAAGTACAGAATAATTCTGAGGAGAAAAAAAAAATGCAACAGTTTGACAAGTTTCCCTGGACGATGCAGATCAAAATTAACAATCACAGCAAAAAGCAATCATTTTTTTCCCACTTAGGAGTTCTCTTACCTGTCAGAATATTATTTGCAAGTTGTTTTAAACACTTGCAGCTACTACATTAAAATGGATTCTCAAAAATAAGGAAGATTTCCTCCCTCTCCATTTTATTATAAAATGTCCTCCATTTCGCATGGGTGCACTCACTGTTCTTAAATTTACTATGATTTATAAGAACAGATATGGTCAGGAATAGATAGTGATCATTTCAGTACAGGATTTCAAAATGCCATCCTGAGGCATGTCCCCTTTGTGCTTATCAGACTAAGCATGCTCAGAAATAGGACACTTTGATGTCATGCATCCTCACAGCAGCATTCACTCTTTCAGACCTCTCCTGCTCCCTATTTACACTTTGTCAGATTTTCTGTCACATCATTTCCTTGGCATGCAAGATGCCTTCTCATAATAGTCTCGCCTCTCATTAAGCCACCCATTCCATCTTCACCTCCTCCACTGACATCACCAGAAAAGATCCCATCAGCTTTGCTGCCCGTCTACACCGTCCTGACAAAGCAGGCACAGCCCTGTCAGCCTGGTTTTCTCTACCCAAGAGGCCCTTCCTCCCCCTGGGGTTGTTCTGAGCATTGGCTTTGCCTGCAGAAGAGTGCTGGCTGTGCTCTAACAAGCTGGTCATGACTGCTTGCATTTAGGAGGATGCTCTGGGCTCTTGTTCCCATACTATACTAAGTACTCAAAATTTCCTGCTGAAGGTGTTAGGGGGTATCTGAAAACTTTCCTCCTGGATGTGAAAAACGTTGGTGATATCACTGATGTGCCTCAGTGGAAATTTTTCCTTTTTATATTGACTTAATTGAATTTTCTACAAATCTTTTGGTTTGGCACTCTGTAGTATTACTCCTCTCATTAAAAATGCTGGTCCCTGAGCTAAGAACTTGATGTGGCATCCCTCTACTTAGTCGTTGCTTTATTTTCAGTTCATTTTATCATAAGTAAATGCTAAAATGTCTCAGGTGCATTCTGCTGTGAACTGCAAGCAGAATGCAGTTTAGAAGCAGATTATTCCACATGTATCTGTTGTGAATGACTTTATCTCTGAGATTAGATGACAGAAATTACTCCCGTATGGTCTTCTCTCTCTTCTGTAAAGTTTTGGGTGGCTTGTTTCAGAGCCTTACAATGTGTTGCCATGTGAAAAAGGTCTAAGATCATTGTACAAGCAATTTTTTTTTACTCTAGTACTTTGGAAGGAAAAAACTATGACTAGAGTATAGATCAAGTTCTGCAATACCACTATGTCATATATTGTACATTTATTGCAGGTCTTTATGAACATATCCAACTCAGGGACTGAAATTTTCCATGCCTGTCTAAAATATTTATGTTAAAAAAAAAATAAAGGCTCAGAGGGTGAAGTGAACATAAAAAAGTGCTCTGGCTTTGCAAAGGAAACTTCCGCATCTCTGGGGTACTTTGTTGTTGTTTCGTTTTATCAACTATCTGCTCAGGGCAGGAGATAAAACAATTGCCCTAAAAATACAAAGAGATTAATGTGACTGTTTTAATCTCTGTCGGGTAGGAGGTATCCTGAAGTGACAGGATAGGAGGGGAAGGTGGATGGTCCCCCCCGTGTTCTGTGTCCAGCTGAGCTGGGGCTGGGAGGAGAGTAGTGCACACACAGTGGGCACATCCCAAACAAGAGGTCTGCCAAGGCAAGGCACTTCTCCAGGGCCTTGGACAAAGTATTTCAGGTGCAGTGTTAAACAGTGTAAATAATATTATTTCTGACAAGGTATATGTGTGTTTTCTAAAAGATAAGGCTTGGGATTACATGAACACGGATTTACTAAGATTTATAAATTTTACCTTTTAAGTCTCATTATTACAAAGCTGAAAAAGACAAAATGATATCTTGAGAGCCAGAGTAATTGCTTATTTGAGCTCTAATTCGAAGATTTTTTTATATAGACAGAGGTGCTTCTCAATAACTATTTTAAGGTGAAGATAAAAAAGAGTGAGGAAAAAACTTGAAAATACTGCAGACGTTTTCCAAGCAGATCAGAATGCCTAGTTCTAGATAAAGGTTTTTAAACCCTAATGTCATTTTAATTATCATTCCCTATAGCTTTTAACTGGAAAAAGGAAAGAGCTGCTACCCATTCAGCGTGCTCTGTTAACTTCATCTTTCAGAAAAGTCTGTCCCAGGAGTGGCAGCAGTAGAAAGGGGATAGAAATAATGCTTGCTGTAAACCATTCATTACCAATGAGTAGACTATCTAGGTTTTATAAGGTCTTAAAATACATCAGGGAACTCAAGTTAAAAAAACCCAAACATATTATTATCTATAAACAGATAGGCTAATAACATGGATCTGGCAGTTATAAATGAGAAACTTCAGCATATCCAACCTAAGAAATATTTTAATTCAGACTCTGCTCTTGTCTGATGGCAGTATGTTCCACCAGCTGGCTTCATGCTTTCCCAATGCTTTATATTTGTATATACCATGGCAGGTATTCCAGTTTCAGATTCCATACAACTTAGAGACACAATTTTGTACTCTATTCCAACTTCATTGCTGCTGCACATATTCTATTTTTAGATATAGTACAACTACCTATGTTCAACTTCTATGCCTAAATTATTTGAAAATCCACCTGAAAGCTTGCTAAAGGTTTTGCATATGCATAAATGAACTTTTTTTCTGTGAAACTTAGTTAAAACTCCATAGAAGTTTATGACATAACTTGTGCTTATTACTTTCTCATGAAATGTAGTGAGAAACGTCTCTATTATATAAAGCAAATACACAAAATTTCTGAGGTAAAAATAACACATAATATTTAATACTTGACCCTCCTCCCTCCCATATCACTTGATAAGTTCTTATAGAAAGAGGCAGCTATGTTCCTCTGACAGAGCTGAAAACAAACTGACCTTTTAACAAAAAAGCAAACCAATATTTTTATTGGTAAATAAAAAGTCAGAGTAAAGCAGAGTAAAGCTATACAGCTCTCTCAGGAATAAGTGCAAGTAAATGTCAACCATCTATTTGTGCCCCCAATTTTCTCACTGAATAAAGTAACTTACTTACCATTACATGGCCAAAACTTACATCAGGTAGCTTAAATAAAAATAAAAAAACAATTATTCAGAAGAAAACATACCTAATACTTCACATGCATCTGTATTCAATAGTATTCCTCGGACCAAGCCCTTAAATGCATAAAACATTTCATGCAGTGTGTTCTATATATTCAGCATAATATTCTGTACATTTGAAAATGGCATGAAACTTCAGAAGAATACACATCTAGTTATCATAGACTTAAAATCTTTATTCAACCCATTAAATTTCTTTATTGATCTAACAATAGGTAAGTGAGCATTTTTTCTGGTGTTAATTTAAATCCCATCAATGTTGCCTGCTTTCTCATGTCTTCATTCATATGTCTGGAATAACATCCTACTAACAAAGACACTCACGACTTTTTAATTCAGTCTTTCTATAGGGTAGCAATTTTAGTTTGATCACTAGCAAGTTCATTTTGGTCTCAAACTTTTCTTTTGGTAACAATCTTTTGCCTTTTGTGAGCAATGCATTTTTGCAATAAGCTATTTTAGGTTTAATGGGGTTCTCATTGACTAAGTCTATGGCTTTCTAGACTTCATATAATCCCATATTTGTTTCAGCTTTTCCTTCATTAGCTCTTCATTCAATCATTTTCTATAGCTCTTCATTCAATCCCCTTTTACATCATGACCTATTATTCCCTAAATTTAGGCTTCTCTCTCCTCAATTTCCTTCTTCACATATTTCCCATTTGGCTTTGATTTCTGATTTCAGATGTCCTTATTTCCTCCATTACACACAATGGCATCCAACATCTCCAACTTCTGATCTCGAACACACAGTATTTATCGCTGATCTTGAGTAGTCAGCCCCCTCCTTTGTGTTTGCAGTGAGATTTTTTCCTCTATTAAACTGAGCCCTCTCATTCTTATAGTCAGTTATGAAGTAAACCAGGCAATTTTTCCTGCATGATTGTTTTAGTTGATTCTAAATTGATAGCTTTTGTGTTTTTCTGGCTGTTACATTTGGAAATAGGTTTTTGGCCAAAAATGAGCCATGACTAAAACCTTTTCAAGTGACCTCCATTTTTGTCCTTGGGAACATGCACCTTTGTACACAGGGCTTAAAGCAAATGCTGGTTCCCAGCAGAGAGAATGAAATTCTGCTCATAAACATTTCTAGACCTGTTAAGCCATGAAATAGCAACGCATTTGAATATACATTGATGTGCATTTATCTGTATAACAAGTTATGCAGTCTGCTTCAGTGGGAGACTTTTCTGACTACCAGCACAGTAATTGGAGGACAAAAGATGCGTAGGCAGGGTTGCTGCTCCATGGTGAGCAGGCTGCTTCTGTTAGGAGCAGACCTCAATCAGCAGGCACATAACTGCTCCTACTGCTACAGTGGGTGATTTTTTCCATCAGCTTTCCAGGCCGATCACAGCACTGGGAAAATCTTGGAGGAGTGAAGTGCCATGTGATTACAGGCTACCACTGAATGATTATCTGCTGTCTGAGCTTCACGTGAAAAGAAATTTAAATGTTCCCATCTTACCGACTTTTTCTTCTTAGTACAGTTTGGTTTCCTGCAACTTGAGTAGTAGTTGAGGGTGGCATACTCCATCAGAGCAGCAAAGACAAACAGAAAGCACACAGTCACAAACAAATCCATGGCGGTGACATAGGAAACACGGGGCAAGGACTTTCTTGCGATGGTACTCAAAGTTGTCATGGTCAATACTGTCGTGATGCCTGCAGTGAGAAACTTGATTTAATTGTGTGCAACATCACTTCTCCATATCACAGAAGAATCTTTGGAAATAAACATACAAAACAGAAATCCAGAGTGCACCCAAGTAATTAATTAATTTCATGTGGCAGTATTAAGAAATGGAAAATAACATCAGTAGTGACAAAGTTATTTTGTAAACAAAGATTTGCTCTGTTGTTTATTTTCATCTTTGCAAATGTGACATTCCCATGCCTCTCAATATGCTTTTCTTTATCTCTTCCTTTTTCCTATCCCAGTTAGATTGAAGATCAGGGCGAGGGAGAGTTGAGAATGAAGAAATTTTTGAAGAAAAGTAAGAAGTAGAAAAGATACTAAACCCAGAAAAATAAAACCAAGAAACTTAGTAAGCAGTGAAGGAAACATGTTCTATTCCACAATAGTAGTGCTCTCAGGAAAAATCTTATGCTCAAAAAAGAAAAAGAGGTGGAGGGAGAAAAAAAAATTCTGCTAAGACCTGACCATGAATTCTGAAAGTGTGCCTTCACACCACTGCTTCCCTGGGAGTCCCCAGTGCCATTTTCCTTCTGAGCAAGGGAAGTCGATGTTACTTGGTCAGTCAGAGTAAAACTCCCATACAAACTTCTGCCGTGACATTTACAGAAATAGCCTTTTTCATTCACACAGAGAATCACTTCTGAGATTGATTTAGTAATAGTGAATATAATGGGATGAGTGTGAAATATCCAAAATAATAAAACCAGTGCTAGAATGAAATCTATGTCATGTCAGTTATTTGACTCCTAGTAATTCATACAATTTCTCTTCATTCCTGAGGAATAAGAGTCTTTTCATTCCCAATTTGTTATGAACTGCATATCTTCTGCTAGAAAAAACTCAACTTATTATGGGCTTGGGAAAAAACCTGAAGCTTTCCCATGAGTAAGTCTCAAGAGAGAACCTTCTCAACAAACAACGTAGCCATAAGTTAATCTTTTTTAATAGTTAAAATGATGCTTCACAATGGTGCACAGTGTTTCAAATGGCTTGGAAGTTAAATAACTTCTCACTAAAAGCACTCTGGAGACAAAGAAGTATCTGTGGATTATTTTGACTACTTTCTCTATATGAAGGATTGTCCATCTCTGACTTGTAAAGTTTGATAGAAGCTACAGTGATTCACAGGAACAACCTTCTCCATTCAAGCTTACAGAAAATCCCTGGAAAAGCCAGAAGGCAACTTTTTGCCTGTGTCTCAACCTTTAATAATAATGATTAATTGAATTCCTTATATATCTATCAGAAGCAAACAAACAAAAAAGTTTCTGAAAAAAATCACAAGTCAATAACCAAGATGAAAACAATGCTGATAGGAAGTGGAAAGTGTGGAGTTTGTGTGTGCCTTGGACATCTTAAAGCTATTGGGAAAATATTTCCATTTCCTGAAATCTATGCCACCTCCCAGTGTAAGCAGATGGAGTTGGCATGATCCAGCAACCTCTCCAGACCCCTCAACATCAGTTCTGTGCCCAGCTGATGCCATAAAAAAGCTGCAAAGACTGTGTTTAGCCATTCATCACAGTAGCCCAATTTGCAGAGATGCCCAACTGCAAAAGGTGTGAACTTGCTGGCTTTGATTTGACCCTTACTAACTGCAGGTCAAATCATTTTCTGGATGGCCTTGACCCAGGCCTTGGGAGAAACTAATTTCAAAAGAACCACATCCAGACTATGGCATACTCTACAATATAAAATAACGTTCTTTTACACTTTCTAATCCACATTTAGATTTCTGACACAAAAATGTCCTTTTCAGAGCCACATGTACATGCTTTGAGACATTTTACTATCTTTAAAAAATTCCTCAAAACCTATAGAGTTCTTCCAATACAATATACAGTGTCCTGTTTATCTGGACTCAAAGATAAGTTTTTATGTCTCACTCATCCTGTTTTTCATTAAAAGGCTAAAAATAAATAACTAGTTTAAGTATATAAGTCCTCAACTCAGCCTGTATCCTACATCCATGCTATAAGCCTGAATTTGAAACACCAGCTCAAATCATGCTTGCAGCTGAATTCCTGCTCACATTGTAAACCAGCACTGAGTTTTCGAAATAATGAAAATTCTGTCTAGTGTATCAATTTTACACCTAGCACACAGGCACAAATTTTAAAATGTTAAAATGAGTTTGAGGGGATAGATATAGAGAGGAAAGAGAAAGAAGGTGCACCAGATGATACAGTTTTGTACTTCTGTACGTTTACAAATTAGAATATATATATGTATGTATGAATAAAATGCAGCACCATTATTTCCAAATATCTAGTTTCCATGTCCTTAGTTCATTTTATCTCCCATGCTAAGGAAATTGAGTTTGTTGAGTGGTTTCAAGTGCATATTCTTGCCAGATAAAATTGTGAAGTCTCTCACTTTGTGGAGTCCCGTATGGCAAAGTGAGCTTTGCATCTGTTATTGAAATTCACAGTGCTCATGAACTATCTATTTCAACAGAATTTTTGTATCAACTTGGAACAACTAATTTTTATGTTTTTACTCCAAATTCATGACTTCAGTATCTGAATATATTTTTCTCTGAAGTTCCTGCTGGCTGAGGGGTGGGGTGGAGAGTCACAGGTTAGTGATTAGTGATCTAACACACTTCTGGGTCTAATTATTTGGAAAAATGAGCTGTGGGGAACCACCCTTAGGTACAGGATATGAAAAATGCTTACAGCAAATCAATAATGCAAAGTGTTAGATGTCTTTTGTCTCTTTTCTGTTCTGCATTAAGAAGGATAACCCAACTAGATGCTGTGTGACCTTCTCCATGCATGGGGCTTCAGACTCCCTTTTAAAGAAAGATGGAGAACAGTCAGTCTTTCCTTATGTCACCCAAGTGAAGAAGAAAAGAGTTCATTTTAAGAGTTCAGCAGAGATGTATACTTAAGACCTATTGCTCGGTTTTCTGGCTATCAGAGGAAGCCTACACAGCCAGGAACAGGCAGTTGTAAGCTGCTCTGTCCTCACCTGTGCATGGTCTTTTTGCTGTCCTGGAGGTGTTACTGGATAGCAGAATAACTGTGAGTCTTTGTGTCCATCCTATTGCTGGAGTTGCAGTGTACTGGCCCTTTGGGACTCACATGGAGGGAGTAAGGACTGAATATTCCTTTCCTGTAGCATAACCTCAGAAAAATGTACCTACATAGTAACAAACTCCAGCAGGAGGATGCAATGAATAGCTGGGAATGACCGAGAACAGACATGCAAACTTTGACATAAGCCCTCTTTTTTTCCTAGACTGGTAGATTTTTTAATCAGTTCATATTGGCAGACCTGGAAACTACAATCTGAACTAAGGAATTGTTCTTCTTTTGGTTCTGATGTTTACATACCCCCATACCCTTGATGCTGTCAAAATCTGGAGGTTTTCCCATAGGTATTAGAAAAAAATTTCTAAGTCAACATTTCTAACTGTATACTAAAGTACACTGAAAATGCACATGCTGGTCCTGACACAAATGAGTTTCTGGAAAACCAGCATAAACCTCCACAATCTATGAAAAATATCAATACACTCAGTGTGAAGCTTAACTTCAAGCATGCAAGCTAAAACACTTTGCATGAGTTAATACTATTATATCCCACAGCTTTCTGTATGTATAAGACATAATGCCCAGTGGGGGAGAGTTACAAAAGGGAAGGAAGCCAGCAGTGCAATTAATTAATTCTTCAAAAATGTCACTAAAATATCATGGTGAGAACAAGGAGACAGACATTAATTCAAGAGTTTTATGCAAAATAAGTGGCAGTGTCATCCAAAGGGTCAGATTAGTTTACCTTTAATTACCCTGTTACAGAAAAAAACCCCAGTGGTCTCAGTAACGAGTAGACCTGGTTCTGCAAGATGTAGTATTAATACTCCAAAATGTAAACCTGATGGTCTCTTTGAAAGGAAGCTGACATTTTCAAATCGTAGTGTAGGAACATCAGAAAAGGGAATTATTAACAACTTACCTAGTGCTGTTCTTGCTGGTGTGGCATCTTTTTTGATCCAAAAGGATACCCAGGAAAGAACAACTGTTAATATACAGGGAATGTATGTTTGTATAGTAAAGTATCCCATTCTTCTACTTAAGTCGAAGTATATAGTCATGACTACATAATCACCTGCAATAATAGCACAAAAAAGAAATTCACTTTGTAATGGGATGCAGACAGTTGTTCACTGACCTACTAATATTTTATCTTTAATAAAAACACTACATATGAAATATTTTTTAGAGTTTTGACAGCATCTGCACAGTAATTCTCATGTGAAATTTAAGCAAACCTTGCCATTCTAAAATCCTTAAGTTTTAGGTCTCGGTGGAAATTATGTACTTGACAGGCAGAGCTTCTCAGCAATCATTCTGGATGAGCAAAGTTTTGAGAGGCATCTTGAATTTCCAGACTTGGTATTTCTGGATATCTTCATGGTCACAAATGTGAAGGTATCCAGATTCTGCAACCTCTACACACAAAATCCTTCCTTCTGCAGGCTGTGTCTTCTGTGCCATAATTTCAGGTTTGAGTGACATCTGTTATCATCCTCTGAGATATGAATCTGAAAATAGGGGTCTTTATGGCAAAGGTAACATGCACATGAGTATGCCTTTACAGAAGAAGTCATTTATAGACACTAGAACTTAATGCTGGCGTTTCAAAACTGCTGTGGCCATTTGTGGTATTTTCAGAAGGTCAGCCTGAACACAAAGTTTATTATTTTGCTGCATAGTAAAAACCATACATACAAGAAATCAGTAAGAAGGTTAGTTTTTCTCACATTACATGATTTTTTCCACTATCTCTTCTGCTAACCCTTGTGGTTGCAAAGGGGACAATAATTTGTCCTTCCCTCTCTCCTCGGTAGAGGCTACTGACCTTGTCACCTCTGCCCTACTAACAGCTCCCTCAGCCTCATAGATGTTAAATTTCTCAGTCATGGTGAATAACAGAAATAAAAATGAACTGGGACTGGTTTCTGTACTTCACTTGAAGTAGGTTGCTTCCATTTTAGATGTAAAGGAGAGCGTATATGCCAGAGAATTTTTATGAGGTTTTGTCTGACTGCATCAGATTTGGCCTAATAAATTTTATGGCTTCTTGTTACAAACCTCAACTTTCTAGAGTATGATATTTGCAGAAGGCATCACTTGCAATAGTTAAGTAACTCTGTCCTGTTACAGCAGACTATCAGAAGAATGAAGAAATTGGAAACATATAACGAATAATCCCCCAAGGAATGTACATACAACTCAGCCAAGCAGAAGCACAATGGGTTTATTAGTTGAGGCAAAATAAAACTTAATCATCTAGTAACAGAGGGCATATAAACAAATGCATTTCATACTGTGGATAATTTGACTACAGCTAAATATTATATAGAAAAGAAATCAGTTCAGTAAGAATACCTTTCATCCAAATGTTAATGAGTCAAAAAGTAAAATCAATGAATTGCCATAAAGTAGAAAGTTAAAGGTAAATAAAAATCTGATGGTGGGAATTTGAGAATTTGTGAAAAGGAATAGTTTCCATATGTGAAGTACATCAGTCTGAGATAGATATATTTGGAAGAGGTTGACAACCCTGTGAATGTTTCCATAATTTCTCTGTTAGATGAAAGCACACATTTTCACAAGAATTGTGCCAATGAAAACAGTGTGACCCCAAGAAACTGGAAAGTCATTTCAGAAGTTGTGCTTATAGAGCTCACTGTGGTTACAACTAGGAAGTATTGCAGTACATCATGACATAGTGAGCATTGTGGGTTTTTCTACAGGCTAAGGGTTATTGTCATTCCACTAATCCCCAGCAATTTTCTCTGGGCAGGGAATGGCACCAGGGAATTGATGTGGGTTAGTAACCACAGGTTCTGCTAGCTTACTCTTTGGCTGGTTTGCCTCACTTTAGAAAGACACCACAGCAACCAAGACAATTTCATAGGAACGGGCGTAAAGAGTCAGGTGGAGTGTAAATCAGTGCTTCTACTGACATGAGCAAACTGAAAAGCATGGAAAAAAATGTTAATGAGTCAAAAATTGTCTGTCAAGGTAGAAGAATGAGCAAAAAATGAAGTCAAAGACTCTATAGGAAATGTGTCAATCTTTTCCATTTCCTTTACTTAGTTCCTGTATCTAGAACTGTGTGTTTGTGAATAAACTGCCTGAGGATGGTGTAAAGTCGAGCACAACCTGCACACCTCCATTGTGTATAACAAAACACGATACACACAATTCCATTACCTACACAGGTCACTGCTCCTTTCAGTAGTGTGATCATGATTCCCAGCACAGCAACTGGGAGCAGAGTAGATACTGCACTGTGAGATACTGAGAAAGTAATAAAGAGTCTCTGCTTCCAAGGCCTACAAAAATAAACCTGATAAACATGAGAGTGGGAGAAAATTATGGCATATTAAATGACATAGAGAATCCATCATCACAATTAATCATTAACTGCTTTAGTGTCTTTCAGGCAGGATTAATTTCCTGTGATTTCAGACATCTAGAAGGCAAATTCTAGAGATGACCTGCACACTGTGGCCTCCTTTCTTCACTTAATGAAAAGGAACTGGTTCTTTCAGTATATGGTTTGTCTTATCTGCTTAAGAGGCACATTTTAGAAGATGAATGTATTCAAAACATTTCCATTTCTCTGCTGTGATGAAAAACCAAGAGCAAGAGGTTGAGATGTAGGCAAAAATATTGCAGAAACTTGCAGATTATACAGGGAGTTAACCACACGCCTTGATTCCATGGTGAGAGTTAAACTGGGTTACTCCTATGAGATTGCTAAGGTTATTTTATCTAAATATAATAACCTTCTTGATGTTTTAAACAATATTTTAGTTATTTTTCTCCTTTTTTGAGTTAAAGTTGTTGTCTTCATCTTTTAGGATACACACAACTCCTCTGCTCCTTCCTTCCTTCCTTCCTTCCTTCCTTCCTTCCTTCCTTCCTTCCTTCCTTCCTTCCTTCCTGCCTTCCTGCCTTCCTGCCTTCCTGCCTTCCT
>VYXF01011623.1:138274-174141 GCA_013397295.1 Polioptila caerulea
CCCTCCGTCCCTCCCTGATTTCCTGCCTGCCTGCCTCTCTAACTCCCTCCTGTTAAATAAAGGACCTCTGACTTTGTAAAATTTTACAAGCTGAAAGTTTCCAGGTATCCAACAAGGACCCATAGATGTGTAACAAGCACCCAGAGATATTCTCACACTGAAGAAGGCAGATCCAGTCCCACAGGCAGCAGCTGTGCATAAGGACTTGTGTTCTGTACCCTCTCTGCTGCTGTGTGTTTATGGGAACACACTGACAGATAATATACCAAACTATTTGCTTCAGTGGAACAAAGAGGTCATAAAGAGGTAACAAAGAAAAAGTAAGAGGAGAATTTGCTGGTTCTCCTACAGTACTCAACCCATGACTAAAGAGGATGTAGTTCCAAGACAATGCATACTGATGACAATGTTTGTGGGAGGAAGAAATCACCATTTTTGAAATTCAGAGCCCCTACTGAAAGCACCTGTGTTGTGTCTGATCTCAGAGGCAAGCATGCTTCTGTACAACATATACTGAATGAATTTTTTTAATATGGTCAATTAAAATGTTCAGCAAAATTACCTTTTCAATTCTAGCCCCAGCCAAGCCAACTCCTATTGAGATTACTGGATTGTCTCATTACATTCAAGAGCCACATTACAGACAAGAGTATGTGCTGTGGCTACTTTCCTTATTGCAGTACTCCAAACTGCATGCTGCTGCTGACGATGATGGTGATGATCATATTATTCTTCTTTACTTCTTGCAGAAGTAAATATTCTCTATGTATCTGAAAGCATGGCACGCACATTAAAGAAAAGTAACCATGGTACATATATTTCTTTTTCTATACACACAAAATAATCCATGCAAAGAAACTCTCCTCTCCTCTGAAAGACTCTTCTCTCTTCTGGAATACAATTCATTCTGTACATCCTGCAGTCATGCGCGACCCAGAGGAGGGAAAAACTTTCAAGAGCTCTGCTTGCAAAGTGCCTCCTTGCACCTTTGGGTGCCTTCAGAGCTCCACCTGCTGTTACTGCCCCTGCTAGAAGGGCAGCAAGGGCTCATTGCATGACAAAGCTCTGCAACGCAGACAAGATGGGAAAAATCTCCTTCCAAGCTGCATGTCATCAGACCAGTGCACTTGGTTTGAAAGTAATCACAGGGGTTGCCTGGCAAACGACCACTGGAACAGCTAATACCAAGAAACTTCCTTTTTAAACTCAGAGAGGAATTCTACCTTTTAATGACTGAAATAATATCCCCAGGAAGGCAAACTATCTTTGAACTGAATGATCAGCCATCAATTCAGTGAAATATTGAAAATTACCTCGAGGCAAATTAGTGTGTGATCTGCTTTCTATAAAGAGAGCAAAATGTGCTCCTTTAGGCAACAAATCTGGAGTGATCAAAATAGTGTAGCAAGAAAAACCAAGATGACTGCTGGCTGTGACCCATAGGACTTATATTAGCCTAAGTTTCTAAGTTTCTAGTTTGAAAGTAGGACACTGTTTAGAAAAATAATGATTTCCCAAGTAATAACTGCTGTGAATTTTAATGAACAATATTAAACTATAGAAATTTTTTTTTTACTTTTGAAGACTAAGGGTCTGTTGGCCTGAATTGCTAGAATTTTGCCTATGTTGCACCAAGAATGGCTCCCTTGAAGGTAAAATGTTTGAGCAGAATGCAACTGGGTATTTTATTAAAAATAAAAAAAAATTAAATGCAAAATTATATACTGTAACTAATTTATTTACTCAAATCTATACTATACTGTGTCACATTTTCTTTCATCCTTCTATTGTACTCTGAGGTTGACAATTAAATTAGAAAAAAGATAAAAATTATTAACTTTACAAAGACTGAAATATGAAGGTACAATGCATACACAGAGCAGATTCATCATGGGAATGAAAGTTATGTGCCAATTGTCCATCACTAGAACTGGAGAACAATGAGTGGCAGAGTTTATCCATGTTACTACAAGAGTTTGATTTCAGAAGAAAGCCTAGTCATTAAAATGAGGAGTCACACTGTGTGTCACAAGTATTACTTTGTTGATCAGAAAGACCGCAGAGACTGAATCATCTTCCTCATTATCTTAATAAATCAAATTTACGTAATAGCAAGCAAACTAACTTTCCACTCTTCAGTGTTTTTTTTTTATTTTATTTTTTCATTTGGAAGCCAAGAGAAGACCTTATTTAATCTTGCCATTAACTATTCATGTCACCCTGAACCTGCTTTCTGATCTTTGCTTCCCAAAGCTCCAATTTTTTTTCTGGGCTAGATTGATTTTTCTTCTTTCTTAGGAAGTTGAAAGTTTTCTAGTCATTATGTACAGAAGTTTCTTCAGAATGTTCACTGGAGAGGTTTATTGGAAGCGATGCATGTGAAATTGGAAATAAAACTATTGTGGCAGTGCTGATGCCAACGGGGAATGAACAAGTTTCAGGTTCAAGACATGGCTCCAGATTTTGCACTGACTGGCAAGAATATCTCAGTTCAAAGTCAGGCAGAAACACAGGCAGTGTTACAAAGCACAACCCTGCCCAATTTAGATAATGAGGATTGTTCAGCCTGGAAAAGAGAAGGCTTCAGAAGACCTAATTGCAGCCTTCCAATACCTGAAAGGAGCCTACAAGAGAAAGGGAGATTTTTTTCAAGAGCATGTAGAGACAGAGCAAGTGGGAATGGATTCAAAATGAAAGAGAGCACTATTAGATTAGATACTAGGAAAAATTCTTTACTGTGAAGGTGGAGGCACTGGAACAGGTTGCCCAGTGAAGTTGTAGGTGCCCTGTCCCTGGAAGAGTTCAAGGACAGGCTGATGGAACTCTGATCAGCCTGGTCTGGTGGAAGGTGTCCCTGCCCATGGCAATGGAGTTGGAACAGGATGATCTTTAATGTCTCTGGCAACAAGCCAGTCTGTGATTCTATGACTCTATGATTCAAAATCTGATGGAAGAGTCGTGTAAACTAGCTCTTTTCACATGCCAGGACTTCATCCTTAAACCTCAGNCAGGATGATCTTTAATGTCTCCTGCAACAAGCCAGTCTTGTGATTCTATGACTCTGATTCAAAATCTGATGGAAGAGTCGTGTAAACTAGCTCTTTTCACATGCCAGGACTTCATCCCTATACCTCAGAGACATGCCTTGTGGAGGGTTAAGATATCTTCCTACTAGAACTACTAAGAAAAAGTGAAAGATGGATTGTGATTATTTCAATTATACTGCCTACAATTAATACTTCATCAGCTGGTCTGACTTCAGAGCTGATATCCCATCCTAACATGACTTTATCTCCAGCCAGGTATGGAGCAAGTTTCAACTTTGGAAGATCCAAAAACTCTGCAAAATGGTAGAAGAAAGAGCTTAATGTACTCATAGGTGGTTATGACTCCAAAATGAGCTATTACTAAGACAAAAAAGACAAGGGTGAAAACAGGATTTTGCAGTTCTTTTGGAGATAAATGTAGGACAAATGAGAGTTATGAAAATATTATTAAGAATGCCTTTATCTTCTTCAGCATCATTATAAATAATGAAGAAATGCTGAGGACTTCTTGCAGGCTTATTCTGAATCCTCCAAATTAGGTCAGTCAACAAAGAGTTTTCATTGGTGGGAACAATTGTTGTTCCAGAGTAGTCTGGAACAAATGCTTCCAAGAAAAAAGGAAGAACAAAATGATCAAGGTCATGCTGTCACTTAAGGGTTAGTCTTAGATTCCCCTATGCTGCTTTGGCATTTAGGTGTTCCACAGAGACACCTGGATATTGTACTGGGATGGGAACATGTGCACAGCAGAGAAAGGGATTTACACCTTATCTCAAGTAAGTGCTCTTGGAGTGGTAACAGGCACTGCTACTAATACATTTCTGCTTAAGCTGCATGTTAAACCTCACAAAAATGTGTACAAGACTTCAGAGGTGTCATTTTTACATGTATTGCCATAAGTAGCAATGTGACTGGATGTCTAGTCACAGGCAAGGATCTTAGGCAATAGATCAAAAAAGCTTTCTGTGTCCCAAAGATCTCTGGTTTTGAGTTCATAATTGCCTTTGGCACTATCAGGATGTGTCTGTGTGTGTGCATGCTGTGTAGCCCAGATCTGTCTTTCAGCTCTTACACTTGAAAAGCATTTTTCAGCAATACATTCATACTGTGGTGCCAAATCATTGCTAAAGTTTCCCATTATCATAGTCAAATTACTGTATCAGTACACAGTGGAGAAAAACCTCAAGACACCAAACAAACCCAAATAGCACTGTTTGTGCCTGTAGAAATCATGTTCAATTACAAGTATATATGTATGCATTAGCATGCATAATAAAAATCAAATATTGTTAGATTATGATGTGAAAAACCAAGAGCAGATCCCAGGTTGTCTCAAGGTTAAAGAATTTTTAAAGTCAAGTTAGACCAAGATGTCTTCCTAACCTGGCAGAACCACGAGATCCTATGTTGGGTTTATTGCCTTGTGTAATATCAAGAATATAATATCTAGAAACACTTTTTTTTCTCGAGGCTAATAATTGTTTTTTAATCACCATAAAATAATTTACATTTTTCTGTTTGTTCTTCCTTGGATGCTGAACTTCCATTTTCTTTGATACAAGCAGTATTTTCAAAACAGTTTTGTAAAATGATTTTGTTAAATGAACTTTAAAAGCCTGCTTTTAAAAGTTAATAACTATATTTTCATCACTTAAAGTTATTACATCCTCTACTTTTGTCATTTATTATTGAATCTGGAAAATAACTGGATTTGTTCAAGGTTCTAACTTCTTTATATTGATTGTTTCTTCCCCAGAATCGTTGGCATACATATGTTGTATAGTGGAACTTTTCATGAAGAACTGAAATTAAATAAGCAAAAGACCGGATTTCTAAAGACTTAATTTTGTACCAGAGTAACTTGAAACCTATTGGTCAGTGTTTCTTGAGCCCTAAGCAATTCTTTATGTGCCACTGACAGTAGAAACTGACAGTTTCAAAGACAGTTACTTTTGATTCAACTGCAATCATGTCACTCTCCCGTATCCCATATTTTCTGTTAAGTGTCTGGGATACTTTGAATGTACTCAGAAGATGAATCAAAGTCCATAAATACAACTGATCTCCAAAATAAATACAAAGATTAGAAGGCTTTTATAAAAAAAAAACAAACAAAAAACCTACTATTTTAGCATTAGGTGGCATGATAAAGACTCTTTTATTTGTATACTTACATGTTTATGTATTATGGAAGCTGTCCTGTCAAATATAGCTATTCTGGCTTCCCAGTCACAACTACTGTATATAAAGCTCTCCTCCCACTAAGCCATGTGAAGCTGCAGCATGTTATTTATCTGTGAGGTATTAACGAGCACCAGAATTGCTCTTAGGATGTCCAGACCTATTAATTTAAGACATAATGATGTTTTCATTTTGCAACATGAAGTATCATTCCATGTATTCTTTGAAATATGGAACCACTGAAAACAAAGAGATTTTAATTTGGCTGTTGTAAGGTATAAGTAATATTGTAAAGTCCTTCAAAAAAATGCAGTTTCATCCAGCCACATAATGGGAATAAAAATGTATAATATCATAAATGGACTCTGATCCATGATTACCAGTCCAGTTCAATTTCTGCCTTATCACTAGAAAAGTTACACATAATCTCTATTTAAATTAATGTATCGATCTGAGAGAAAATCAATATACAAATACAGTGCAGCATGGCATAATCCATTACTCACTATTTTTAAGAAGTCTTGCTATTTTCCATACATAGGTTTTCTTTGTGTTTGAAGAATAGAAGTGAACAATAGCAGATGAAGTAAAAACAATAATAAATGACCCTAGCTGCCAATGTCAGTGAAAGTGGATGAAGGATCAGAGTGAAAATGAATGTCTTTTATGTAGGAATCTTTTCCTGAGGGTTTATTGATGAGCTGTGCAATGTTTTTTGAAAAGAATATTTTTTCACACTCCACAGAGCATCAAATACTGTAGCACATCTGAGGATACACAACATTAATGACTCTTGCTTTTGCTTCACTCTTAAAAAGCACTGAGAACCCCCAGCTCCCGGACATCTGTCAAGGCTGACCACTTCTCATTTATTTCTAGTATTGAAAAATCTTACTCACAAGAGATGTTGTTTGTGGGAGGAGGCCCATTTTTATTGCAGTTTGTTACACAGTCCCACAGGACTGGATTTGGTGGGCTTGTAATTTCCAAACCAGTTGAAATAGTTTTTAATTAACCATCAAAAAACCCATGTTAACATTTTCGAATAAGATGCTTTCTTTTGCTTCTTCAGAATTTATTTTTACACATTAAATAAAGAAAAACCCTAAACAAAAAAACCCACAACGTTTTGCTTGACCTGATATTTTTTTTGTTTAAGAAAAATGTTCATGAGTTTGGCCTTATCCACAATTAATGTGACTATTATATTACTATGACATCTTTTATATAATCATGGAGTGGGGAGTAGCCTGTTTCTTTCTATCTATACTGACATCTACTCCACCTCAATTGACCCCAACATATGCTCTTGTGGATAGCTTTAAACAGAGTCTCACTGTTGGAAGCCCTCCTGTTGGTCATGCCATTTTCTGAAAGAGAATAAGGTGATTATTTGGCTGCATTTTCTGAATGTATGAGCTTTTTCTGAAGTAAGCACGGCTGCAAACCCCAAAGCTATTGATAAAGTAGAACATCTTTTAGAAAGGCATCCTATCTTTAAGAAATTCCAGCAGTAGAGTTGCACTACAAGCCTTGAAGTTCTTTCAATGCCTAGTTATTCTCACAGGCAAAAATAGATGAGTCAGTTTTAAATGAGATAGTTTTTTAACTAAGACTTAGTCTGCAGTAATCTAGCATCAACTCAGACCTTGAGCCTTAGTTTGTCTTTGCTAGACTATTGAAGCATTTTTAGCCAGTTTTGTTTTTCTCATGCAGGCACTGAGTGATAGTAATCTACCACCCTTTATCCATCAAGATAAACACTTATGGTCTCTTAATAAGAGAAATTATTTCCAGTCTCTGGAAAAACCTCTGTCTCTTTAATGGACTCCACAACTTTTCAAAATAATTATTGGAGTGCAGCCACCAGAATTAGATCTCAATTGCATTAATATAACACATATGGATAATATAAACATCCTTCTTCTAGAAAATAAACCTTCTCTGAGCACATATGCAAAACCTGTGCTTTGCACTTTGCCCATATCCTCAAGGAAGGAGTATATTTTGAAATAACTATTAATTCACAAAACTATTTTATAGCCTTTAGACTTGCAACATCCAGAATGGCAGGTGTCCATTCTGGAAAAGAAAAATCATTAGGCTTCAATCCTAAGTACCTGCTTCCAACTTGAATAGAAGTTCTGAAGTACAGAAATACATATTGCCACTTTCATCCAGGCTGCAGAGCTACTCTGACTTGTAGCTACTATTGACCATTCCCTCAACCTTTGTGTCACTTATAAATTTAACAGGTCTCAGTGCTATTATTCCTTCCCTGTCCTTAAAAGAAGTATTAAGTAACATCAAGCCAGAAGATGTGGTATCTCAACAGAAAGTCTTGGTAAATAATGTTTTTTCTAGTTTTGTTATAAATCTTTCCACATAGTCAAAATTTGGTAATTTGATATGTGACACTGATTTTCTTATCATTGTAGCTTCTTATTCCAAATGTTGTACTGCATCATGTGAGATGTCTTACAAATGTGTGTTATATCATCAGAAATGTATAAGTTCAGAAGATGACACTGAGCTAGTTTGATAGGAGTTATTTTCTATGAATGAATGTTTATTGGTGATAATTATGTTAATCCCTACATTTGTATGAATCTATTCCAGGATCAGCTGCTCCATAAATTTGCTTAAGAACAATGCCAAGATTAAAAACCAGTAAATACTTTGGTAATTTTATTTAGATTTCTGAAACTGTTAGAAGGATGGGGAGGGGGGAAGTGTTTTATTTGCCCTCAAGCCCTCAACCCTTCGTCAGCTCTTTAAACTATTATTATCAAGTTATCAAAGGATATGTTAAGCAAAGAAAGAATGAAGAGATTGTGCTGAGCAAGTGACTGGTAACATGAATAGAATAGAGTAGAATAGAATAGAATAGAATAGAATAGAATAGAATAGAATAGANGTGACTGGTAACATGAATAGAATAGAATAGAATAGAATAGAATAGAATAGAATAGGACAGGAATAGGATTGTTTTGCTTGGAAGGGACCTAAAACAATCACCTAATCCAATTCCCTGACCGCTTCAGGATTCACCAGAAGTTAAAGCCTTTTATTAAGGCTATTTTCCAAATAATTTCTAAACACTGACAGGTTTGGGGCACCAACCACCTCTTTTGGAGGCCTGTTCTAATGTTTTATCACCCTCTCAGTAAAGAAATGCTTGCTAATATCCAGTCTGAACCTCCCCTGGCANAACCACCTCTTTTGGAGGCCTGTTCTAATGTTTTATCACCCTCTCAGTAAAGAAATGCTTGCTAATATCCAGTCTGAACCTCCCCTGGCACAGCTTTAAACCATTCCCATGTGTCCTATCACTAAACACTAGGAAGAAGAGCTCAGCACATCCCTCTCCACCTCCTCTCCTCAGGAAGCTGCTGAGAGCAATGAAATCACCCCCTTGTCTCCTTTTCTCCTAACTAGACCAATCCAAAGTCCCCATCTGCTCCTCACAGGACACACCTTTCAGCTCTGTCATCAGCTTTGTCGTCCTCCACTGGATGCATTCAATGACTTTCATATCACTGTTACATTGCAATCTTTGTTTTCCACAACAAGTATTGATTACTTGCATTAAAAGAAAAGCATGAGTTGGTTTATCTTTTATACTCTTTCTAGCTCACATAAAATTCCTGCATGCTAGACACCATGCCATTTTAGTTACGATATAGTAAAGGCAAAGGTTGAGAGTTTCCAAGGAATGCCAGTATTTGCAGAAGGAGTTTTCTAGCATAGTCTTTCAGATTAAAGCCACCTGACAATGGTATTTCCCACTTCACATTATAGGTAGATATGAGTTTTTTCCTACAAAGGTATTTGGCAATCTGTAACAGATGCAAGCTTGCGTTCTCTGCACTGTCTTATCTGGTAGAATAAAGAAAAATATTGATTTGTATCCAGTCACTGATTCACTTCCAAGACATTGGACAGCTGGAGAAAGATAATGCTACTTCTAACTGTTATTTTAGCTCCTTCTTTGCCTACTAAAAGCTTTATAACTGGATTACTATCATTCTTACTTGCATTCCAAGCAATAACTCTTTTGTCTTCAAGTTTCCTTGATATCACCTTTTCAAATATTTATTCATAATCAGGCCATGAGTATTGCCTTTATTAATTTCCTCAGCTTGCACCTCTGGTATAACATAATGTTTTGGTTTTTTTCTTCACATTCCCTAGTGCCTTTGTTTCCATGTACTAATAATAAATTAATTTTGTGATTTAAAAAATGCTCCCTTTTTTCTCATTTCTACTACCCATTTTTTCTTTCTTGTACTGTCCTGCTGGATTGTCTTGTCATTCTTCCTGTTACTTCTGACTTTCTTTGTGAGGAATGAAAAAGTCAGCCTAAATCTCATCCAAATCCAGCTGCCTCTCATCTGTTCATCTCTATATATGAATAATATTTTTCATTTCTGAACTCTGTGCTCAAACTTTCACTTGGTTTCATCAGAAGTTTTCTTTTAGTTCAATTGAAAATAAACTTGGCCTTAACTTGCCAGTAATGTTAACTTAATGTTGAAGTCACAAAATCAGCCCAAATCTCTTATTTCCCCCCTTGCTCTCTCCAGGGAATTGCTATGTATATTAATTAATTCTCCTTTTCCAATATTCTGCAGTGGAAAATATTTAACTTGCAGAACAATAACATGCACCGATTTTTAAGGGGGTCCTGTCAAATTAAATTTTGTTAGAAAAACAACCAATGCTCTCCCTGTGGGAAAAGAAGGAATAGAGCTGTTTTCCCTTAGTACCATTCAGTAACACCTATAAATAGGTCTCTTCACACTTGGGCAAGATCCCACATCTTTTTACATCATCTCTAAATGACCTGAAAAAGGACAAGTGACCACAAAGAACTGCAGAGAGGAGAAAGAGCTCCTGAAAAGGACTTCTAAAGAAAGGTGTGAGCATGGTAAATGGTTCAGTAACACAAAGGTGATGTTTCATTCACAATTCACAGTTGTAGAATAGGACAACTGTAATGAAGTGTGATATCAATATCCATTGATGCCAGACGTTAATTAGTTTTTGCCAAACAAAATGAAAAATTATTCTGTACAGTAAAGCCAGACCAAACTTTGGATTTCTTTTCCAACTTTGCTAACTTTTTGAGGAGCATATGGTAATGTCAGATTCTTATTTCATAGGTTCCAGTTTTCCTCAACTCAATTCTTGCAATTACCTTAAAATATATGAGTTTGGGGAGAGAGTGGAGTGGCCTTACCTACTTCAGTGGATGAATCACCACTAGATTCTTATCCACACAGGCCTGTTTGAGGAGGACTGTACGTCAGATACGAGCAAATTAAAAGAGAACATAAGATAAACTCTGACAGTGACACTACAAAGTTGGAAAATTCAGAAACTTGAACCAACTCTTTGTAAGAGGACAACAATTTAGGAAGGGCTATATATGGCATTTATTTTTTAGCTATTTAATGCCTGTGCTGTTGTGGTGGTTAAAGTTCCAGTCAGCAGACAGAAAGAACAGAGCATATGATTTAAAGGTACATTTTTTCCCAAATCATGGAATCACAGAGTGTTTTGGATTGGAAGTGACCTTCAAGACCATCTAGTTCCAGCCCTCCTGCCATGGGCAGGGACACTTTCCACTACAATACAGCCCCATTCAACATGACCTTCAACACTTCCAGGGACAGGGCATCCACAGGTTCTCCGGACAACCTGTTCCAGTGCTGACCATTCTTACAGCAAAGACTTCCTTCCTTATATCTAGTCTGAACCTACCCTCTTTAAATTTAAAGCCACTCCCCCTTGCCCTATCTCTACATGTCCTTGTAAAAAGTTCTCCAGCTCTCTTGTAGCCCCTGTAGGTACTGGAAGGTGCTATAAGATTTTCCTGGTGGCTTCTCTTCTCTGGGCTGATCAACAACAGTTCTCTCAGACTGTCTTCATTAGAGAGATGCTCCAGTCCTCCCCTCAGCCCCTCTGACCACACTGAAATCCTTCCTCTCCTAATGTAATAGGTCTTCCCTCTTCAGTCTGCAGAGTCATGAAGTGGTTCTGCAAGGCCTGTGCCTGTTGCTGGTCCTTGCCCTAGCAAGCATCCATTTTTCTGCATTATTGACCCACTCCCTCCTGTGTGCTGCTGGAGAGGTTTTGGCTGCTTGTCTGTGGGGCTGTGTGTCCACTGCAGACTGTCCTTGGGAGCAGCTATCTAACTTCTTTTCAGCCTCCCTGATGTTACACTTGTCTGCTGCCTATCTCTGTCTCAGGAGAATGGGCCAGGCCCTACCCACAAATTGAATTCCACACTGCTGCCTCTCCCCTCAGCAGTGCTGTGTGGGTGGAGGCATCGGCCAGCACCAGGATAGATGAGGTAGATCCTTTGGGGCAGTCCCTGCTATATCTCCTGGCCCCACTCCCATCTCATCAGCCACTCTTCTGTGAGTTCCCAGCTCCTGGCCAGTCTCAGGGATCTCCTGGTGTTTCCTTGGCTCAGGAAATCCTCCCCTCTATGCCAAGATCCCCTGTTCCACTGCAGAACATGCCTGCACCAGAGCTGCCCACGTCATGGAAAGATCACATTTTCATGCATGTTTGGTTGAAAGCACCAAGTCTGGTTCATCCATGTGAAAGGACTGAGTTAAAAATTTGAAGAGCTACACTGGTGGAATGGCTATGGAAAGGCTGGAGGCTGGCAGGTCATAATAATTGTGTATCTCTGGTTGTACTGCTTGTTTTCAGCATGAACAGCCTTCCTTGCTGTGCCTCACACGCCTGGGACTTTTAACCATGGCCTGCCTTCATTAAACAACGGGATATGAACTCCAGCCTGGTGAACACTTTGTGTTGATGGTAGCTTAAATATTTGGTAGCACTTTCAAAAGCTTTTCACTCTACTGTGAATCAGTGAGGTACAGATTTCTAAGTCACTTATGCCCTGTATTTACCAGGTAATTGGATGAGCATGAGGGAGGCTTTAAGCACAGCATGTTCTGGCACCAGCCCACACTGACGCTATAGGAAACCCTTGTTAACACTGATGGGTTTCCAGTCTTAGTGGGATCACTTTGGGACCACTGCTACTGTGCATCTGCAGCATGCAGGCTCCCCATGACTCTCTGTACGCCACAGATTGACCAACAGACACTTTGGAGAGTTTTCTCCTATAAATATTAGTTTTAAATATGTAAACAGAATCTGTTAGTACTGGCAATCCTAATGCAAAGAGTACAGGACTTTGATTCCATATTTCACTCAAATTATGTCTTCTGAAGAGAGTGTAGGCATGCTTCAATTTTTGGAGGGTTTAGGACTGCAAAAATGAAGTGTTTGATGCGGTACCTGAGGGGCAGCCAAAAAATTTCATTTGCAGTGTTAATTTAAGCCTCTGATTTATATTTTTTTTCACAGCCAGAAGTCTCTGCCCTGAGCTTTGCTTCCACAGAGGAATCTGAATGCAACATGGGGAGGAAATACCACATGCACAAAATGGTAACAGCATAGAAATAACTAGCTGGGGAAGATATGATTCAGACTTGTGAGAAGTAAACTCAGGATTTTAAAGGTTAGGGTCCCATTTAAATAACTGATATGCCTTCAAAACCTGACCAGACACACAACAGCCTCTCATTTAACTACCCACTTCAACTAAGAGCTATCTGGGCAACTGTCTACTTTGAGAAAGAAGCATAAATAATTTTTTTTACATATCTCCCTGTCCTGGTTTTGACCAGGACAGAGTTAATTTTTGCAGTAGCTGAGAGGATGCAGCTGTGGATGTGTCTAAAGGGTTATTCTTTCCAATTTAGGTAATTTCCCAGGGTGGGGGAGGACAGGGGAAGAAAGGGATGAGACAGGAAAAGGCAGGACAGGACAGGAGAGGTCTGGACTCGCTCTTCTTTCAGTGGACATGGGTGTTCCTTTCTGGTTGGGAGAAACACGCCGGAAGGAGCAGTGGAGTGGCACCATCCTCATTTACATTGCATCCTGTTGGACTCTGTGAGCATTTTGCGCGTAAATCACTCTCTTTGGCAAATTTCTGTTATTAATATTGTTGCTGGTACTACTTTTATTTCTTATCTCAGTGCTGTTCCCAGTAAATTGCTTTTACTTTAACCCATATCCTCTACTTGTATCTCCCACTGGACAGGGGAGGAGAGTGAGCAGGGTGGAGAGGGAGTGCTTTCCCTGAACCACGACACTCCTCAACAACAGCACTATTTTAGAAACCACCAGACTGGAGAATGAAGTACATTATTTGTACAAGATACTCACAGTTCTCAGCAAGACAATTAACATTCCTGATGCTCCGTGTGCATCAACCTGAGGGGAAGAGTCAGCTCAAGGAGGAAGAGTAGTCTTAAGGCTCACCCTGGGAAGGGTGCAGTAACCAAGTGTTATGGCTGAATCTGTGTTGGCAGCACCTTACTGAACACTAGCCCTTGACATTTCAGTGATTTGCAACATATGAAATATTTAAGAAGGGCATTAGATTAGTCCAGGGTAGAGATTGGAACTGTGTAAATAGATGCTCAAGCAGGACCTGTAAACAAGGAGTAAAGTTCCTTTGTACACTTGCTCCAATAAAAAGCACTTTGAGAAAAAAAAAAATAACTGGAGCAGGACCAAACAATTGGGCCTATCCTTTTTTATCCTTCCCTTCTTTTTTTTTAATTTTTAACTCTACTTGGGTAAAAGGCTACTGTGCTAAGCCCTACATGGTTTAGCCCCTGAAATTAGGTTTCTTTGGCACTACCAATCAGTTACAAAAAAACCTTGATTTTTTTGTACATAAATAAAATGTTAGTGAGTTGCTAATAACAGGTGTAACCTCCTTAAACTGTCATGAAATGAATAGGAGACACTGCTAAAACTGACGTGCCTGGAAGAGCCCGAAAGAGCACTCGTGATGAAAGTAGGTTGGTTTTCCATTAATATTTAAGTATCTTTTTAGGACAAGGACCATAATATTGATACATACCAAACTGAAAATGGCAGTTCACCTATGAGCATAGTCTGAAGATTGATTGTTTTTTATGTGTAGCTGCATTTGGTCAGCATTTCCTAGAGATTTTAGGCATGCATGGATCATCTGTGAGAGAACTGAATTTTTTCCAGAATTATTACTGCCTTGGAGAGCTCTTTATTTACAGAAATTTCAGAAGTATTAGTTTTAAAAACAGAAGAAATGTATTCCCTTGGTTAGATTTTTTAGTACATTTTTTAACCTGGTTTAATCTAAGATGTTATTTTTTGCAAGTTTGACACAAAATAATTGCTTTGTCTTGTTTGGAAAAAGCACATTTAAATAACCACAATACAGAAAAAAAACCAAACCCAAATCCCTTCTTATTCTGAAAATATCTCCAAAGCAGTTGAAACCTCTAACCACTTCATTCTTAATTTCTCCTTGAATCAACCTTCTATCTGGTTTACTTCAGTTGGAGCTACCGACCCTCAGGCAGTCATCATTCTGTTTCATTATTTCTTTATATGATTATTTTCCTACTTTGAGCAATGAGAGAGATGCAATTTTGCTTCAACTCAACCTACCAAATACTTTTTTTTACTTCCATCACACTCCCTCTTAGCTTATGAATTATTTTGGAAATTATCACTTCAAAAGTTTTCTCTACGTTGACTTTTAATGTTTAAAAAAACAATTTGTTCTTTAAAATAATCATTAAATACAGCTTTTGAGAAGCCAATGGGACCAATGAATAATGTTGTCATTTAAATACCAGACAGAGAAATCTGTACTCTTACAAGATAACATACATGTCAGAAATGGCAAACATAATTAGTTTCCTTGAGCACACAGAAATATTTTCCTATTCTTGTAAAACCTTTTTTGATACTATCCAGGAATTGCTAATTTTACATGGTTTTAATCAAGGTCTGGCCCATTTAATGTAGAAGACAATAATATAAAAGCACTTCTAATACAATTCCATGGAAGTGAAAATATATAAACTTAAAAGACAACTATTAAGACTGAAGCAATATATGAAGTTAACAGCTCAAGATTGTAAAATTATAATTTTGTTTATCTTGGTAAATATATATGCCCTCCCACTCTCTCAGCCTTTAAAGTAATGAACTTCATCATGAACTAATAATCTTAGTTCATGATTATATGTCTACTCCATCCTTGAATAGATTTCTACATAACTCTTTAATAATTCAGATTTTTAGGAAACAAAAACAGTGAGTTGGAGGCCAGAAGAGCTGGGATTATTCCTTACTACAGACAGTAAGGCTCTAGGATCTGTGTACCTCCTAATCTATCTGCAATATTTCTAATGTAGTAAAAGACTTTGAACAAAAACAACTTTGAGCAAAAACAGCTATAAATCTAAATCTAAAACTAAATCTGACATGGTGTCTTTCCAGTTGTCAGCTGTACGTCTTTTCCCTTGGAAATCTTTTCTTGAAGAAAGCTATCATTCCCTTATCAGGTTCTGGCTGTGATTGGAAAGGGTAATTCTTTACACAGGTTCATGTTAAAACCAGCAGACTACAATGTTAAGAGCTGAAACCTTCTTTTTTGTTCCCTGTGTTCTGAAAGAGTCTTTCAGTGCAGAGCTGTATGTTTTTAATGCAGATTGCTGTGATTTTCCCTGCAGGAACCTATCAAGTCACACAAAGCTTGATGCCCTGCCAGCAGGGAATATTACATTTTCAGAAGTTCCTTCCAGATAACAGTGGATAGCAAAGAACAGAATGGTCAAAGCTTTGTAGTTGTTGCACTTAGGACATTGTTTGTTCATTTCATTTCTTGATTTTCATCCAATGTTTTGCTAGATTCAATAGCCTCTATTGAATCTCTCCACTTCCTGATTAAAAAAAAAGTTCCCCTGAATATTTTCTCTTACTTTATTTGCAGATCATCCTGCAGCCCTATTGATACCTGAGCTCAGTGACTGTTACTAAGATCATTTAGCATCTAATTCCAGAAACTGAAAAAACAGATACTTTGCCATATATTCATAAATGTGTTGTTGACAGTGGAGTATTGGTGACATCTGAAAGTCTTGGACTCCCTTCCAGGTGCTGATCAGCAATGAAATCTTTTCACCAAGTTTAATATACTCTGCCTCTCTCCAAAGCCTTTCTTTGTTAGTAGCTCCAACTTTCTAGCTGTTTGTGCAAATGGCTCCAGCACTAGTTCACCAGCTTCTCATCCTATTCCAAATCCACTCATTCCTGTCGTATCCTTTCTTACCTGTGTCCCAGTCTTTCCTACACAGCATATGACAGAAGTTTTCATATCCAGCCTTTCACAAACTCCTCTCTTTTTAATTTTTCTCCTTTCATGACCTGCTTGCCCCTCCCTGGATATTACTGTTCTTGTCCAACCAGTCCCAGGCCTCTGTCTCAAGCTTCCAGTTTCCTATCACTTCCCAGCTCTGTCTTCTCTTGGAGATTTTTAAGATTGTTTAATAATTTTATTAATGAATCGCCCTGAACAGTAATGAGGCAAAATCACCAAATGAGGCATGCTTTTATGTTCATTTAATCTGGAGAAGCATATGACCTAGAAGAGACGATTTCTTTCCTTCTGGACTTACAGGACATTTTTACATTTCTCCTTCAGTGTGATCTCTTGACCAGAGGGAGCCTGGGCTGGGCTTACAAACTCTTCAAACATGGAATAAAACAAGGTATTTTGCCTGGAAAGCTGTTGGTCTGGACTTATTAATCCTGAGGAGCAAGCTCTTCCTTGCATGCCTTTACTCGCATTGTGGTCTCACATAACTGGAACAAGAACACTTTAAACTGAACACACCCTCTTCCTCAAAATTATTTATTTCAATGTAAAGCTACATCCACAATTCAGTACTATTTCAAATCATTCTTGCTTTACTTATGGACTAAAATCTTTCATAAACATAATTTCTTCCATTGGTCCCGGCCTCAGAATAAGAAGCAACGGCTCATTAAACAGAGTTCTTAACTGACCAAAACTGCTTAAAATTCAGCTACTTAAATGCATGGGCAGGAGACTGGACTGTAGTTTTACAAATGTTAGAAAGGCCTGTTTATAATTTATATTGTTGGATTATATACTTAAAGAAAAAAGAAGTAGAGGACTATGTATCTTCTTGACACTTACCATTAAGTCAATATTTCATGGAAATGTTTCCAGGTGCTTAAGCATTTGCACCATGAGATTATATCAAGTATTAAGGATGTTTGGGTGGCTGAACATGTTTGATTAATAAAGCTGCCACTTTTTATTACTAATGCTGGAAATCATGAGAGATCCTGTAATACTAATGATTGAGGCTGCATTTACATGGAATTGCAGAGGGAGAAAACTGTGCCTTATCACAAAGAAAAACAGTACAAGCTTAATTACACAGACACTACGATAAAGAGATATTTCTGGGTTTTATCCCCCTCTTTTCCTTAGGCATATTTATTTAGAATTAAATGCAAATTTCAAAGATTTTATATTGCAGCTGAACAACTAAGCCTTTCCTCTCCCTTTTCTTCCTTCAGTCTCCAGTTGTGCAGATAATTTCATGTTCTCTTTTTGCAGTAAAAAAATTGTATAAATACACCTGTAGTAGGAAACCAGTAATTTTAGATCCTATATAATTAGAATGTTCTCTTGCCTTTTTACTAGGTCATGTAAACTTTGTTAAAATAATTTTAAATATTACATACTGATTTGCTGTTATTTTTACATTCCACTTAATTGATGGATGTTACCACACTAAATTCAAGGGAAGACCAAGCATCTCACCTGTTTCTTTTTGTTTTTCTCATTTTTTTTCCTGATTCTGATGGTCCACTAAAACATGCACCTAACCCCTAGATCACATTCCAAGGAGGTCCCTACGAGTATTGTGAACATAGAAGACAATCTACCTCCTAAGTACTTTGCCAAACTGAATTGACAGCATGAAAAGTTAGTAGTGTCAGAAGAAAAAAAAAAAAACCAACAACAAAAAACCAATCCAAAAACAACCAGCCAAAAACTAAGAGGAGAACAGAAAACCTTTAAAAGTTCAGGTTTTGTTGTTTTTTTTTTTTCTTTTGACAGAATGTGATTTAAATACCCAGTGTTATTTAACTGGAGGTGTCATAATATGAAGTGGTGGGGATCAGGGAAGGCAAGGGATAAAATAAAGGACCCTGAGGAAAGTAAATGAAGTTGAAATATTGCTACTTTTATCTATTGTCAAACTGTGAGTAATTTGAGTCAGTTCTGATTTGGCGGTAAACTCATGATCACAGTCCCCCTGCAGAAGATGCCTAGGGGAAGGTAAATAAGACAAAGAGAAAGCCTTTCATGATGCATCATACCACCCTGAACCTTACCTCCTCACTAGGATGTCTTCTGATTACTTTCAGGAGAAACCTGGTACAAAAAAGGATCACTAAAGCTAGAGCCAGTTTCCAGCTTTGTTGAATACTTGCATTTACGAGCAAGTAATTTCACCTTTGCTTCTCACTTTGTTGAACATTGCATCACTCTGTGCAAAATTTACTTTGTTCTGCTTTTGTCTTCCTTTTCAGCAGAAACTCTCTCTAGGGTAGAGGGAATCAGGCTTACTGAATTTTTTGTCCATGCCCATAAATCCTTTAGAGTTAATACAATCATGTAATTTTACATTTCCTCTGGTGCAAAAGCCACCGAGCTGTTTTTCTTAACATAAAAAATCTCTGTGAATATAAAAGAGGCCCAAGACATTCTATGTGCTGTGGTTTGATAAATCATTACATTAACAGCTTTCTGCACTGTAGAATCAACCCAAGCTGGAGGGAGAAAAGCAGAACAGAGACAGCCTTGAGACTGTGGCTTCAAAACAGAAACAGTCTGATAGACTGCAGCGCTACTACCAGGTGAAACTGCCACTGCCAGAGTGACACCCTTCATTTCCTGCACTGCATGTACATGTCATGCAACCATGAGCAACACCATTCATGCTTGCAGTTAAAGTGTTGATAAAAGTGTTTCAAGTTCCTTTGTGGCCCATGTATGACCCAAGAAAATATGATGGTCCAATGCTCCATGGATGCTGCACAGGGCAGGGAATTTTGTGGAGATGGGAGTCAGTCCAAGCATTAAGGAAATGAAATGCCATGCTGCAATATATGGGAAGAAAATCACCAGAGCAAGAGGAAATTCAGGCAGGAAAATGCAACACTTGTGAAGATCTATGCTGATCTTAACCTTTATTTGTTGTAGGAGATAAACAAGGGAAATATATTACTAAGTATGGAAAGAGATCTGTGTTCCTGAATTTGAAGCTGTTCTACCATCACTCTGCATTCAGCAGAGTGAGAGCAGACTGTGTCTGGAGAGACAACAGTCACCTATGTGATTTAAAAAGTGACATCTGTTATTCCTGTGGTTCTTGGTTGGCATTTTCATGTGAATGATGGATATAAAGGAGAGGGCGGTCCTGTTCCTGAAATGCTGAACTAAGTTGATTTTTGATTGAACCAAGAATAATTGTTGCCTTGATTTCTGGGAACTTATCTAATCTCTCCAATTGTCCTTGCTTTCACAAATATCTGTGATTCCATTTTGCTCCTTAGAGTAGTAGAATTGGATTTTTATAAATAGAAATTTAGATCTTTGTTGATTTCTTTCTGTTACTTCACAGAACTATCTTCACATCCTCATACGACTCCTCCTTCCAAACACTACGTTGGCAATCATTCAATAATAGTTTACTAATGATCTTTATTTGAGACCTTTCTCAGAGCCCTGGTTCTGCACTGCTCCAGCTGTCTGGATCAATAGCCAGGAGCAAGGCAGAAGGGCTGTGACAAAAGGTCAAGAATGGTCTTATTCAAGCATGTATTCAAAGGATAGTAAAAGGAAACTGGCATGAGAAGAAGGACAGCCGTGCTAAGAGAAAATGGTCTTTGGGACAAAGAAGTGGGAAGGAAAAATAGAAACAAGCAAAGAGGTCTGACAGCTAGGTGTGGAAAGGCAAGCTGGATTTGACATGTTTGAGTCAAATTGGCATAAAACTGGTCAAAACAGGGATTTTTGACATCTAAACCATCACAGTGAGATTATAAGTGATTGCTTCTATTCACAGTGTGTCTTAGGTGGGTTTGATCGAATAACATGAGGCATAAACTGTATTTTTGTTGAATCCCATCCCATGGTTAAAAGTTTTAAATTGTAATTAAGAAAGGTGATTCACTAAAGAACACTTAATCCCCTATTTGATTACTATAATAACTCAAGAATATCCTTGAGTATTGTCCTATGGATTTGCTGTTATTTATTTAGTATTTGTTGAGTACTTTCAATAAATAATTTGACAATACAATCATAAAAAAACTACTTTGTGATGTATCGACCACAATGGCATTGTCTGTGCTTTAACTGGCTGTCAGCTTTCCTAAATAGGAGAATGAAAAATGTCTTTCAGAACAAAGGAAAACCAAAGTAACAAAAATGACAAACACATATTTAAATGTACTGAAGTATTTATGAATCAAAAGCATAAATTCAATGAAAAAAACCTTCACTAATGTTATTTTCATTATCTTATTCAATTCAACTCTGGAATTACTTATGTCCTTTACTTACAGAAATTCAAATAAGTTAATATAAGATGAAGGTATTTTTTGAAATATATAATGCTACAGTTACTTTATTTTCACTGCCTTTCACAGTAGCTTTCTGAAGAAAAGATGAAAATGGTAACTGCATCTAACGTCTACTTATGGAATCAGCTTGAAACTTACAATAGGCAGACAATAAATAAATTTTCTGTATATTTTTTTCTGAGACAGTATGACTACTAACAAAATACTTCCAAATACCAATTATAGTGTTGTACAAGAATCTTGAGGTCAAAGAAAGATTACCTCAAGAAAATTGTGGACTGTGGTCTTCAAAATTCTATTTTTTTTTTCAGCAATTCATCCTTAAAGGTTTGAAGATATGTTTACATCATTCTTCAAGAAACTATTAATTCCACAATATGCAATCCTTGAAATCAGACCTTTTTTCTTGTCAGTTTATTAAAAACATTGGGAAGAAGTGGAGAAAAATGAGCATTTATGTACAAATTTAGGAACTGCAAAAAAAAGTTCACAAGTTACCTTATAATGCAACACCTAATATGGTATTAGTGGGACTGAAACTGTTTCAGGATGTTATTGCTGGCTCAGTATCAAATACAGCTACAAGAGCAAATTTTTTACTCCAAATGACTGAGATTAGATGTCAGCAGTGCCCATATTTTATAAATGATTTTGAGTATAGGGCAAAAAAGGGTACATTGGCACTTCTGTATCAGAGGCAGTTGGAAGTTACCGAGACCAGAAGCAATAACAAATGTATTGTTTGCTATAATTCTTGAACTTCTCTGGAGTTCCCTTGTCCTGCAAAGATTTATTTGCCATAAAAATGTCAGATCTTGG
Source organism: Polioptila caerulea (assembly GCA_013397295.1). NCBI lineage: Eukaryota > Metazoa > Chordata > Aves > Passeriformes > Certhiidae > Polioptila > Polioptila caerulea. Next base: position 159,892 of record VYXF01011623.1, read on the forward strand.
GGAAAAAAAAAATAAAAATAATCCAATTAAAGAGCAGTTTTATTTTCAGATTGTGACAATGAGAAAACTTTATATTATGTTTTATGGAATCACCCCTTCCTAGTTGTTGCTAGGGCATTTTTTAGCATCCTGCAATGCTGTCCTCTGCACATATCACCATGAATTTTATTTTTAAACATGTGATGTTAGAGAATGGGATTAAGTATCATTTGCAATGGACTTTAGCCTGAGATTCTGAGGCTACAGCTGAGTTAAAAGGGCTTTTGTTACCTCAGATGAAGTGGCTAAACCTAAAATTTCAACACTTGAAATTGACAGTGTAGAATGTCAAGACCAAAACACTTTCCAGCTTCTTTATTTGCTCTGAGAGGATGCTAAAGCTCAGCTCTGCACCCTCACCAGTGCTGCCTGAGGGTGATGGAGGGAGTGTTCATCAGCCCAGTATTGACAGTACTCCTCAAGGATGCACTTCATTGCAAAGGGAATGATCTCATCACATGATGCAGTTTCCCTGACTCAATGTTTCTGGTGACTCCAAGCAATAAAGACAGCCCAAATTTGTTCCTTAAAAGTTTTGATGATGCCTGTCCCATGAGCAGACACATTCTGGAGATAGCTTGAGTTATAGAAAACATCAATAGTTTCATGAGTGTTAGCCAGAGGTGATCTGAAGTTCAGGGCTTGCTGAGAGGATCCTTGCAGACACTGTCGAAAACTATTCAAGGACTTTTTCTTTTTCAGACATGATGCTCAAGATGTGTCCTTAGAAATAACTCTATCTATTTAAATAAGAGAAAGCTGCAACAAGATTTTTTCACATTTGAATGTGGTTCTCTCTTCATCTATTGTGTTAACATAGGCAACATTTGCCACATTTTCTTCCTTTTGAATGAAGAATTTAGAAAAACAAATAGATGTTCTCTCTCAGTGGAGGAACAGAAGAATAAGGATGAAATAGAGAGTTGGAATGGGAGTGTGTAAATTGGTATTACTAAAACAGATATTTTAATCAATGTTTTATATAGACATATATTTAACAGTTTGAGGTTTTTTTTCTGGAATGTATCCTTATTAAAAAAATTAACTAGACAGAGAAAAATTCAAACAAAAGTAGTCCAAGACATGTGCTAAAACTACGATCTGCATGCTTTGCTTCATCTTTGTTTAAAGATTTGCATTATTTTGTCAAGCATCCAACTACAGTAGGAAGGTGCACGAGAATTTAAATTCCTTTAACCTTTGAAATCTTGATGTGTTTTGTAGCAATCTGCATGCATTGTACAATGAGTTAGGTGTACATTCTTTTTTCTCTTCAGACTGCTTTGTAATTCTATGATACTTGTACTTCATTTCTGTAAGACAATTTCTGTTTTGAATCAATATAATGAAAGAATAATTTGGCACTCTGTTTATAGCATGCAAAGGACATGCCTGAAGCTATGGATGCAAAAAGCAGAAAGAGTTTCAGATTTTTTTTCACTCTAATTGCTCCTACCTGTAAGAGATTTGCAATTAACTGTGATACTGAGTTGAATTAGAATGTGGGTGGTGGTTCTGTACTTCTCAGATGAAAATCTGTGTATTATACTTATCTAAAATAAAATGTCCTCCTTTGATACAACACCATACCCTGTTTTGTTTGGGGCTGGGGAGGGCAAGCTGGAGCAGGGTGTCCCCAGGTCCAAGACCGACCCTACGGCAGTCACAGACACTTAGAATAGCTAGAGGAGGAGTAGCTGTGGACATTTTCTGGTAGAGAAAAAGAGTGTGTCCTAAATGCCTTGCATTGGGGAGCAACGTACAGATGTTCAGAGTAGCTGAATGTAGTCTTTCAGACATCAGTCTTTAGGGGTCATGTCAGAATGAAAAAATGTTAATTTTCCTCTCCACGGAGGATAAATACAAGACTGTAATTTCTGAGAAGGACCAAAAGGTTTTGAAAGAAAGCTTGACAAGGAAATACCCCATTATCATGCAGAATTATCTTCTATAAGGATATTGCGTATTATTATAGTTCATCCCTGTTTCATAAAATGTCTAAAACACTAAACAGATTCACTTACAAGGCTCATTCAGGAAGGCAGTATATTCAAGAGCATTTTATCTTTTCAGAAGCACAAGGACATTGGCAGATCTTAGTACAAATCACTTGAATATTTTGAGATCCTTGTCCTAATGTCACCTTCCTGTACTCTTGGGATTGTGTATTTCCCTGCAATGGGCCTCTGGTCCACACCTTCAGTTTGTCTCAAGCTGACTATCATTAACTTTTTCTGATGTAATGAGCAAATTTTGGTGTCTTCTGTCAAAATTATTTTGTAAATACCACAATGCATCGTGTCTGCTGCCAGGTGAGGGTTTTGTCACTGCCAAATAGCCCCACGCAAGTGCCAAGGACTCCCCTTTGGTTTTCTATGGGGGGCTGTGGCAGTCCTTATGACAAGCTTACTAACATTTCCAGAATGCTCTCAAGTTGTCTCATATCACCACTTTAGCTGTATTTGCTGGAAGGTTTGGAAACTTTCTGAGGGCTTATTCTTGTACTGTGCTTTTTCTTTAGCTGACAGCATAGCTCATATGTGCCAGACTTTCTGGCAGATAAAGGTAAGATGAATATTGGCTTCAGTAGACAGTGGATAAATCCAGCATCAGGCAACTAATCATAGAAGAGATTTTGGCTCTTGCCAGTCTAACTATGAAGCAGAAGGTGTTGACTGAAACGGAGCTGTTATATGAACAAGATCTGAATGTTGTGAACATTAGCTGCAGAAAAGGGTCCTAGAGGAAAGAGCCTCCACAACCCCATAAAAGAAATCTTGAAACATGACCCTGATGTGGAGTAAAGGCTAAAGTTAGAGAGATCTTGCTAGCAAGTAACTAGTCTGTGTTGCAATTTTTGTTAGTTTATGGGAAATTAAAATCTAAAAAGACACTTGGCACCTTTCTGCAGCATGTGAATAGCTCTTCTATACTCCCTGTATCTTAAAATTTTCATTAAGATTGTAGATTCAGAAGTGAATAAAATATAAAATATCCTCTGCAATACTATGAGTTTTAAATTAAGTACAATTTCTGCTTCTGAGAGACTTTTAGATAACATTTTAATGACTATGCAACCCTGGCCAAAGGCCAAACCTTTACAGTCTGCATTAATATAAAGCTTTTGATTTAGCTAACCATAAATCATCAATACATTGATGTAATGACAGAGAAGTAGGAATAAAAGCCAGAGGTGCTGGAACAGCAAGTATAGAAGGTTGTTCTCAGCTGAATAAATGCAAATAGGCTTATAGTTCTTATGCAATATTTCCACCCCCATCACAGTGATATTAATAACAGAAATTGTATCATAAATCTGCATTGCAGGTCAAGATATGTTTCACAATTTGAGTCAAAATATTCTGTCCACATTGTGCACCTAGTTAGAAGACAACTTATGGATCCAATTCCTTTTTTGTATTTTGTATATTAAAGACATTTGTAAAGCCATTCTGGCTGAGTTGTGGTGTCTTTTCCCTGGAAAGACTTCTCTCTCTTCCTACTGCTTTAGCCACCATGACATCCTGTTACTGCCTTTATAAACATAGTTCAGCAGACCAAGGGTTTTACTTGTAAAGGTCTGGGTATCATAGAAATGGCAGTGTGGCTTCTTATTTGGCAATGTTTGGCCACACAATTATCCTCACAGATCAAACTTTGCCATGATTGCAGAGAGCAGCAAGTGAGGGAGCTGGAAATCTCAGAATGAATTCCTAAAAGCTATCAGCTTACCTCCATGTCATCTAGGCTGGGCAGGAAAAATGCAGATGAGAAGTGACTGCTATCAGGAAGGCCTCTGTTGCTATGTAGAATTCACAACTCTATTCTTTAGAAGTAAGGAACCCAAACCTCTTTCCTAGCAAAACATGAGAGCAATTCCAGGGTTTTTTTTTAATTATTTTTTTTTTAACCTTGGGATCTCTGGTAAAAGCACTAGGATACGTGAGACCAAAGTCCCTGTGTCTCCAAGTGAGTGACTTAGCTAGCCTTTGTGCCAAATTCTGTAAGGGGTTTACTTAGTTGTTCATGCTGTTACTAAATATCCGGTCACTCTTTCAAGCTCAGAGGGGAGCTCAGGCTAAAATCCCAAGGTCTGGCTCATTGCTACTGGAGAAGAGAGTCAGCCTTGTTGTCTACCTGTCCTGGTAAACTGTCCTAGAATGGAAATTTGTGTAGCTCCAGCAGAAGGGAGCAGGAGATCAGGACTCCATGTACAGAGAAGAGCAACAAATAAAGCATTGTCATTTGATGGGTGAATGATGACACTAATTAAGGAACCTTAAAGCTTAAAGTCAGTCATATACAAAACATTCCAAAATACGGAATTATCAGATGAAAACATCAGCTGAAGAAAAAAATATTGGAAAAAATTCTGTTTTTTCCATACAGTGTGGAAGTCTTTTAAAAAGGACAACTTCAGGTCCTTTAACAAGGACAACTGAATGTCTTTCCAGGGAAATGTTATTCCTACTGAGATCTTCCCTCCAGAAAAAATGCAAGTGAAGACCTACCCCCCAGATCTTCTGCTGTCTATTTTTTGTTCTATTTTTGCCTTTACTGTTAAGTAAAATTACCTGTTATTACTTCTTATCTCTCACCATTTGCTGCAGTAAGGACCTGCACAAAGGACACTAAGCATTTGTCTCTGCAAGGCAAAGCATAAGAATGAAACCAGTTACATATGCAGTTCTGCTGAACTTACAAAGTATGGAGAGGAGTAATGTTCTCTCTACTCCTCTTATTCTAGTTATCTGCCATACTATTTGTGAAAAGAAGAGGGAAGGTGTTTTTAGAGCATGTTATACTTATCCCACTCATATTATTTAACTGATCTTTTTCTAGTTTCTAGTGACTACAGAATTATTCACATTAAATATACAGTTTCAGGCTTCTAGATTTCAGGAACTGACTCCAGGCCAGCACCGGGCAAAATTTCTATCAACTTCAGTAGGATATTGATGCAGTTATAAATCACTCTCTTCAGAAGATGTCTTACTATGAGCTTTATGAGAGAGTTTTGTAACAAGATGGGCAAGTACTGGATTTTCAAGGCAATTTAGAAGTTTTTATTTCAATGAACGTCTGTCAAAAATGCAAGGAGCGTAGGAAAAGGCTTTAATAGACTAGAAGTATTATTAGTAATGATCTATTTATTTATTTATTACATTTCTCATCTGAGTAGCTAATGATAAAGTTATCAGACTGTTATATGAATTACTGTTAAAAATAAAAATTGAAGCTTCTCTTAGAAAAAACTTCAAAATCTTAAAAATATTCACACTGATCAATTGCTGTTTGACATGTGAATGAATATCTTTTAAATGTCAATACTGTTGATTTCTCTGCTAAAAAGGGATTTGTTTTATTCCAAATACTGTATCAGAGATAAAAACTCTGTCAACAAAAAGATTATTGCTAAATCTTCTTATAACTAGGCTAATTTTCTGTTGGTATTTACTGTCAGAAAGTAAGTCCTGCAATATTCCCTCATTCCAGGATTTCTGCTGAGGTAAAATACTATTCTGTAGTATTTCTAACAGTATTATCTTGTTCCTCTGAAAGCAGCCAAAGAATGAGAGAGTCAGCTCAAAACCAGGTGTTTATTTGGTGCCACACACAAAGTAATCTTACACTGTATGAACATTCTGGGTTTTACAGTGTTATTGGAGTCCCTTTCCCTCCATTCCCAATGAAGGTGGTATAGAATAACATCCACATCCTGGCTATGCCTCTCCTGGTCACTGCAAAAAATTAACCCTGTCCTGTCTGGAACCAGGACTGTGTGATACCCATGGTGAAAGAGGCAAAGATCCTGCAATGCCATGTAAGTGAAAATAGACACTATTTTAAAACAATGCACTGTATTTTCCTGAGTCTTCACCTGTCTGCTTCAGGATGCCACCTGGTTAAAGACAGTCTGTGCAACACAGTAAGCTGAGGTAGTGTCTTCTGGATGCAAATGAATTTAGCATTTGAGGTAAAAAAATCCTCAAATTCACATTTGTCCTGGGGAGAACAGAGACGACAAGAGCTCTCTGTTGCATCATCGGGACTCAGTGGCACATTAAAAATGTCAATTACTTTAAAACCCATAAGTTTCATAGATATTCACTAAATAAATATCTTCAGATGAGTTAGCAGGCACATGAGAATGTGATTGAAACAGAGTATTAAAAAGAAGTATGCATGGATGCAATCACATTCAGTCAGTGTGGCATTTTGTGCATTTTTTTCCCCACAGTGTCAAGACCATAAGGGCACCAACAGGCTCCAGTTGCTCTGACCATCCTTCTCTGCCACCCCTCTTGCAACCTCTTCCTCCAGATAGGGGGTTCAGCTGCCTGCTGCTGTCCCTGGCCTTTGCTTGTTGGTCTGATGGTTGGGATGGGTGGTGGTCCTGCCCTATCAACATGGACCTGTGGGGTGGTGACTTGGCTGCTGCCCTGGACTGACACTGGTCAATCTGGCTCACCATGTGTGGCTACTTCTTGTGGGCTCTCTGTGCCTACAGCTAAGAGATCTGGGAGTATTGTACAGTAACTGGTAAGGAAAGGTGATCATTCTGAAATGCTTTCTCAAGTCAGCTGTTCTTTGCACACCTAACAGAAGAGAAAGCCATGAGCACCATTTCCTCTGGATAAATCTCTGGGAGTGTGATGATTTCTAACAAAGCTGAGGAACATCAACTAACGTCAGTCTCAGGTTCACCCACAGAATCAGAATCACAGAATGGTTTGGGGTGGAAGGGACCTTAAAGATCATCTAGTGTCATGTCTTCTACCATGGACATGGACACCTTCCACGAGACCAGACTGCACAAAACCTCATTCAGTCTGACCTTGAACACTTCCAGGGATGGGACACACACGGCTTCTCTGGGAAACCTGTTCCAGTGTTTGTCCAGTAAAGAATTTCTTCCTAATATCTAATTGAAACTTACTTTCTTTCAGTTTGAAGCCATCTCCCCTTGTTCTGTTATTACAAGCCTTTGTAAAAAGTTCATCTTCAGCTCTCTTTTTATCCCCCTTTAGGCACTGCATGGATGCTAGAAGGTCTCCCTGAAGCCTTCTCTTTTCAAGGCTGAACCCTCTTCACAGAGGAGAAGTCTTCACAAGAAAGAAGCTCCAGCCCTCTGATCATCTTCATGACCCTCCTTGGGACTTGTTCCAACAGGTCAGCATATTACGCTGAGGGCCCCAGTGCTGGACCCAATATTCCATGTGGGGCTCACTAGAGTGGAATAGAGGGGCATAATCCCCTCACTCAACAAGCTGATCATGCTGCTTTTGATGGACCCCAGGGTATAGCTGGTATTCTGTAGTGGAAGAACACATTTGACTTGATGGAGGTTCTTCTAGTGAAATTTGGCATTCCTATATATGTCTGCCCCTTCCCTCCTCTGCCAGTAGTCATATGTGTATATATGTATACATGTATATATGTATGAATGTAGATATTTGCATTTTCTTCAAAGGCAAGTTTGCTTTATTTTGTTCTGTAGTAGTTTTGTACTTGTCATTTACTGAATACTCAGCAACAGAATATGTACTTTAATTTGTGTTGCTGCTAGTATGGCACAAAAGAGCTTTATCTAAATCTACGACAACAGATATCAACCTTGATTTGCAGCCCTTTGACGCAGGGCTGAGAGCATCATTTAAAGCTGAAGTACTTCATGAAACAGCAATTTTGAAACATAAAGCACGATTTATAAGTTGCATGATGACTCCACTAATCATCACCCACCCATGGTATGTGAACAAAGATGTACCTTCTTACGGCAGTTGTTATGGCTATTTATTGAGTTTGAGTATTGCTGCTTGGGATAATTCAGAATCTATGAAATGCAGCTTTTTGTCTGGGTATATATAAAATTTCCAATAATCAGCTGTATTTTTTTTTAATAGTGTTTTTATTGGTGTTTTCTATTTCTGATGAATTATCTTGAACTTTATGCAAAGGCCCTATGAACTGCAAAAATCTCAGACTAAAAGCATCTGAGGAAGAATGCAAACAATACTTGTATGATGCAAAGAAATTTTTAAGTAAATGAAAATAAGATTCAAGAGCTACAGGGTCTTTGTATTTATTTAACAGTGTGGAAAAAAGTGGTTTTAAAGGAATGAATAGACTTTCTGAGGGAGATGTCAGCAGAAAAGTGCTAGCAACACTACTACTCACTCCATGAGCTTTAATTGCGGAGTCCTCCATAATTCTGTTGTGGGTTTTTCTTGGTCTTTGTTTTTGCTCCCCTCATATGCCCCACCCCACCACCTCCTTCAAGTGTATTTGGAATGTCTAGGACTCAGAAACCTGAAGTTTACTACAAACACACAAGGAGTGCTTTTAGAGATGACATTCTGCTTTCTCCTGTTGTCCTGGTCACCTCTCCATTGGCTCACTTGCAGTTTTAAAATCTGGATATTTTTTCTATACGTGCAGATTATCCTTTCTTTTCACAGGTGCCTTAGCACTCCCTCTACTTTAATTATCTTTGTCAGCCTTATTTAACATTGTAGCAAGAGAAGTACCTTTTTACAGTATCTGAGTATCTTGCCAGATGGAAAAAGGGAAATTTTTCAGCATTTGTGAATGAATTTGTTATCACCTGACAGTGAGAACTTTCTTAGGGTTCCAGATAAGGTTCATGACCATACCACCAGCACAATGATTTCTGCTGTTTATTGCATGCAATCACCATTTGTAGTAGGTATTTAGTATTTTTGTGTGTTTATATGTTAGCATGAAATTGAAAAGAATATCCTCAGGAGAAAGCGGTACACTTCTTCCAGGTGGCAATGAAGACTTTATTTGGCTGCCAGATTATTGTAAAAAAAGAGCAAAGTACAACACTGTGTCAATTATTTAAGCTTCTGCTGGTTCAGTGCAAAAGTTGACATTTTTCATATTGCTTAGATTTCTGAAATTCACTCTGTGACAGCTGGCTTCTTACTCATGCACCTCTGAAATTGTCATAGATTAACATAAAGGTTATTTAAATGTCTGACAAAGGTTTGGAAAGACTGAAAAAAATCAAAAAGCAGAACACTGCCGAGTCTTAAATCTAATAATTCTGTTATGAAAATGACTACCAAGAAAGGACTTAATGCAAATGAAGGACAGCAGCATGTTGCTGTGTGGTCAGTGTGACCTCTCTTCATTATACCCAGATCCCCAAGCTGTACATAGGAAGTTAGCACTGCAGCAGCTCTCACATTACATAGATGTAATTTAGTGAGAAGTAATAGTGCCATAAAAAAGCAGAAAGGTGTGTAAGCCAGAAGCAAAAAAGGACTTAGGGTTTTGAATCCATCTCTTGTTAGTGCACGACTGGTCCCTGCAGTAGATTTTCTCATGCTATGCCTAGTCTGCTTTTAAAAGCCCTCTCTAATAGTAGTTTCCATAATTTCCCATGGGAGAAAGAGATGATGTTTAGTACCTTTTTTTTTCCGAAAGCTGCTGTTGGTATCCAGCTTCCCTTCTCCTAACTCCATGTTATTAGTCGGAATTATCCCCTGGGCAGCACTCTGAACAATGCTGCTCTTCCTCTCTGTCCTGAGTCTGCAAAGGGGTGGTGGCTGCTGGGGCCATCATGGGCTTCCACAGGGCTCCAAGGGGCCCCAGGCAGACCAGGGTGTAGGGTGGAAACTGCTCTCTCTGAGCAGCAGCACAAATTCAAGGTGAGTCCCACACCCATAGTGTCCTAGGGGGCAGCTGCAGGGCAGTCTCCCTCTCTGGATAGCCTGAATGCAAAAATGCCCCACATCTTCCATGTCAGAACTCGGCATCTCTTTTTTGACCACCTGCAGCCCCTTGTGGCATGGCTGTAAAGGAGATGTAACACCTGTAAGAAGCAGCTGCCACCTCCCTTTTTCACAGATAGTCCAAACAGTAGGAAACAGCAGCAGCTTTTTGGGTTCCCTAATTCTCAAATTTCTTGGCTAGGGCTTTACTTCAGTAAATAGGCACATTCCAGAGTACAGATGCCTCTTTATCCTATTTGCTCACATATGTTTAGATACAGCAGGCAGTCACAGAATTACCTCAAATTTTGTCAGAGACATATTGCAGTGTCCTGCCCCCTTCCCTCTATTTTGGGATTGCTTATTCTATAGCATGGGGCATACTCAAGGTTTTCCAATGTACTTACTTTTTCTCAAGTCCTGGCCCTGGTTTTTACTCTATTTACTCTTGACAGTAAATATTGTTGACATTCAGTAAATCTGGCCTTTAGAATTACCTTAGAGTAGCAAAATATAGTCTATTTTCTTAAAACTCAGATCCATGTTTAAATTTAGGGGCTTATTTTTCATGTCTCTCATGTGTTTGTTGACACCTTTCTTAGATATCTGGTGAAATGCGCAATTTGTTTTTCTAACCTAATAGCTCCAGGTGACAATCTGACACATGCATTTTACATTGTTTCTTCCAAGTTAGCTTCCACAATCTCCTGACAGGATTTTTTTTTTTTCCTCAAGTATTTGAGTAAGTTTCAATTTGTCAACAACTTTCTGTCACTGTGGTGCCTCTGGGAGAATAGAAATATCATGTAGTTCCAGTAACTTGAGTTCAACACTGCTGTTGGATTTTGCACTCACAAACATAGGTGAGCAGAAACAGCAATAGCAATTATGCAAAAATATTGTGCCAACTCACTTATCTTAGTAAGAACTGGGCACATGCTAAAAAGAAGATAGGAAATAGTTTTTTCTTAGTTCCACATTATCCATTCACTTATTTAAATAAGACCTCTATAAATATGATTTTGTCCTGGCAGAGTTAAATTGATTTGTTTATCAAGACACTGTCATTACATTAATTATAACTTGGTAATTCTTTTTCATGGAATCATAGAATGGTTTGGGTTAGAAGGGGAACTTGAAGACCATCTAGTTCCAACCTCCCTGTTTTCTTGGAGAAGGCTAAACATCTGCCTGCCCGTGGGAAGCTGTGAATTAATTTCTTGTTTTGCTTTTCCTGGGTGCACAGCTTTTTCTTTCCTTATTAAATTATCTTTATCTTAACCCTTGAGTTTCCTTGCTTTTATTCTTCCAGTTCTCTCCCCCATCCCACTGGGGAAAGTGAGTGAGCAGGTGCATGTGAGTAAGCTTCCAGCTGGGGTTAAACCACATACATAGATACTTTAATGATTTTGTATTTTGTACCTGATTTAATTTATAGGAAATTTTCATTCCTGAGTAACTTGCAAATTAAAAGGCTTTGTATCCATAATAGAAGACAACTTTCACATGTGTGCTCTTTACAACATTTTATTCTGCTGAATCACCAGCTCAAAATGTTCACTGAAGATTTAGTGACTTTTCATTACAAAAAATGCTATCCAGTTCTAAGAACTCATTGATGATGTTAGTGAGTGGGCCAGGACTGAAGAGCAGTAGTTTCACAGATCTATAATTTTTTTATCATTAATGTTATTCACAGTGTTTTGAAAATAATAGCTTAGCTTTACTTACCTTTTGAAAAAGAAAATTAGATTTTTTTCAAAAATTCACCACTTGTTAAGCATAAGATTACCTCTAGCAGATTCCCTTAGCAGCTGTGAGAACACTTACCAAATCATGGTAATCATGGAGCTTACTGCAGTCATGTATAAAATTTAGACACAGTGTGACCACAATTTATCCAGTTCAAATAATGAACGTCTATTTCAACATATTTTTTTCCTATATTACTGTGTTAAAAATAAGAAACAGCAAGATTTCTGAAGAAATAGAATAGGTATCCTGAGATTTTAATTGCAATCAGTTGGTGAGGTCAGTAGCCAAGACATTTCTCAAATGAGAAAGAGAGTGTCTTTGAAATATTAAGAAAAATATTAAACCATTGTCTGAATGATTAAGTACAGAAAGAGTCTAATTTCACTAACCTACCATTGTGATCAAAACCTTTCTCTTTAATTTATGGTGAAGATAGATTCAATGCAGAAGTGGCCTAATAAATGAGGAATGAGAATCATACAGTAACTTTAAGTCTACAAAAAACAGCCATATCAAGCAAACATTTATTCCTCAGTTTGTGAAGTAACAAGAATAGTAGAGATCATAAAAAATCAAGATAAATTCAATATTTTTGGGGTCTGAAATTTACAGGTTCTAATATGAACACTGGAAAATATTAAAATCATTTTGCAGTTGTATGAAAGCAAAACAAGGATAAATATTTTTAAATAATTTGAATTCCAGATAAAGCACTTCTTTTTGTAACATTCTTACCTGCAGAAGTTTTCACAATTTCTGAAGTATTTCTGAGACCCATAAAGTCAAACTGATAGAGTCTCCAAGATTTCTGGTCAGCAGCCTCCACTGAATTTTTCCTCCATCTGTAAATCATTTCCTCTTTAGGATAGCCATCTAGAAATTAATATATATATACATATACACATATGAATATTTTGCATTTAAAAAAAAAATGTTCTGCAAAATATTATCTGTTCACTGTTACAGTGCTATTTGGGAGCACCTAAATTTCTGATCTGATGCTTTGTCAGTGAGTTAAGTGGCATCAGTCAGCCAGAATTGTATGGTACACACAAATAGAGCCAAAACACACACAAAAATAGAGTCGGAATACTGGCAAACCTGTGATTTTTCACAATCATTGTTTTTTAACAATAGAAAAAATGTGATTGGTTCTATCAGAAACAGATCTGTTCAGAGGTGCAGTTGAATGTATTAACTGGAAGTCCAGACAGAGAAGTATGCTGCTTTGCATAAGCTCTGAAGAAGCTGTGCAAACCAATAGAATGCAAAAAATGGGGGGACTCTCAGCATTAAGATATGAACAATTGAAAAGGATACATTGTTTTAAAAGTTGCAATAGTTCTAATGTACTATTAGTGTGCTACTGTACTTCTGAAATAAAGAAAACAGAGCAAAAGAAAGAAAAATTTTAATTAGCATGGGAATTTTAAAGTGATTATGCTACCATATTTCTTCTGAAGTTTGGGGTAGCTAATGAGGCATCACCTAATCTATACTGCTGAAATAGCTTCTGAAAGTCTTTATCAGTTTAGCACTCAGTGGTCATAATTAATTCTTATGCCAATTTTTAATTTCCTCTTTGTTAGGGAATGGCATTTTCCAATCGATGTCCAACAAATCTTCAACCAGTCCAAACCATAATAATAAACGATCTAGAAAACAACAGCCCACCCATGCTAGTTAAAATTAGATTGTTCTCTAATGCATAATACAATCAATTTTTATTCATCTCATTAATATAATAGCTGTAGATTACAAGGCAAATTAAAAGCCTAACAACAACAATAGATGGTTAATATAAGTGACATATCAGTAATTTCTTTTTCCTCATTGAAAACTGATACATTTTTATATTTGCATTGCAAAACAACCTCTCTGGTCATGGTGCTATTTCCTTGATGTCTTCCTCCTATGAGTGTCTTTTTAATCTTGTTTAAGGTTCCACCCTGCCAGGGAACTGCTGTAAGGTGTACATGGCCTCATTTATCCCTCTCACTAACACAGCAGGAAAAGTACCCACAAGTCCCTTAGATCTAATCTAAAAAAATGACTAAAAAATCACTATGTGTTAATTCAAAATGTCACATTTGTATATTTCCCATCAATGTAAATAAAGAAATAACCCGTGAAGGGCCCAACTGAGTAACAAACACTGTTCTCTGTGAGAACTCTCACTGCCAAATAGATTTCACTGCCAATTCTGCTGTGCAAGTCTGTGAGATTGACCTAAAGGCTAATTTTTTTTGGCTGGCAGATTATGTCAGAGGATGCAGCAGCGACACAGTGAAAGAAGTCAAGATTTGCAGAGCCTCCAAGCCATAGCCCTGAATGTTCTGAAATTTTCTCGAGCCTGGCTCCTGTTTGACTGAGCCCTCTGATCACATCTCTTCCAAGTAACAAACAAGAGGATGTTTACACCCTGGCCTCAAGTTGCACTGGGGTGGGAGTGGTGGTGTTAGATTAAATATTAGGGAATATAAGATGGATTCCCTTTTCTCAGATAAATTGCATTGTAAACATTGTAAGTAAAAGTGTTTCAAATATCTTGCAAGTAAAAAAGATTTTAGTTTTTAACACATTATTTTTAAGTGATCCAAAATGATGTTTTTACATCTTTCCCCCAAATTTCACTGAAGAAGTTGTGCCAGTTAGTCTTGAATTCAATTTCTTCCTGTTTTTTTTTTCTTTCTTTTCATCCCATCACCACCTC
>VYXF01011623.1:177555-192934 GCA_013397295.1 Polioptila caerulea
AAGGGATACTTGAAAAGTAGCTACGGTAATAATAATAAAAAAAGATAAATGTGAATGCTTTAAAGACAGCTTTTAATGCTGAAGTGATTTATTTCAGCAGTAGTAGATAATTGCACTTAGGTGATAACTACAGCAATTAGAAATATTATTCTTTGCCCTGTTTGCTTGCAATAGTAATTGACACCTTATTAACAGTACATTAGCTCAGGAAAAAAAAATCAACCAACATCATCATGACTGCAGAATAATGGATCTTGTACTGCCCTGAAGTTTAAGGATACATGTCCCATTGAAGATAATTTTTCTACCTAAAAATTTGCTTTAATATAACTGTGATACCATTCTGATGAAGAACTAGAAGATCCAGTCACTATCATTAATAGTAATGCTTAATTATCCCTAACTTGGTACTAATTCTCTATTCAGTAGAAGTCTAGAATGCTGATGTGATTTACTGATAAATTGCATGGTAGCTTATCTTTTAGGAGGAACTTGTATCAATTCTTCTTTTGGACCTTCAAAATAAAAAGAAGGAAAAGAGAGGTGTTGCTGTCACAGAAATAGTTCCCAAAACAAGGATTCTCTGTGAACCAGCTTTTGTAGGAAGTAATAATTTTCTTGCTACTCATAGACAAATTAGAATTTTGGCTCAGAGAAAACAGAGAAGAGAACAGAAAGGTGAAAATGAGAAGGGAAAAAAGGCAGATAAAAAATGAAGATCATTGGACTGAAAAGAGAGAAGTTTTCTCTTGATGACGTTTTGAGATGTGGCTTTTCCATGTACTCACTATCTTCTAAAATCTAACAGATATATCTCACGTGGGGGTGCTAAGATTTTGTCACACACAGCCCAAGCAGTAAAAACTCCCTGTTCCAAGGATCAGATCCTAAAGGATAGGTAGTTTGAAATTACCTTAAGAAACTAAGGCAATCCTATTGCATCATCATACCATTTACAAGTAGTAGTGATTTAGTTTTGGAAAATTGTTGGTTTTATCATATATTGTCCCTATAATTCCACCTTTCTATTGTTTTGAAAATGCCTTCATCTTTTCTGAAAAAAATTCACCAAAACTAAAACTGAAAAAACATTCTCCTCTTATAGCCTGTATTGTTGTTTTTCATTGCATTTTTATCTATATACTTATTTTTACTGCTTCCTAACAGTTTCATTTAGAAGGCAATTTTCAGAAGCCTCATGTGCAACAATTGCTACCTCTATTCTGGCCAGCAGTTTCTTTCACAAATTAATTCACAGGTAACTAAAACACCTGCTAAATGTTCAGATTCTTCTGATTTAGCTATATATTCATACCCATGCCTGACATCACTAACAGTAAATGGTCTGATGTCATGTCTAGCTTGTTGGATATAAACTGTGTCTATTCTAAGGCTAGAATTCTGGCACAGATCAGAGTACTGAGGACAGAGAAAGTTTACTTAGTCATGTGCAGTCTTCACACTTCTCGTGGAATGGATACTTCACCTCAACTTCCCATTCTTTTATGAATGGAACAAAGATTTTGTCCTCAGTTTTCTGTAATACCAACCCCTTGCAGGGAAGAATGGAAGTCCAGAAAGCAGTTTTCCTAGTTTAAGTTGTCTTTGGATCTGAACGTTTCTGGAATTTGTGCTTGTTCTATTCTCCATGTATTTAAAATCTTCTTAGAAACAAATATGCAAGTAAGAGACAGAATTTCAGTTTCTAGCTCCCTATACTTATTTTTCATAGATAACATAGCTATTTGATAATGAACTGGTGTTGCTTCACAAATCTGTCTTTACAAACAACAGACTTTATTCATAATGCAATTCAGAAAACTTTTGATGATACATTCCAAGTCTCATATTTTTATTGGCTGCAAGACTGCAGATGGTGATTCTCAGTAAAAGGACATTTTCAGAAATGTATGGCAAAGAAGTGGCCTTTGAGAATCTGCTGGAATCCTGTGCTGCTGCTTTGTCCTGCCCTAGATCTTACACACCATGGCCAGCTCTGCATAGAGATGGGAGTCTTCACCTGAGCATTTGTGCTCCATAGGATTTAGGGTGAGATTCAAAGAGATGGTAGTCTCATCTCATCTCATCTCATCTCATCTCATCTCATCTCATCTCATCTCATCTCATCTCATCTCATCTCATCTCATCCCATCCCATCTCATCCTTCCTTCTTTTACATGTGCCCTACCACAAATACTGATGCTGAGAATTCAAGAACTATGTACTACTGCTGAGAGATCAGACTCATTATTGTACTGTTGAATGTGTACATTGAGTTCTATAATGGAAAAGAAACAGCTCAAAATTAATATTTTAGCAGCTAAAATATTGTGCTTGACTGCATGAGCTCAAGTGACAAGAGAAAAAATCAATTCTTTTTAGTTTATAACTGACTATTGAAGAACCTTCAGCTGTGTGCAAGATCTTCTCATGTCCATTTCAAAATGAATTTTTTTGCTAGATGTGAAAATTCTGAGGTGCTTCCCAGAATTTTTGCTGAGATGTGCAAAGTCTGACTGACTGAATACTGAAGTAGCATTTCAGGCAGATACAGGTGATGTCAATCATCTGATGTACAATTTTCTACACAGCAGTTGGCTCTTAATTCAGCCTTAGGTAAAAGAGGAAGACAGCATTATTACATTAAAGAGGGTGAAAAATATTTTTATAAACCAGAAAAAGTCAAAGCTCCTAGCATGAGAATTTAAAACCAAACCTATCAGGGCTTGCTTGGGACAATTTAGAAATCAGAGTTATAAAATAGTCAAAATAGAACATGAACTTCAGTTTATTAAAGGAACATCTGTCAAATTTTGACTTCTTTGATCTGCTCACATTCTCTATAGCCAGAACCTAATCTTCATTTTCCATTTATTTAAACCGCACTTTTATTGAACATTCTTAGTGACAACGAACTAAAGCACGTACTTAAATTTCTTAGGACTGGGATGGACTGCAGTGCCACCAAAAGATTCTGGTTAGCTGATTTCAAAAATCCCAGCAGGAGTTGAATATTATTCTCTAAAGGCCTTTAAAGTATATATTTTTTTCTAACTGATTATGTAGGCCATCTCAAAATTAGAGACAAAATAGCTGTGCAAGTTAAATGAAGTAATTTCCATCAAAGTTCTTTATCACAAATATATGTGTTTTGGATTAAAAATAGCCCATAAATGTTCAGTATCAGCTTAAACTGTACTGGATATTACAAGAAAAAATAATCCTGTCTTTACCCATTTAATTACAGTAATTAAATGTATTCTCCATGTAGGACCACTAAGATTTCCTTTAAGACTCTCCTGATGAGAAAGATAACATTGTTTACTTCATGCATTGCTTTGTTGAGCAAAATGCTGAGAATAATGTGTTTTGGCTCATCTGAATAAGCAGAGATTCAGGTGAAGACTCAGAGCTCGAGTAAAGTAAGCATCACAGCCTTATATAGCTCGGGAAATGAAATAAAGTACACCTGTGAAGTTTTTTTAGTCCAGGCAGGTGGGGACAAATAGGGAGAACATAATTTAATTACAAACTTCTTCCTCTCATTGACAAGTAAACTATCTAATCTTTTTATTTGAACACTTGATACGAATGGGATTTTAACACTGAGAACTCATTTTGTGTTTCTCATGTGGGTCTGAGAGTATTTAAAAATTATTCTAAACATGCTTAATACTTATCTTCCTAGTGCTACTCAATAATCAGTATGTGTATTTAAAGTATGAGTACAGTTAAAAGAGGTATATCTATTAGCAGCATTTCTAAAGATGGATAAGAAGACTTTGTAAAATAAATAATAAGAATAATAATGTATAGACAGAAAAATTTGTATTCACAACTTGAAGGTAGCTCCTAAAATGAAATAGTTATAGCATCCTCAGGAGCATTGGCATCCATCTATTTTTCACTGTCCAACTTCTTTGGTTAGAAACACTCTACAGTCTATCCCCACTGTCCCCCATGTAGAACTTTTCTATCCAATTTCAATTACAGAAATCATTGTAGCTAGATATTTAGCTTACATAGCCCATATATTTTGTGATTAACCTGAACTGTACATTTTAAGACCCATGAAAATGAAAATTTAGCTATCAACAATGTTCTTTCTGAACTGCCATGAAACCCATTACAGGCTTCACAGAAGCTGCATCAGTAAAGCCCAGGGCTTTACAAAAGCCACCACAACTATACTATTCTCAGTCATCACAGCACTAATGGAAGCAAGTTATGAATTAGACTTTCATACAAGACTATTATGATTTTTATATAGATCTCAGAATGCATCAGGAATGAATAGCAAAAGGTAAAACAACAGAACACTCCACATGGAAAATAGTTCTTGTGTACTGCCATTTCATAGAATAAAATAATTTGCAGCATAAATTCAAAACTAAACAGTAAATTTAATAAAAACTGAAATAAAGCATAGTGAGATTTTAAATGATATGTGGAATAGAGTTGTTGCTGTTGAAAAGAAAAAGCCTATACAATTTTTTTTTATTAAGGACTAATATTGCTGCTTTGCATCACGGTGTAGCTTAACCTGTGAACTGACACTGAAAAATCAAAATCAGCTCTTTATGTCTAATTTTTTTCTAATCAGGGGGATTTTCATTTTATTTACAAAGAAATTTGTGTTATCTGGTTATTAATCTGTGCACTATTCTGTATGTAGATTTATTGTCATTTGTACACAGACTAAAATTCACAAAAAATAATATTTATAGCTCTGCAAAGTAAAGCAACAAAGAAATTTCTTTTTTTTTTTTTTGTAATATTTTGCTAGTTGTCCAGTTTTAGCTCTATAGGACTTGTTTGCACCTTATTGGCAAAGCATGCAAGACTTGGCAACCAAAGACAAATGTTAAAATACTTTTTCTGTCTTATGCTTATAAAAAAAACCTCAGATCCTGAAAAATTCATGGCTAAGATGGAATTTCCCTGATCATAATAACAGCTCATCAAAAATTGTCTGATGGAATGAAATTTCAGATGAACAGAACTCATTGTTGATTTTGGCATATTTATAGTCACACTCAAATTAGTGAAAGCACTGTGCTTTTTTCATTTAAACATCAGCAACACTTACGATGAATTGGTAAATACATTCATATTGCATTAACTGAATTTGGCTTTCTATTTCTCTGGAAACATTTGTCAGCATCCTGGTTTGTCATTCACTTTCCAAGCATCTCAGGATTGTTGCTTCTCTGGTTATTGCCTCCTCACCCCCTCAGTATTTGTATCTCATTTGCTCCCAGGACACTGCTGATGGAAATTAGCTGATAGTCTTGTGTACTACCCCAGTTCAAATATCCTTCGTGTCCTTTTCTCACCTTTTGAGAAGCAAATCTTTCTGTGGTGTGTCTTCGTACCTCAATTCCTTATTCTCCCACCCAGGTATGTTATTTCAAGCACACAAAATTTATTTTGGTTAGCTTAACTTTAGCTTAGCTAAAACATTATTGCTAAAACTTCTGATCAGTCATGCTCTATTACTGTTCTCTCCAGACTCCCAGAGTGACTGTAAATCTAAGTATTTTACAGTACACAATAGGGTAAATCCTCAGTCTCCTGAGAGTTTATTTCACAATTTCTCATCCCAGACTCTAATTATGATCTCAATCTCCTCAGATGATCCATTAATTCTATAAAATGGAAGAGTTCTGGTGGAGGTAGAACTGAAGAAGCCAGCTCACTGATCCTTTTTGCTGATAGAAAAAAGTTATCAGCTGTGCTTCCCTCAAGCATCTCAATTTTATTTGGGGTGCACTATTTCTTAGCCCTTAGGTTCAAGGATAGCTTTGCCTGTAGTTAACCAATAAGTATCAAGTTCTTCAATACCTTTTTTCAGAAACAGACAAAATCTGAAATAAGTCTACACACCTACCATACACAGTTTTGTGCTGCTTCATTTTCTGATAAAGCTTTAGGGCATTAGAATTTGTATCAACATAGAACACAACTGCCTGCAATAGCTCTGAATCCTCCCATGCCTATGGCTCCCCCAAGTCCTTCCAGGGCATCAGGCTGATGTCATCACACAAAATATTATGGCTACAAGGATGGTCCAGGGTGCATGCCTGGAAGCCTAGCAGCTCTGTCCCAGACAAAGGTGCTTTCTGGCCCCTGGGTGATTGACAGTGAAACAGCCTGTTCTGTGGCAGTGAGAATTACAATAATGCCAGGTTCACAGTAGTTGCCAGGGTCTGTTGGAATCATTTGTTCCTGAAAAATATGTGCCCATGTTTCTGAAAGAAAATATTATCTGTATATCCAGCTCAAGGAAAACTTTTTAAAATTTTTTTGTTTGTGTGTTTATATTTAGTAAGTAAAAAAAGAGAAAACAATACCAAACCACCATTATAAAATTCCTCGACTCTTTGTGCAAGAGCCTATACTTGAACATTTTCAGGGGAGGGGAATTTTTGGGATAGCTCAAATTTCAGTTCCTTCCCAAGTTCCTTATTATTGTGTACGTTTCTTGTGTCCCAGCACTAGTCTGAACACTGTTCTGAAAAGTGCACAGCTATTCTAGGCCCTATATAAATCATACTGACAACTATTAAAAAAAACCCCAGACAGAAAATCAAAACATCAGCAGCTTTTGCTTCATGTATCTCTTGGCCAAGTAACAGTAATTAAATCTTTTTTAGCTTGGTTTGCTTCGGAAATGAGGCTTATGTAATTACATTCATTGTCTATGTTTATATGCATGTTATCTGTCCTTTCTGCAATAACTTTGGCACCCATTCCCCAATTTTATTGTAATTTGACAGAAGGAAGTATCAGATTTTATTTATTCTTTAAAAAGGAGATCCCAAATGGGGAGACATTTTGTTATGATGCCCCTGGAGGAGGAAAAGGTTGCACTCTTATTAAGGATCACAGAAAGGCCATCCTCAAGTTATGTGCCCCTGTTCCTCTTGTCCTGCAACCAGAAATGCTTCTGGACACTGGACTACTCCAGTGGGTTGAGAGGACTTTTCCCACAAAAAAAACCAGGAGGGGAACAGAACACCTGCTCTTGCAAAGGTATGGGTGCTCATCCAATCCTAATGACACATGCCTTGTGCAACTCTAAGCTTCTATTTCAGATCTCAAAAGGTCTCCTAACATTGTCTGTAATATACCATTTCCTTTGTGTTGTCTTCATCACATGTTTCTCCAGCAGCACTTTTTGTTTTAGCATCCTTCCAAAAAGATCCTTCCCTTACTACCAGCCAGTGATTTAGCAGATGCCATATTTAATGGGCCTTAGACTGCTTGAATGGCTTTGCCCAAGGACACTGACATGTAGAGGATTTCATCCTTAGGCCTACCAGCAGGCAAAAATCTGTCATCACAGAGGCTTTCTGGACACAGCTTTCTGCTTCTCAGGCAGCATAGATTTTTCAATTGGTATGGCTGGCTTTGCTATGGCATGCTGTGGTTTCATGCCAATTAGGCATGAATAGGCCTTCTATCTCTATTTTTAAAATTAGTCCTGGATTTTTTTAATATCCTATAACATTGCCTTTCCCTTAAAGCATTTTGGAAAAGCTGGGTGTTTTAATTATCTTTTTCTCCCTTCTGTCTCCTTCTCTTGATGGATTAAAACCCCAGTTCAAGTGATCTTCATTCTGTTTGCCTGTTCACTGAGGACTGGTTGCTGGAGATGCGAAAGGCAGCTGAGGTTTGACAGGTCACCAGGACAGGAAGCCCAGCTCCAAAACACACAGCCCATGTTCCAGTGGAGAGAACCCTCACAGAACCACAGGGTAAAGCCATTCAAATGCAAAAGTCAGGTGGTTGATACAAGTCTTTAAGTCTTTTATGAGCTTCTAAGGCTCTGGAACAGGCAAAAAGGTCAAAAGGAACTTGCACTCTTCTGCCCCAAACAGAAGACTTTGCTGCAGACTTTGTCTGCCCTAGTGGTGCTTCTCCTTGCTTTCCAGGAACAGGCTTCTAAAGCAAGGAAATTAAGATGACATGAATCAATGCACAAGTGAAAGAGGAAAACAAGGAGATCCCTACAGCCCAAAGTAAGCTCTTTGACTTATACAAATACATGAGTATGGACACAGGGGGCTGCAACTTTCTCTTTGAAAGAGAACATCACTAAGAAAGTAACATAATAAAGTTTCAGCTGGAATCTAAAACATGTGAGCAGCTATTAGAAGATTTCTGGATCAAAAAAGTTTTAATTTTTTGTAAAGAGCTCCCTTTCTTGAATGATAGGCCTGAAGCTGTTCTTCAGTCACTTCTAGTAACAATATCCTCCCTCTGACAAAAGGGAAGCAGCTTCACCACCCACTCATTACAGCAGCATATCCAGTTGCACAAAAATCCCTCTCCAAATTGTTCAGTTTCTTGTTTCCTTTGAAAGGGTTTAGTGAAGCACAGAGGGTTGCCTGCACAGGGTCCCCACACCTTTCGCAGAAAGCTCCCCATGCCTTGCACAGAGATTACATGACCTGTGACAAATTCCACTCATTTCTGCAAAAATTCTCCCAGCAACTTGGCAGTCCAAATAAACACAAGCACAGAATAACAACTGTCCTGGCTTTTCAGCTGGCTTGGCAAAAGAAACGTTTAAATATAATAACAATCACACAGCAAAGCAAATGATGGGGCAGCCCTCCATCACTGGAGTAACCCTTTTCTTGTCTTGTGGTGAAATGAGGGCTGAAGTTCACAGTTGTTACCAGCAGCACAGACAGGCAAATTTGAATGGCATATAAAACCAGTTGCTTGACCTCAGAAAACATGGGAGTTTTTTCACAGAGGACTAGGATGTAAAAGTATTTGTCTCCTGAAAGCACCATCTCCACTTTATATTTCTCTTATTTTTTCTCTGATCAATAGACATATATATCTTACAGTGAGTCACCCTTCAGTTCACCACCCCCATGTCTGAGTGCAAAAGAATCAGAGAAGTGATATCCTGGGGAAGGGGATGAAAGAGTGTAATTGTCTGTGCATTCTCTGGTGCAGTGGTGGAGAGAAGGTGGGATGCTGTCTATGCTTCATTTACCTTATTGAAAGCATAAGTGTGGTGCCCAGTATTTCAAGTGTATTGAGTATCAAGTATTGTATCAAGTATTTTCAAGTGTTTATTGTTGCCTTTATAAATTTGCAGTCTCTTCCTCTCTTCCTGATTGCTCTATATACAGTGCCATTTGCTCTGCAGTGCTTTTTGTTGTAATACCTAACTATTTTGAGCCTCAAAGCCATTGTATTATTAAAAGTATATATTCCTCATGTTTCCAGAGATGCTAATTGGCATGTCAGAGACACTAAATTAGCTGCAGTAGTCCTCACTTCAGAACATGATGGCACATATGAGAATACTGTGCAAATGTCCTCCTTCCATATGAAAAGACAGTTATAACTTGCTTTTCTTTTTTTTTTTTTTTCTTTTTCTTCCTGGTACTGCAGATGCTTCAGGTGGCTGAAGACCCCTTAATCTGCTTCTCTTTTAAAAATGCTGTCCAGTGTCTGGGGAATTACTTTGGGCCTATATTTATCCTTTTTGATGAGACTAAGATATTGGTAATAGTAATTTGAAGGAGTTTATAATGGCTAGAGAGGATCTGAAGAGATTTCATAGGGCGTGTTTCCTTTATAACTGCACAGAATCCAAGAGAATTTTACTCTGAAAATTTACTTTTTCCGACCCAGCATCTTATAGTGAGCTGACATCTGCTGCTCATCTGTGTTATAATGAAGCCAAACAATACCCTTACAAAACTGGATACATTTTAAAACTGATTTATGACATGTGGAAAGGTAGACGTTGATACTGCTACACTGGCTGCCTAGCAGGTTTCTTTAGCTAGGTGCAGTATGTAAGTGCAATATGAAGTACATTTTAACTGTCAAATGGACTTCAAAGTCTAACCCTTAATGTTGACTGCTTATTGCAGAGTTTGTATAAAATGTGAGGACATAAGGGCTGAAGGAAGAAATTCCTTCCAGTTAGCCAAATACTGCTATTTTTTTCAATTAAAACTCCATATAAAACCATAAAAAGTGATCCAATTCCCTCATCCTTTTGGCTGAGAAGGCAGCCACATGTACTGCTGACTAAAATCTGCTAGTTTTTGACACACCAAGTGTGTTGGTGGGTGCTCCCTGTCCCTGGGGTAGAATACAGAAATGTAGCTATGCTGAATTTGCTCTTGCTCTCCCTATTCCTTCTTCCCTGCTTGTGCAGGCAACTTGCCCAGGGAGCCTGACATCAATCTCAACTTGAATTACTACAGAAATCACTCAGCCTCCAGTTCCAGGGGCTGCAATAGGTTTCCTACGTAGATACAGATGCTTGATGCAGACAAAACCCACATTCCCATCAAAACCATACCATCATGATCCTAATGATTGCTGAAATATAAAAAAATGCAGCTGAAGTCAAATGCTGTGGTAGCTGACATTTATAACAAGCACAGCATGAACACAGGCTTCTGAATTCCCTTCCACAGCTTTATGACATGAATGTTCCCAAGAAGGGGTTTCATAGACAAGCAGTATGGAAGATATGCATCATACCAAATCAGTATAGCAAATCAGTCCATAAACTACAAGGACTGACTTCTCTAATCATTTTTCTATATATTTATGTCTTTCAACTCTTCATGATACTTTCTTTCTTTTTTTGCCTTAATTTGCATTTCTCTGGATATAAATCTGGCCTAATATGTTTTAAATAGGATACCACCTTAGTAAGTCTTCCAAATGTAGTGTTTTGCTACAACAGATTGACACCTAGATTAGTATTGTATTCTTAGTTCAGATGGTGCTTCTTTCTGTATTTTCTTCAATCTTGTTTTGAAGAAAATGAGGTGGCAGTGGAGATGCCAGATTCAGAAACTCCTTTGCATTTGAAGGGATTATCATTGCTTGTATAGCAGCAATACCATACCTGCTTACAATGAGATGTCAGATATTGCCTGAAATAAAAAAAACCCTGGCATTATGGCTTGGCATGATTCAAGACATTAATGTTTCCAGGTCATCTGAGGGGAATTCTTGCTTCCACCTTGCAATCTCTTATTGGATTAAGCACTTTTAAGAAGAAAGTGTGATGTGGAAGAAGGGATTACAGGTGACTTCACCTCTGATAAGTCACAGTTGTACTAATTACCAAAGAAGAGGAACAGCCTTGCTCCTAATGGGTTGTAGGTGTGACTAATAAAGACAGGTGTGATAAAAGGGGTGGGTTGGCTGGCCAGGGACAGCTGTGAGGTAGAGCAGTGCTGAGAGAGAAGGAAGGGCCCAGAGAGACACAAGGAGGAATGAAACAAGAGAGTTACTGCTGTGAAAGGTCTGCTGAGAGTTCAGTCTGGGTCTGATGGAGTTGAAGCCTGCTGTTGGGGCCTGCATTTAGAGTCTGCAAACTAATATTTGCAGTCATAGTACAGCTGAAGATAACCAGCAGTCAGTCTGTAGCTGAACCCTGCATTAGCAGCTGCTGCAGTCAGAGTCAGGATGGCTAAGCTGTAAAGAAGAATAAACTGGGACCCTTTCCTCATTGTTAAATGAGAGTCTGTGTCTTGGCTCATTTCTACCCCTAATGAGAAGTCTGCTGCAACAGGAAGCATATATTTATAATGGAGAAGTAGATATTTTGTGGGGCTATGTAATATATATAGCTCAAGGACTAATTTTTCTTGAGTTTTCTCATATGTACTGATGTGCAGTGTCTCACAAGACAAGATGTCTCATGTCTGGTTACTGATGAGATATATCCAAATCTAAGAGCCACATGACAGAATACTTATTAAGGCAGGACTAAAGGTGATTATCCATGGGACAGAATGGCTTTTCTCCAAGATGGCATAAATGTTATTCAGCTTCAGTGTGTCTCTCCAAGTTTTCACATTCTTATTGCCCTTCCCTAAAGAACAGATCTCACTAAAGTGACTTATTTCTGAATAGCCACAGGGAGTTATACAGCTATTCCAGGCCTTTTCCTTTAGGAGACTCAGGTGTGCACCAGAATCTTTGTTGTCAGGTGTCCTAATTCCTTTATCTCTCACACCTACCTTACAACTCAGTGATGATAATCTAAAATATCTCACTTTACCAGGATCTTATTTGGTATCTGTGATTCCTTGCAATAACTAATAATTGGCTGGTAGAACCTTGTCACCTCTTTGCTGCTGACCAGTGTAATGCACACTGGGTAGGAGACTCTGAGTTATTAAAACACCTTCTCAGAGTCTAAATTAAATCTGTAACAACCCTAGCAATTCATTGAAAACCCTGCCATCCAAGGGGCTGCAGCATTCAGAAAATAATCTGTAATCAAATGAAATTTTAATACAAGAAAGAGTGGGAAAATCAGCCTGAAAATGTAATGGTTCTCTGAAAAAGTGCCCAAGAACCTGAAATAAGATGTTAATCTCCAACTGCCCTTTTAAAAAAAGTCTGAGAATAGGAAAAAGTGAGAGGTAAATTTATGGGTGTAGCTAGTTTCAGAAGTTACATTTGTGAGAAAGTGACATTGAAAAGTTTGGGGCAGTTTATTTTAGGAAAAAAAGATGAAGAGGTGTTGACAAAGGCTTTCAAAATAATATATGACATCAAGAAGGTGGTATGAATGCTTCTAGATGTGTCTCCACAGACTAAACAAAGGAAAGAGCTTGCTATTAAATTTAGAGGGCAGAAAATTAAAAAAGGTAGAAATATTTTTTAATGGACAATAAAATTCATGGCCCATTGATAGTTATTATCAATACTATAATAAAAAGGCCCTCCGAAAACATTAAACAAGCCTACAGTTAAGACACTAGGATGTATATACACATTTAAAGTTTAAAAAAATTAAATAGGATTTAGGAAAGAGAAAAAGCCTCATCTCCTTTCAGGATATCTCAAACTGTGGGAGAGAAAGGTCTTAGAATCTTAAGAGGAGTAATGTGTCAATTATGGAGAGAGAAAAGCAGAAGGGCCACCACAGCTGCCAACACTGACGGGTGCAAGGCCTCCTCCTCATGAGATTGCCAGTTTTGGCAGTGCATTTTGGCTTGAGGTTGAATAAAATAGCAAAAAATTTATACTCTTTCCTTTTACCACATGGTTAGCCTCTCATATATCTCTGGCTGCTGGATCATTAATTTGGGGAATAGAGTTGTTAGATCTAGCAGGGCTCACTAGCCCTGGAAACTGCACAGATAGTGGCCACCAGCCAAAGAGCAGGACTGCCCCTGCTGTCAGGACAGCCTGGTTTAGGGGCACCATAGCATAGAAGCATTTGCCCCAGAACAAAGGGGCACAGGGAGCCCTTGGGAAGCACTGGGACACGGGGAAATCACAGTGTTTAACCCTGCTGAAGGGATTGCATTGCCACAGCAGTCCTGCCTGGCAGCCCAAGCCTTCTGAGGGGCAGAAGTTTGCTATCAATTTCTGCTGTGTATCAGCACAGCAACAATCAACAGATGTTTGCTGTCTTTCAGGACTCTTAGGGAGCAGTAATTTAAGGCAAAAGCAAGACAAAGAGCAAGCACAGATTAACCTGTGATTTGACTGAAGTTTTGGTCCAATTCACACCTGTGTAGGATCCACAAACCTTACACAGACAACTTCCCAAAGTATCAAAATAATTTAATTTTCACTCGCGGACTTTCACAGAAACTTCAGGTATGATCTGTTGCAAAAACACAGTGCTGGACTAGATTTAGTGTCCAGTTTGATCTACCAATGTTTGTGTTTTTACCGACAAAGCTCTTATGTAAATAAAATGCTTCATTTCTGCAAACTCATCAGGTGTGAGCCAGAACAATTTTCTTTCTTGCAATATTAAATAGAGTTGAAATGTGAGTCCTTTTCCCAAACAGCTTGGAGACATGATCATTCTTTTTGTGTTCTTCACACTTTGCTGATAATGCATTTCTTGTTTATGTCTGGGAAACAAATATACTCCCTTCTGTCTTCAGCCTTAGATGCTGCTACACCAGTGCTGATCTCTGTGCCTGGGATGCCATTCCAGCAGCTATGTTGTAAACCATTTCGTTGCCTCAGGAACTTAAATTTGCAAGGTCAATTGCTGCTGAAATGATGATTACTCTACAGCTGCTATGTATAAAGAGGGTGACAATCACAGTGCCCTTGAGCATTGACTGTAGGAGGTGGCTACCATCCCATTTTCTGTGCCAGACAAAACTATAGTTAACCAGTGCACGGCTCACTGGCATGGTCCCAGAGAGGGAAAAACTGAATGGCTGTCCTGTGATTTAATCTCTGGTATTAATATTATAGAAAAAATGTATCCAAAATAGCTCTTTAGAATGAAATCTTTCGCAGACACAATGTAGATCCTAGCTTATTCATTTACTTCTTATATAATGCAAATAAAAATCTCCTAACTGCACATTTTCATATTTGCACCTAGAAACCAAAACTGGATACTTTATCTGCTATGGAAGAATGGAGTCTAATTTCTGCTTTATAAATATAAAACTGCACAAATAAGGCTTTGAAATCCCTCAAGGTAAGTGCAGTTCTTGGCTGACACCGTCTCCTGTTCTGGAGACAGTGTAATGTCCACCACTGCATTTCAAACCTGGTCATGCAAAACCAGCCAGGGACTGACTGAATCCCTCTTTTGGATACAGACTAGCAGGTAAAGCAACATGGAGGAGAAAGGACCAGCTGCAGATCACCCCACGAGGCCAAAAACATAGAAAAAAGTGCTGAGGGCTCTGGTGCCTTGAGCCACATTTCCTGCATTGTACTGCTTATGCTGAAGGATTTCTGAATGTACTGCATGTTCGAGATGATCCTTCAAGATGCTCCTATTGCTAGGGTAAGCTTGTTTTACTGTTCATACATTATCCCAGTCTCTAGTTATTAAAGCTCATAGGCTTGAATACATTGTTTTCTTTGACCATTGGAAAATTTGTTAACAGTTCTGTCTGTAAATGACCTGAAAATCAGCGTAATAGGCAAAGGCCAGTAGCACTACCCTCTTTCTGCTATCCTTCTTTATGGATAGAACAGCAATTTTTTGTGCTTAGGATATCTCAAAATGCAGTGGATATCTCAGTGGATATCTCACAAAAACTTAGGCTATGACAAGCCTTTTCAATTATTAAATATGAGGAATTTACATAATTATAATACATAGTTGATTAAACTCCACTCAAATAATTTTTTTTTTAAAAAAGCTATCAATAATCTTTCCTCGAATACATGGGAGAAATAACATATCTGGCTAAACTGAAGAAGTAAAGTAGATTTCTCTGCAATTTGGCATTTCTTATTTTTTTCTAATTAAGCATTAAAAAAAAGAAGGTAAAATTTTCCTCATCAGATTGTTTTCCAGCTGTTTGTTTAATAATCCACCCAAGTTATTAAGAAACAAGAGAGCCAAACCCAAATGTCATGTTCCACTAGT
>VYXF01011623.1:193094-253692 GCA_013397295.1 Polioptila caerulea
AACAGTTCTGTCTGTAAATGACCTGAAAATCAGCGTAATAGGCAAAGGCCAGTAGCACTACCCTCTTTCTGCTATCCTTCTTTATGGATAGAACAGCAATTTTTTGTGCTTAGGATATCTCAAAATGCAGTGGATATCTCAGTGGATATCTCACAAAAACTTAGGCTTTTCCTAGCCTTTTCAATTATTAAATATGAGGAATTTACATAATTATAATACATAGTTGATTAAACTCCACTCAAATAATTTTTTTTTTAAAAAAGCTATCAATAATCTTTCCTCGAATACATGGGAGAAATAACATATCTGGCTAAACTGAAGAAGTAAAGTAGATTTCTCTGCAATTTGGCATTTCTTATTTTTTTCTAATTAAGCATTAAAAAAAAGAAGGTAAAATTTTCCTCATCAGATTGTTTTCCAGCTGTTTGTTTAATAATCCACCCAAGTTATTAAGAAACAAGAGAGCCAAACCCAAATGTCATGTTCCACTAGTCCTTTGGGGCCACACTTGAAACAACCAGTGTTTCACAGCTCCCTCCCTGCTGGTGCTTGGAGCATGAGACTACAGCACTAGAGCAGACCCAGGGACCTCCAAGATCCACTCAGGATATCATCCCAGACATCTAGCTAAATTGCCTTATTTATTCCAGGGTGCCTAAATACTTTGGGACACAGCCCAATTTCTAATCCCATCAATGTGAAAGGGCCTTGAGACATCCCTGAAAGGTTGGTAAGCACTGCTAGCACTGGTGTTGTTCCCCAGCCAGGGGCTGCTGGTTTACACCATGGTTTCACCTACCAGAGACTTAGGAAAGGCCTCAGTTGCTGCTACTATCTTCTTACAGGGTTAATTGTAAGATTTTCTGTCAGAGCTCCTTTTCCCTGAACGTTTTCTAGAAAGAAAAATGAAATCTACACTTGAGTTCAGAAGGAATGAAAACCAGTCAAAAAGTAAGGGCCACTCTGGCAATTTCATGAGAGATTTTTGAATGTGTGGGATACTTATGATACTGGCAACTGGCCTACTTCTCCCACTGTGACACCTTCAGAGCAAAATAATACTGTAATAATGAAAAAGTATTGATAGCTTGTCCTCAGTAATGAATTAAAAGTTTGCTGAACACAGCAAGGAGCCTACACATGTCATTATGCCACAGCAAGGCATAATGACATTGCATTCTTGGAGAAATGGGCTTATTACAAAAGTATTAAATTATTTTTCAATCAAATTTTTCATTCACTGAAAACATAAAGCAGCTGGAAAAAAAATCAAATTCTTTCTTTCATCTCCGGTGATAAATGGCTTCCTTCAGGTTCCAGGAGATAGGTAAATTTAAGGACAGGCTTTCATGTAACCTTGATTTCTGTGATCCTTCTAACTAGGGCTCAGGAATGCCATATAGAAGATAAAATTTAATTTCCATGAGAGGGCTGGATGACTCTGGGAATTGAAAATGGCAGATAGGGCTGTTTGCCTTTGTAAGTTGCTGGTTCAAAGAGAGGTCAGTCTGTGCCCAAACTTTGATCCTCCCTGAAGGTGGCTGGGTTCATGGTCTGTGGTGTGGACCAGCCCTTCGCAGCTGCTTTCTGCATCCTTGCAGCTGGCACAGCCCCAGCTCTTTTATTTGCCAGATATTGCAGGGCTGTGGGGACAGTGGTGGCAATCAGGAGGTCAATGACTTCTTTGTCATTGCTGGATTTTTGGTCTTCCATCTTACCAAAGTGGAGTTATTCACTTGGCAGCATAACAAAACCACACTGCTCATATTATACTATTTCTATGGCTGGCAGAGAATTTAACTCTCCATGGCTGTCAGCTGAACAGCTTCCAGTAAGACTAAAAATAAATTCAAACCCAATGCCCTTTCCTTCTCCCCATATACAGTATATTTCCACACATACTAAAATCCCCAATCCAAACCAGGGCTAAAAATACCTCCACCTCCCTGTATACAAGCTGATCTTTGAAAAACTATCAATCGTTTCAGTGAATTATAGATTATTTCCCCATTGAACCGATTTGGGAGGGAGAGAATCAGTCTGTTCTTTGAAAATCGGAAGGAAGAGATAGAGTTAAAAAGGCCTTTCTCAACTGTGCTGCTATCATTCTGGTAAAAACTGACCTTTGTAAATTCTATAGTTTTATATTTTTATGCCATGGAAATGACAGGCATGAGAATTGCAGACTCTGTACTGGAATTGCTATTCATAGAGGGAGAATAAAATGTAATATGTCTTTGAATGTGTCTTCTCAAGGAGGCAAAATGAGATTTGACTCTAAAAGGGAGAAACAGAAAATGGATCATGTACATTCTCATCTCCCTTCACGATCATCAGCCCTCACCTTGAGCTGAACCTGTCATCCTGCAGAGCCTGCTGCCCACACTTCCCACCTTACCAAGTGCATGCACAACACCTTAACACCTTGGTGTTGAAGGTTCTTACTACCTTAGGTGCTTTCCACATTCTGTTTACAAGATCACCAAACTACACTATACACTACCACTCTGTGGTAGTATAACTTTGCATAGAGCAACATGAAGTCAAAATCATATTTCTGTGCCCTTAAATTTAGAGTTGGCAATAGCAGTGGCTATACCAATGATTGGGTTTTTGTTTCTCTTGGACCATATCAGCATTTCATTCTGCTTCTGCTATCTAATCAGCATGATACATCAACTACAATAATGTCATTAAAGCTGTGGTTCTGGCAATTGAAATTGCCTGAAACACAGCAATGCAATAATTCTTTGTATCTTGTGATGTCTACAGATACAAAACTACACTGTTTAGAAGAAAAAAAATTGAAGGGCATTTGGTGTTTCTTTGGATAAACTTAATTTAACATAGAAATGCCAAAACATTTAACCAAAACAGTTGGAAATGATGCCACAGGTTTTAGAGAGGTCAAACCTCCTATGGAGTTCCTGGAGGAAAAGGCTGTAGTAAATAAGAAATACTTGGAAATTTACTACCATCTATATGGTTGTTTTCCAGGCTGTGATAATTAAAAATAATTTATACAGCAACTTCATTTTGGCTTCATGGTTTCTTAGTTTTAATACAAAGCAAATATTCAGGAAGCCCCTTAAAATAGTCAGGATTTTTTAAAAATTTGTAATTCATTAAAAGCTTTTTTAAAAGAAAAAAATCATGTAAAAATGATTGCTTTTCAATTTGATTATTGGATTGCTTTTCAATCCAATAATTTGGATTGAAAAGGCTTAGTCTATGTCTTAGATTAATTAAAAATAAAGGCAAAAATAAAGATAAAAATAAAGTGGTTGCACAGTGAAGTATTTGCATGTGTATAGTTCCCAGGAAAGCCAAACTTTATTATATCCCTAATTTTGAGTAGATGAGGTCTTCTGGAGTACCTCTAGGTTAATCAGAAGTCCAGAAGACTTTGTGACACATTTGTCTGGGTCACAAAGCAATATTTAGATGGAAGAGATTTTGCAAAGATTTAGCTGTGGAATAATTAAAGCTAGAACTTTCCCTTGGGAAAGGTAATACCAACTTCAGCAGGATGTGGTCTTTCCCAAAACACAGATCTCAGCGGAATCACTGATCAGAGTTATTACTGAACCAATCACACTTATGACACTTCCTCCACATAAACAGCTGCAAGTTCACTTCTAAGAATAAATATGAATTATGCAAATATATATAAATATTTGAGAAACATCTTAACATACTTTATTGTGTTATGATTAATAAATTATTCTTGATTATCATAAAATGGTCAGCCTAATGACATGAACCAGTACATTTAATCAGGATTTCACAACAAAGGAGATAACAGTTTGGATATACTTCCAAAGATTTTTCTCCCATGATTTTTCTAACAAAATCTGTTTGTTTCCCAGAGATATGAACAAAATTAGCATCTTTCTATTTAAATACAGTTTATATAACAATAAAAACTTAATGTCAATGCACATGCAAACTGGCAGGGTTGCAGCAGAGATATTCTCATTTATTTGATTTTCAGGCATCCAGTCAGAAAGAAAAAGCAATGCTTAGCTGGCTATGTACAAAAAAAGGTATGCAGTTGTTTTCCCCCCTAGTAAAAGTTCTCTTTTATGTACAATTAGCACAAAGTTTTCATCAATTATTACAAGTAGCATACTGATAAAAAATATACGAATGAATTATTTTTAAAAGCAAAAACTATGTTGAAATGTGGGGAACCTCTTTTACATTAATCATCATGTGTCCAGTTATTCAGTGATGTACTCAAAAACATGCAGAAAATCCCCACTTTAAAACTTAAAAACGCCAATGTGAGTCTTTAGTTCAACAGCTAATATCTCAGTTCATAGTTCTAGATTGCCTATCAAATGCTTTAATCTAATTTTGTTGACAAACATCGATTTTCATAATCTGTTGCCCAAACAGCTCCACTTACTGATATTTTTATTGCTGAACTATCCAAAATTATAATGAATGTAAACAAATTCTGTACTGTTGATACAAATGCTGGGGCAAATTTGCTGTATAAGTGCAGGGTACCTTAAAGGACAGCAGCAGACTCGAGGAATAGAATTGATGCCTGTTGTGTAATGTATGGAGATATTAATGCAGGCTAATTAATGTCAGTGGGCTAACACTAAATTTTACTAGGTAAATATATGCCATCCTTCACTCTGACAGTACACTTGGTCCTTAATTCCATGTGATATAGATATAGATGATATAGATATATATAAAGATAGATATAGATAGATACAGATATTTAGATTAGATATAGATGATATAGATATAGATAGATATAGATCAGGACAGCAAATCTGGAGCCTAGTCTCCTGGAACACTGACTGTAACCCACACTGTTCCTGGTGAGCAATAATTGGCTTGGAAGTATTTCCCTCGATTAGGGCAGATTGAGCAGATGTAGGCTGTAGTTTGAAACTTAGCATTCATTTACCATTGCTCAGTCCCACCCTGTGATGGAAGGAGGAAGCTGTTACCAAGATTACACATTTCCTTATTCTCTGTGTGTTTAGTCTGTGAGCAGGATGGAGTGATGGCAGTGCTGCCTGCTCTGTTACAGCCCATCAAGGACCAGCACCTCCAACCATTGTAAGCAGCAGATGAAAAATTTTCACTGCATTTTTAGTGCAGCATGTGGTTAATTGTACTGATGTATTGGTCCATGAATTGCTCAAGGACATCTTGAAACGGTGAAAGTAAACAACTAATTGATTATTCAGTGAATAAATTAATAAATTAATTGAATAAATAGAATTAATTAACTAAATAATTAATTATATTTCATTTAACATGTATATTTATCTTCAAAAGCATCTGGGCTCATGCAAATATTCCTCATTGCAGAAAACTTTAAAAGAATTACATTTTGATTGAAGACAAAATGCATCAGTATTTTTTATTTGTTGGTGGTTATTCTAATAACAAAGACTTTTTTTCTGAAGCATAGAAATCCACATAACATTAGAAAGTAATATTTCAATAAAGATAATAAAACAACTTTGTTCTCTGTGGGGACATGCTACCTAAAAAAACTTTCTGCCACTATCTTCTCCATGTTTGTTTGTTTTTCTTTGCATGACTACACCTCAAAAAAGATAAGTTTGTCTTTTTTCAGCAATAGGGACCAGGTGGTACATTGTGTTCAAAAAACAGAAAATATATTTTCATCTGGTGTAAGAAAGCATCCAAAAATATTGCAGTTTCCCCGAAGCAACCAGTGAAATTTTTACCTCACATGAATTTCTTGGCCTTCTTTAGGAATATGTTAAAATGTTATTTATTAATGGAATCTGCAAATAAGCATTACTCAGTCCAATGAAACATTAATTATAAATACATCTTCTGCCAGATCTAAGTATTAGATGTTTATTAAATTTATTTGTGCATATAGGGCAAAGACTGTAAAGCATAAAACTAATCATTAATTGAATGGTACTTCTATCATGTATTTCATAACATTTTTCAATTAATTGAAGTTCCTTCTTATGAAGGGAATAATCTCTGTGGAATCTGATTCCTTCACCATCCATTTTTCTTCCCTTTATCTTCAGGGCTTGTATACTTCCTTTGCATATTAAAATCCCCTTTTTCTTCAAAATATTTAGGTGCTTATATAAATGCATGCATATAGTTATTCCATTTACTTCAATGACATAATAGTCTGAATGAATACTGTGACCTGAAAATTAGATTTTGTACATCAGAGTATACTGGTATGTTGTGTTAGTTCACATAAAGCAAAGCTCTGACTTAGAAGGAGAATCAGGCTTGTTATCTAAGATTTCCCAATTGTTCAGAAGTTAAGCTAATATTTAAATCATGGGGAGAAAGAAAGTATTATTATGTCTATTTCTTTATTTTACGGCTTTATGCTTTTTCCCACCTTCTGGTCTTCAGCTAGGATCATTAATGCAAAAAGAGAAAAGGGCTTTCCTAACACCACCTGCTCAGCAGTAGAAACAAACCCTGCTCACAGCACAAGCACAGCTGCTGCTGTAAGAGTTTCAGTACAGGTTTTACAAATTGATGAACCTGAGGTTTTGGAGACTCTCACTTCATAACTTCAAAGTTTATAGTAAAGTTCTCCTGTTGCTCTGTCAGTTAATATAACCTACATCCATATGGAGCCAGCCATATGCTGCCAGGGAATATAATATGTAACTTGTACCTAACTTCTCAAACCAGGAATAATATGGTCTGCATTTAATCTGGGCTCATTAGGTAAGTTTGAGGTAAGGCCAAGGAATTCCTTCAGTAATGGCCAGTGCTGGAAGTACTTTAGTTCCAAGAAAATTCTAAAATTAATCGAGTCCAACACAATTTGAACAAAATGTCTCCATGTCTGGAGAGCATCCAAGTGGCTGGGCTCCTGTGATAAAGGCACAAACTTGGATATTTTTCTAAAGTGAAATATTTCAAATAACAATGTTTCCTCACATCAGACTTCTTTAGTCATTTGACACCCTAAACATGCATTGGTTCATAGTGTTCATTCTGGCTCCCGATTGCTCCCACACACAGATGTAAGGTGCAGTGTGATTTGCAGTGCTGGAAGTCCTTGAGTCCCACCCCCACTAAAACTACTCATGTTGCAGGACGTTTCATAGGCAGTGAGGCGAGGAAGTTCAGGGAGCTGTAGTGTTCCAATACAGGTATGTCCTTGTGAAGCTCTGTTTGAAAGACTACAACTCCCAGAATATTCCACTTTTTCATTAACTGCTGCAGAGACTTTTGTAAGATGACACCTGCTGCAGGAGAAAAAAAATTAAGTAACTCCAGGAATCAACTGTAAGAAGAAATTAGGAAAGCGTACTTCTAAAATGATATTCCAGAATCCATGTTGGGTTGGCTTTACGTGGCTTGAGAAACCAAGATGCAGAGGACTTCATACAAAGAGAAAAACAGCCATACAGAAACAGTTATTTCTGCTTTATGGAATGTCCTTTTCATAGTTCCAGCTAAGCACTGAAAAGGGTGCTCTGGATCTGGAGTTGAACTCAAAAAAAAAAATCCAGAAGGCAATATTTGGGGCAGACATAAATGCAGTCTGAATGGGAGAGCTCAGCAATTCTATGGACTTGGGGATATATGTCTCAGCTAAGGAGCTATTCAGTGACAGGAGCACCCCGTGTCCCATGCAAAAAGCATATATAACATCTTTTTATTTCAACACATTTTTATACATTATTTGGTCTTATCAAACCACAAAAATCATTTAAGCAGCACAGTTAACAGTGCACTTGAACAGGGACTAAAGAATTCTGTAAACTTTCAGTCCTGAGCCCCAAATATTCCTACATGATCATTTTTGCAGCTGCAAACTTTTATTATTGTGAAAACAATTCATTGAGGATTAGCTTCCAGCATGTGCTAAGAGTGTCTGTGTCTTCCAATTTCTTATCTAAAAATGAGTGTTCCCAGACAGCAGGAGCATATCTAGACCACTTCCAATAATTTCCTGGGCCTAATATTCTGAAGATTGAATATAACCCATGCCACAACAAAGTGAAATACCTGAGGACTTAACACTCTAACACTTTTCTAATGTGCAACACCATCCCTTAGAGAAGTCTGAAAACAACACAGTAAAAAGTAGCAATTGTCACATATTGCAATGCTATGAAATGGATTCTTTCAAACTGGGAATTCTTCTAGCTTCATATTTTATTCAGTATTTAACCTAGGACAGAGGTAGTTTCTCAACATGCATGCTTGGCACACTGAGTTTTCCACAACTTTTAGTTTCACCAGTTCTTTGGATCAGCCCCAGAGTTTCTGTGTGCATCCTGGATGTTAACACCCTCCTGAGGATGAAGTTTCTTTGTCCACTTTATTACAGAGCAACAGCTTCTGCTGTCTATACTGCTGTGACCTGCCAAAACTGCAACAGTGGCACAGTGATAATGACAGTGGCCAACTGTCCTAGTTTCAGCCAAGGACATGAGAGGTGAGGCCTGGAGCAGGGTGTTCATATCTAGGTCATTATTCTATACCCCCATCATTGCTGGGGGACAGAAATTAGGGATTTGCACTTCTGAGAAGAAGAGGGCCTGGCTTTGGGTGGAGAAAAAGGTCACATGCAGGGGGTCCAAAGACAGTTTGGGGGAGGGTGGTGAGAGGAACAGGGTGGTGGTGTTGATCCCAGCTGTCTGCCATTGTTTTTCTCATTGTCTTGGGCTTGAGGAAAAAAAATTGTGGAAGGAGCGGTGGGGTGATGTTGACCACAGTCATGTCATGGACTCAGTGGGGATTTTGCATGTAATCACCCTCTTTAATATGTTGCTGTTATTACTATTGTTGCTGTTATTGTTTTTGTTTTCTTATCTCATTGCTGTTTCCAGAAAATTGTTGTCTCAACCTGTAACCTCTGCCTTTTTCTTCTCTTTCACCAGAGGGAGTGAGGGGACAGAAGCAACTGCATGGGGCCTAACTTCCAGCTGAGCTTAAACCATGACACCAAGCCATGAATTGTTTGTTTACTCATGACTTCAATCCACCAAGAAAAACAGGCACTCCACAAGATGACAAGATTATCATAACTATAGACATTCAGAGAATGACTCTTTGCATTTTCAATTTGGAAAAACATCTAGAAAGTCAGAGAAGAAATACTGTATGGATTACCATGCTCCATACTTTATTGCAAACACTATGGTATCAGAGGCTATGCACTGTGGTCTTTAGTCTATGATTCAATTATGCTGTGAATGTCTGGCCTGTAGTAAGGGACTCCTGCAATTGCAGAGAGGGCTTTCCACGCATGCAAAGGAGTGACTGTGCTTCTGCACTTCACTTAGAAGTGTGGTGTGTCTTCCTCAATTGCATGAGAATCTCTCTTTCAATAGCTTTCTTCTACAGAGGAAATGATAATGAATAATTTCATCTTCTTCCTCCTCCCCTCATTAGGTTTGATACCTGTACCTCATGGAAGCAGAGAGGCAGCTATTCCTGCTTTGTCTTGAAAAACCAGAGCTACAGCTTCACCTTGATCTAGCCTTCACAATCTAACAAAGCTTTATACTTTTCATGTTTCGTAAGTTCCTTTTCCCTGGAACTTACAAAATTGTCGGTAAGTTGGAATAGCTCTGGGTGAAAATGGAAGAGAAATCTCAGCTTTAACTCTTTTAAATTAAAAATTTTTAAATCTTTTAAAGTTAAGAATCTGTGTAAACAACAGAGGAACATTTTGTATTTTAGGATTAAGGATTCCACCTTTTGATTTCAGTAGAAAGCAGGAGAAAACTCTGTGTGTGTGTGTGTTTGTTTGGGTGTTATAGTATGTTGGTGAAAGGCTTGAATGGTTCAAGCCTTATGACTGGAAAACAAGGAAGATTTATAGACACTCTAACTACAAGTAAGCATCAAAGATATTAAAGTTAATCCTGAGCTCATCTATATGGTGAAAGATTAAATTTTAATAACTTATTTAAACTTTTTGCATTTACATAATTTTACCAAAACTGGAAGCACTTTAACTTTTTTGTGGCATACCTTCGTTGTAAACTCATCTTTTCAGAAATAAATGCAAATGCAAATCATCTAGGACATCTTTAGTTCCCATAAACATTACAGCAAGGAAGAAAAATAACTTTAACATGGGTCTATGTGTCTGCTTTCAGAATATGATCTTCAGAAAGGAATTTGCAGATTTTATCTTTTAAAAACATAAAAGAAAATATATGACATTTTAAATCTTAGGATCTCAAGATTAAATACTATTCAGATTCAATTGCCTCAATTTAGATATCCAAAACTGACAGAACTTATCATCTCAGCTAATCATCTGAGATTATCCGGACAATATTTCTATGTGTGCTTTTACAATGGGATTCAGCATGTTCTAAGAGTTTTCTAACATGCGTTATATGAATCACATTCTGCAGGTGTATACTTTCCTCTGTTTTCAAGAAGGGGAGATGGATGTCATCCTCAGAGTCCAAAACTTCAAAGATGGCAAAAAATTTTATGTTTAAATTACATGTTATTTTATTTTCATTCTAGTTCTGTCTGTTCTGTACACTCTCAGAACTTGAGACTGGATACAAAGCAATTCAGATGTATTTTTGTAGCAATTTGGTGTACTCCAGACTCTGATGTATGTAAATAGCCTGGGGAAAATCAGAGCTGGTAGCAAAACAAGGAGCAAAGCAAGCTGATGGTATAATCACACCTACTAGTTCAGTATTACATTGCCCTGTAGTCCTGCACCAGTGGGATGAAAAAGGACCTAAAGCCCCATCAGATGCCACCCATCACATGTACTTTTTTGTAGGGAGTACACAAGCTATGTCTGGTCTGAGAATTGCACTGAGCAGAAGCTTGGTATGCTTAATTTGTTTCCTGCTTTTGTTTTTAATTAAAGGAAGAACAGAAGGGACAGAAGGTGAATGTTCTGTGTCACCTTTTGTGGTGAGTTTTCTGTTACCTCTTTGTTCCTGCTGTCCTTATTCCTTGGCTATTTATTTTGTTAACAAACAATCTGCCTGCAACTAGGGTTTTTTTAATTAGCATTATGTCTGATTTTAGTAGAAAAGCCAAGGGACATATTCTGTATGTTGAATAAATCCCTTCTATACTCA
Organism: Polioptila caerulea; assembly: GCA_013397295.1. Classification (NCBI taxonomy): domain Eukaryota; kingdom Metazoa; phylum Chordata; class Aves; order Passeriformes; family Certhiidae; genus Polioptila; species Polioptila caerulea. The sequence goes on from VYXF01011623.1 coordinate 204,170, forward strand.
GTTCTGCAATACATCACTTAATGCTCTATTTCAAATCACTTGGCTTCATGCACCATAGCCATTGTAATGGGACTAACAGTGCTGCTGTATAATAGGTAGAAGAAATGGCATTTGAAGTGTGGATGGCTTTTCTTCGTTTGGGTGACATATCCATGCATCCATTCCTCCATACTCCAATCATCCATCTGCCTGTCTACTGTTACATAGATCCACTGTTGCATAGATACAGATACCTGCATCAGCACTGCTTTATATTTCTTCCTTTGAGCCAAGCAGTCTACCTTTTTGTAAAAAATACGTGTAATTTCTCACACTGCTGATTAGCTGACATTTGCATAGTACCTAATCTGTTATGATTAAATTATTTGCTGCAGTGTGCAGAAACTGGAATGCTGTGCTAGAGAATGACTGCCAGAAAGCGGGATGTGAGATTTCCAGACGGCAAAGGAGAGGACAGAGGAAGAAGGGTTGGAAAAGGAAGAATGTTGGCAGGGGTTCACACTGGTGAAAGACAACTTGATTTTAAGTTTAATTTTTTAATTTTAAATGTACATTTAAATGTACAGTACCAAGAAACTGTTTGGTGGACGAGAGTGACTTCTTGTTTACCAACTGATTTTTTTTCTTCTCTGTATCAGATCAATAAGAAATCTGGTTTTCAGTCTCATGGCAAACATACTGTATTCGAAGAAGGTAGATGTGGAGAGTCACCAAAAAACCTGCCTGTTGTGAATGCTACAAGATCTCTTAACCCACATATACATCAGATATGGGTTTTAGCACTTTGAATTATTGAATACTATCCAACAGCTGGAGCTTAAAATTGTCAGATATTAAAAATATGCCAATTTATGATATGTTTCTGATGAAGATGATTCCACAGGTCCTATCTGTTTGGGAATTACTTTCTAGGAAAGTTCAACTGACAACATTAGTTGAGAATAAATATTCAGCCAAGTTTAGCACTGGAATGAATGGAACCTACTTTTAAGATTTCAGTCACAATCCTGTATACATTTTGATACGGACAATTTCAAAGAACGATTGAAAGTAGTAATTTCCTTCTTGTATTGATTTTCTTGGTGAACATGAACATGATCAAGGTCGATGAAATATCAAACAAAGAGTTTCTAGGTCATGTACAATCATTTTCTCTTTTAAAAAAATTTTTAATAAGCCAAACAGATGGAAGAATATACAATTCATAAAGATATGCTAACTTAAGCATGATAATGCTAAATTATCCACTTAAAGATGTTGAACTCCAAACTAAACCCAAACCCCAAGTTTTGTGAAGTTTGACTTTTTTTCTGTTACAGATTTTTAATACTTGCATTTGATGAACATGCCTAAACGTGTGTCTGCAATAAACTGTCTTTTACTACAGGAAATACCACAAATATATAGAAGATACAAAGAGTAATGTCACTGCCAGTGTTTCTATACATACTTTTTTTTTAATATCTTGAAAAAAAATTAAGAAATTTAATTTACCAGTACTTTATCCAAAATATCTTTTAAGACCTGTGATTGTACTATTTCTTCATTAGCTGGTTTAGGACCTTATACCAAGGGGAAAAAAGGTATCAGTTAAAGCTTTCTATACCTAATCAGAGGTCAAGTTTTCTTCACAAAATTCATACAGAAATTTCTCTTGAACTGTTGTTCTTCTGGCTATTTTTTTGACCAGTCCATCCAAAGAAGTTACAGTATTTTACAGTATTGTTTGCCATCTCTTGCTAACTGTTTTAACGTAATGAACCACCTCCAATCACAACATAAATACCAGATATGGAGCGTTCCAGGAAAATGACCTAATTTTAAAGGATGCTCGGATGCTTGGTGGAAAGAGGAAGGTGCACAGCGCACAAACATTGTCATGGCAGTATTTTTGATAGAAAACATACTCCTTCAGCTGTATTTGGAGAAAGGAATATGAGAGTTGAAAGACAAGTTCGCTCTTTCTCATGAACTGAGCTTGTTCAGTGAAGATGTGAATACAAAGTGAAAACAGAAGATGGAGCAGCCACTCCAAAGACTGCAGAGGTCTGGCTGTGGGTCTGTACACTGGTTTATAGAAGTATTCCTCTTTGAAGCATCTGAACTTCCTGTATAACAAGTTTCAGACTGCCTTGCTTTGTCTAAGGGTCGATCTGATCCTCTCCTTGTACACAGTCTGCTCTGACAGTCAGCACTCCACTATGCCAAGAAACAGGCAGCAGCACTTCTCACTAGTTTCAGTGTATGATGCTACTATGCAAAAAGAACAGATAAGGAAAGGCCTTTATTACTTAAGAGGTACAGTCCTCATGAGAATCCAACTCATTTCCATTGGCTCCACTGACAAATAATGTTTTAATAATGCATGGTCCAGATAGCGTAGTAAAGCTCACACAGAAAGGAAAGATAGAGATGGATTTTTTACCATGAGCAACAGAATAATTTAGCAATTCTGAACTCTGTTTCTCAATGATACTGACTAACCAGATTTTGTGAAGGTTCCATTTCTGGAGAAATCAAGAAAAGCAGGTGAAAAATATTGTTTATATGATGCCAAAATGAAATTGCAGGATTTAAAATGGTAAGAAAATATAACCTGTGTACTATTAGTGCCATGGTTATGTGCTCCACAGCCTCTTTCGCTATTTTTTCTGTATATTTCTTCAACAATCATCCTGTTTTAAATCCTTTATCTATGATAATCCCCTATATTTATTTCTATCTATATCTGTGATCTTAGTGGCCTGAGGAACTCAGTGCATTCCCAGTGAGGAGCTTTATCAGTCTGTTCTCAACACTTCTGGAGGCATTAATACCTGTACAGTTAGTGCTACATTTAAGTTGCACTAGGAACAAGAAGATAAGGGTTTTCTTTCAGCTTTATGTCACATTCCTAACATCTCTTTGACAACACAGAAGTAATAACTATAGTGTTGCTTTACATAATAGAATGCAATAATGAAGAGGCAAAGTTTGTGATGAAACCTTATTTTCTCTTTTTCTTGTATTAAAAAACCCCAAAACTTCCAAAAGGTTGACAAGGGAAAAAACCACACCAAAACATCTTGAGGTAACAAGGCCTTATCTGGTTATGGAACTTCCCTGGAGTTTCAGGTAAAATGCCATTTGTTTCTTTTGGTTTGTGAGCTATGCATGCAAATACTTTTCTCCTCCATCATACATAATGACATATATGGCATATATTATATCATATTGAAGTACAAAAAAAAGCCTTTTTCTAAATCAAAAAGAGTTTCTTTCTTATATGGAAAATCTTCCATACTGCTGGTTGGGATTCCTTACTTAAAATATTCTGAAATTTTCTCACTTTAACTGCAGTGGAATTCTTCTGTGTTAAGAATGAAAACAATTACCTTGTTATTTAATTTGTTTAAATATTAATAGAACAACCTGGCTGCAGGCCATAAAGTGAAAAGAAGAAATTTTGACTTCAAATCATAGTCACAGAGTCATAGAAACATTAATATTGGAAAGGATCTCAAGAGGTCCTTTAGTTCAAGTTGTTTAGTTCAAAGTTGTCTGTTGTTAGCTTCAAAGTTACTATTGGCTAGATCAGGCCCAGCTGATTTTGAAAAATCTCCAAGAACTAAGATTCCACAGCCTCTCCCATAGCACCTGTTCCTGTATTTAGCTACTCTGACAGGAGTTTTTTTTCCCTTACACCTAGAGGGATTTTCCTTTGCTGAAACTTACAATCGTTGCTTTGGTCCTTTTGCTTTGTCTTCCTGAGAAAAGACTGTTCTTCCCCTTAGCCTTCCCTTCTCCAGGCTGAAGAACTCTTCTTTCCCAGCTTCTCCCCAGTCACCTTTCAGCTGGACTTTTTCCAGTTTGCTGCCATCTGCCTTGTTTTGAGGTACCCAGAGCTGGCCTCACTCGTGGGGAACAGAAAGGAACAATCACCCCTTAAGCTCTGGGGAAGACCAACTTTCCCTGGGGAAACTGCTGGCTGCACTGATCCCTACAGGGAAGATCTGGAGTTAAACTGAAGCAAACCCTATCAGAAATGTTGCTGGGTTTGAAGCCTGCAAAGTCATGGATAAACAAAACCACAGGAATGGAGACACAGGGTTCTTCCTGAAATTTCTTGGTGACTGACAGTGCAAGATTTCTTACCACCTTGTAACTCCAGTCTCCAAAGATACTCAGATATATCTCCTGGAGAATCACAGTAAGGGAGCTGAAGAAATTTCATTCTACACCTCCCTATATCTTTTCTATCCTACATATTGCCACATTTGAAACAGGGAAGTAGAAGGAGGTATGTTTTCTATTTAAGTACAAATTGTACTCATTTAAACTGCCATTAGAGAAGCAGACATAGACAATTTCTTCTTGTGAATACCATTCACAAGAAGAAATTGTCTAAGCCCTTGTAATTTTGGGCTGTCTGAATCCTGCTTCCTTTAGTGGTTATTTGCCTGTGTTACTTTAACCATGTTTTAGCTCTTTTTCAGGAAGAACCAGGGCTATGTTCCTTTTACATCAAGATTCATTTTTCTTAAGTGGTAGGTAAAACCTCCTTTTTATGCCTCTTGTATATACTGACAAACTCTAGATGTACTTTTTCAACAACATCTGCAATTTCTCAGCTGTCAATAAGATTCAGAGAGGTTTCAAATTATTTTCTAAGAGCAGCTGGAGCAACTGTTTGCTTATTGTTTATCTGACTGCCATCTAACACTTATATATCTTACACTTTTATATAGGGAGATTTAAAATTAAACAGATGACTATTCCAGAACAAACTGAAGGTGGTATTTCTTCCCCAAAACATGGTTAAACTAGACATAGGATGTTGTAGATACTAAAAGGTTTCAGAAAGTTTAAAAAGCCACAAGAAAAAGACCAAAAGAAAAATTAGTAAAAGCTATTAAACACAAAAAATATGATCTTTAGCTCAAGATGTCCTTGGGCTAAAGATATGGAAGGGATAGGAGAATGTCAAGAAGAAAAAATACTATAACATTTCATTTTTATACTCTTCTCTGAGCATTTGGTCTTGGCTGCAGCTGGAAACAGGATATGGAACTAGAAATTGGACTGGTGCTATATGGCCTTTCTTATGTTCATATGCCAGCTGCTAATTACAATAGAGCAGCAAAACCAGGAATAAAAAAGCTATCTTTCTACAGCTCAAAATATCTGAAAATATATTCAAACCCCTGTGAATGTCTTATTTTATGACCAATCTTGTCCATATCTTCTGTGTGTCATGAACAGAAAATCAGTGAACTTTAAGATTCTGCACAGAATCTTTTGTTCTGAATCTGCTTCCATCTTTACAGAATTAATCACCTACATCAAGGGACCATTTGTGTTGCTGGATGACATGGGAACAATCTTAGAGCCCTGTAGTAACTCTCACTTTTGACCAGGCTGTGTCAGCACATAGTGCAATTACTGCGTGCTCATTTTACTCATGAAAGTCTATAAATAAAAGATTCTTAGGGAACAATTCTGAGATTACTATTAGTATCAGTATCCACTATTACAGTGTTATAAAAGCAAAACATACTCAGTTTAGAAAAATGAATTAATTTCTTTAGTTATGGGGATGGAAATAGCAAAGCTTAACTAAAAAATCCCCAAGTTATATGCTTGCAATTGGCAATCTTTCCTTACATGTGTAAGGAATCACAAATTCCTTGAGTCTGGGTCAACCTTTCACATTAGGTCTATCTTATTTTACAAGAGCAAGAAAGCTTTTGCTGTGCTCCTGGGGATTATATCTGTGAAATCTGTAGAGGTAGACTTGTTTCAGGTCAATTTTATTTTGCTTTCCCCTTCGTTTCTTTCAAACTTTGCTTTCAAAAAGCTCTCCTGGCTTCAGAAATCCCTATTTAAAACATAACTGCTGATGGACTAGACAGTAATGTATTATTTATTATTTACATTCTTATTACATGCTAGCTTCAACATCCTATCTTTGTGGGTGTAAGTGCTTCATGAGGCATTGGCATTTCTTTTGTAGTTTTCTATTTCCTGAAAAGTAAAAGTCTACTTGCTAAAAAACCCCCATAGTTCAGTGATCTGAGTGCCTACATTATGCAGGATCAGGAATCTCAAACAAGTAGATTCAACTGTAGCCTGTTAAAGTATCTCTGAGCCTTACATGCACTCCGGGGTTTAGCTGCTGTGTGACAGGAAGATGACTTGACTAAAACCAATTTAGGAATTTCTTGTATAAGCTGATCCTTTTTATAACAGACAATTCAGAAAAAAAAAAAAAAGGCTTTTTCATAACCAGCTAGAATCCTTGTATATTTTGCTCTGACAGTGTTCTCTCTGACAATGCAGTTTGCTGCTAAAAACCTTGAAATAAAGTAAGATTTCTCCTCTACTACTACAAAAAAACCCCAAAAAACTCCAAAAAAATGAAAACCAAAAACAAAAACACAGGACTAGGAGCAACAGCTGTTTTTACATTTTTCACATTTTCTCCTTTAAGTTGATTTTAGTCTGCCCTACAGTCTAAGTGCCATTTCATGGTCAGTACGTGTCTGTGGTGTACTGCTGACACACAGCTCCTAGTTCATCTAAAAGGAATCTCATTTGTGAGCCCTGAGCCCACTCCGTGCTGTGTCCAAAGCACAGTAAGGGGAGACAAAAGGGAAAGAGCTGCTGGCCTGAACCAACAGGCTGATGTGATACAGCCACAGATGAACCAAAGCAGGAGAACAGGAGGTGCTGGAGGATGTGTGTTGCCTTGGTCAGGTGTCCAGTTTGCATAGGAGGGGTGGCCACCTTGGAAAACTGGGAAAGGCAGCTTGGCTCTTTCTGCTCCCAGTACATAGATGTGCTCTGTGGGCAGCAGAGAGTCTTTGCTCTGTTCTGGTTGCCCACTTGGAATATACTTTTAGCAGGAACTTCAGGGAGCAAGACCTGTATTTGCTTATTTTCTTGGAACCTTGAAATGCCCTAGTTTGCCAGTGGCTTCATGTGACTATCTGTACCAACAGAGCTTAATAAAATATTTTAAAGTAAAAGTATTTTAGTAAAAAAAGAATCTATTCTACTGCATGCTTATTGGCATGACTGGGAGAAATCTCTAACAGGAGCTCATACAGCTGTATCCTATTTCTCTTTCCAATCTCTTCAGTAATTACTTGAATCATGGCATAAAAAAATACTTTCAAATTCTATAAATGATGTCAGCTTTCAAAAGACCTGCAAACACTCTGGATTAGATCACAGCTCAAATTATGTGGTTAAATTGGAGATAGGGTCAGCAGAGTCAAAAATCAATACGATGAAACTTGTTAAAAATAAATGCATTAACAGAGTAGAAAAAGACATGAACACGATTCAAGGCCTATGTTTATTTATTCACAGTGCCACCCTTTCCGAGAAATACCAACAAGCTGAAGAGAATCCTTCAGAAAAGTAGAGAGACAACAGGTTCAAGAGGCATGAGTAAATTATGGATAAATTTTATTTTTTTAGTTCTGAAAAAAATCTCAAAACAGTAGAGTTCTACTATAAGTTGCATAGATGGTAGAATTACCTCTTGAAGGTTTTTTTACAGCTGATCAAATAAACTTCTGTTAAGGTTTATGTAAGTGTCCTTGAATCCATTTCAAAGCAAAAGGTACTAGATTGTCTCTTGAAATTTTTGCATCTTTACATTTCTATTCTTTAATATTGTAAATACTGCCTTTATAAAAAATGGAGACTTGGGAACTCTCAAAGTCTCCATATTATCAGAAGCACTCCTGTTCAGCTATGAAAAGGTGATATTCCCAGTACATAAATACCTGGAGCTGTTAAAGTGTCTACAGAAGTAGTCACTAAATAGATAACAGCTTTTCACTCCTCCTCAGAAGTAAGTTCACTCAAAGAAATGGTGAAAGAAAAAAATAAAATGTTTTTAAATGAACATTTTGTTAATGTTAGTATTAGGTGATACAGGCTTTTCCAGGGAGAACAAAAGGTTTGTAATTTACAGCACAATTAGTGAGATGCTGAGTCAGAGGAGAATATTTGTTTGGGAAGTGGTTAACAGAGGTCTTGCACTAGCTGATCTTTGTCATTTGAGTCTATTTCATTTCTGAAGTTACAGGTAAGCAATCTCTCACAAATAGCCAAAGAAAAAAATTTACTCCTATTTTTTTCTTGGAATCTTTTTTATTCTTACTTAGCATTTACTGTTTGAGTATTAAAATGATAGGAATTTGCAATGGAGAAAAATGTCAGGGAACCTATGACTTTGTTAAAGAAAATATTTTTTCCCTCTCTATCTCTGCAGCGAAGCCTTTCTTTCCTGAACAAAATATCTTAGGGATAACTCCCATTTCATAAGAGATGTGAAGTAATCACAGCCAAGGCAAGGATGACTGATTGTTTGGTGCCACTGTAGTTGCTAAGCTCTGGAGGGACATTCAGGCTATTAAACAACGTGTCCCAGTCTGCCAGCATCCCTGCAGCCAGCTGACCAGGTTTTGTGTTTGCCAAGGTAAAAAATGCCTTACAGGGCTCTGGCAATCAGGCAGAGTTGCCATGGGAACTGGAAAAATGGTGGCAAAACATAAACAAAGCTCTAATAATAGTCCAGGCATTATTTACCTTTTTATCTCCAGTATTCAGTGGTATTGCAGGCTCATTTGTTAACTATTTTGTGTCTCATAAACTACTGTTGATATTACTTGGCCTGTGAGTTCTCTTGCTGAGCTTTAGTTCCTTTTTAAGCAGATTTAACTGATACACTTTCAAAAAATTACATATTGGTAAAGAAATTTTACTCAGTTTTGAGCCTCGTGTACATTTATTGTGATAATTTGATTTTGAAACCAGTTTAACCCAGCCAATTTTAATCTGGAGCATAAAACTGAAATAACATAAAGTAGGCCATCCTAAACAAGGTAAAATTCCTTGATCTGTGATTTTGCTGGTTCCTGCTAACAGTCTTAATTTGAAGTATCTACTTAACTTTACAGTTTGGTGATGGAACTAACAGAGTACACATTTATTTTTTGTTGTTCTATTAGATACCAGACTAGTTCATGACCTCCTGTGTTTCAATTTGTGGGGCACGTTTATTTCAAAACACATCTAGTACTTAATATCTTGGAAGCAAACCTGGGGAACTCACTCCATATGACCACACATACCCCTTGAAGAGGTACCCTTGCTGCAAATTGTGCCAAATATCCCTTCTTAAGAGCAACATTTTCATCTTTCCCAAGGAAGATTATAAGCAAAAGTCTCGTGATAACCACTGCAATCAAATGACAACTTTCTATAAACACAAAAACATGACACAATTACTCTAAATGTTCCCTGTGAAAGTTCTTCACATACTGCACATTCCAGTTTTAGCTCCAAGAGTTCTGCAACACTTTATTAAAAACAGACCTCAGAGACACTTCTTAAGCAAGAACGGAGAATATTACTCCAGTAAATCAGGTTTCAAACTGTTTTGCAAAGCAGTTAGGCATTAATGAAATTGTTCCAAAGGTCACTAGGTTTAGTTCAATTTCCCACTAAGTGGAGATGAGAGTTCAGTGAATAATTAATAGCAAATGACTGAATGAATTTCAACTTTCCATTGTAGTTACAAGCTCTCTCAGGAAGTCACCATAATCTCAAGGATGTTTTGAAATCATTGCCTTGCTTGTTTTCTTCTCATGTAGTGTTTGGGCTGGCCCATCTCTTGGCATTACACTGATGGAACCCTCAGCACTTGGGGGCTGCCACGTTCCTTCATCTCTCCTTGCATTGGAAATACAAGTCAGCAGCAGTACACATACTGCACCCACGGTGGTGTCACAGTTCATCAAACATACCTGAAGGAAGAGAACTAATCATAGAAAAGGGCTCACTTTCTGAAAGTTTTATATTAAATACAGTAAGGCCACAGGATGCATTGCATTTGTGCATTGCTTATTTTAGCAGGAAAAGGTTAAAGAAGAATCCAGATACTTGATGGGCACTTGTCTGCAGCTTTAAAGTCTAAAAAAAGAGTGCTGTCACTGCATATGCTGTAATCAATGTTTTTTAAAGCTAAGAGAGCGATTCAGCCGAATGATAAAACTGCTTACCACAGTGATTAAACAAAGAACATGCAGTATCTTAAGAGCAGCAGCCCATCAAAATCAACAATTCCAGGCATCAGCAGAGGTTCCAAAAGCCTTATGATAGACTGGATAACCATATGCACAACAAAAATGCTTTTTGAGGGGGAAAGAAGGTGCAGCCGGTCTCCAGGCACCTGCAATAAATCATCAGGAATGTCTAACTCAGTGAGTCTGAGAGATGTCATTGCAACATAAACAGAAAGTATATTTTCTTGGTTTCACATTTCAAACTTTATGTATTATTCATCTGGATTTCTTCTTATAAGACCAAACTCAGTGACTAGTTTTGATGTTATATCACATTTGCCTTTTTTAAAAAGCCTTTCACCACAGGTTGCATCTGATACAAAACACCAGCTGGACATTTTGCCAGGAGATTTTAGCATTTCGCGGATTAAAAAAAAAAAAAAAGTCCTTTAGACACACTGATATTAATTAACTGTACTCCTCAAACATGGAGTTCAGATCCTGAATTGTCCATGCAGGGATCAGTGCAGAGACAGGGCGGGTGGGTCTCCATGTGCAGGTGTAAGACACATCTTTGCTCCAGCTCCCTGGCTTGGCTGTCGCTGGGATGATCATCATATTCAAGTTCATGGCAAGAAGATTCTCCTCTCACCATTGAATGACATTTGCTTTGCTGTTTCATTTGTGTTGATATCAAGACATTTGGTTTACAACAGGCAATAAGGGGAATGCAGTCAGCTCCTGATGGCAGATTAACACCTCCCTGTTTAAAAGACTATTGGAATAACCACAAGGAAAGGAAATGTAAAACTAGAAATGTAAAAAAGGAAGGAAGAATAATTTCTGAAAAAGGGTGGAAAACTCCTTCCTTTTCCTAACAAATTATTTCTTCTTTTCAGTAGACTGCAACTCTTCTGTATTTTGGGGGAATGTCTTCTGCTGGGGGAGAAATTCCCTAGAGCTAGCTATTTTTATATCATTGTTTTGATGTTTAATAACTCTTGATGTATTTTTCTCAATGTTTAGATGCATGGCTAAGTGCTCTTTGAACCATTCATATTTTTAGTCTCCAGAACACCTGGGACAGAGTTTAAAAACCAAATTTTATAAAGGAAAGTCAACCTATCTGTTAAAAAATCTGCCTCCCAATTGTTTCACTTCATGCTTCTGAGTTCTTGTATTAAAACAAACACAGAGTAATCATTTCTTTTCTCTGGGCCAATGATCATTTAATAGCTATACATTATCCATTCAGAACTGTCATGACAGCTTTCCATAACTTTCTGTGATTTCTTTTTTTAATAAGCCTGAATAATTTTGTAGCATCTACAAATTGTCTAAGCTCATTATTCATCTCTCTTTCCTGGTAATTTATGGATCTGTTAAACAAGAGCTCTCCCTCTGAGACTCCACTGCTAACCTCTCCTCTTGTAAGACTTTACAAGATGTTTTCCTTTGTTTCCTACTTCTTAGCCTCAACAACAGCCACATTTCTGGCTATGTTTACCTTGCTCTCCATACTTCAGCTTAGTTTCAGAATGGTTACAGTAAACTCTTCTAGAATATTTTACCTGAATACATCCATCTTGTTTTCTGCTATTAGGCCTTTTGACTGACTCAAGAGAAAATGAGAGTGGGAACTTGCAGTAGAGTAGTATTTTATGTTTCATTTGCCTGAATCTTTTTTTCCTACTTGTAGCTGTATAAGTGCTATGTTGACAGTGTTCAATGAGGTAAGGAAAACAGTCTATTACCTATGTGAATAAGGAATGGACTTGGCCTGTTAAAGAGTTGGTTACCTAACTAACAGGACAAAGATTGATCAATACTGAGACAAACAAAAGTAGGAAAATCTCTGATTAAAAATTGTGTCTGATTTTGTGTTTGAAAAACAATTTTGACAGCTGTGAGCTAGTTTTAACAACAGGTATGTTTGTGCCCTTGTTTGCATTTGGAGTGTGTTAAGCAAAAAAAAATCAGAACAGCAGCTGGGAGGAAGATGATTAATCACAGAGGGAGCTAAGCCTAACTCCCCTGTAGAACCAGCTTTCTCTTAATGCACAACCTTGTTCATGCTGAGCAGTATCTTGCTCTGCGAATCATCTCTCCAAGATTAATGCTGCCATTAGTTTCAAAAATGAAGCCCCACTGAAGACAGGGCAGTTTGCAAGGCACTTAATCAAAAGGCAATGGGATTATAGGTTTTGCGGTCAAAGTACAATCAATCCCAGACTATGAATGGCAATAATTTGTTATAAAATAGAAAATAAAGCTCACTACCCGTTTTGAATCATTTTGATGCTCCTATTACCACTTCTGTCCCTGATTTAGATTCAACTAAATAAACTGGGATCAGAAGTTAATTGGTGCAGAGGTGATTCAGAGGTGGATTTGATTGCCTTAACTCTGGGCAATAAAGGTGCAGGGCAGATGATGAGGGGCATTTAACAGTTTCAGCCATCTGATTTTAACTTGCCACCACACTTTTGCCATGGCCCTCAGCATTCATCTAACTTGTGCTAATGAACTTAGAAGAAGCAGCTAATTATTCTCAGTTACCTTCATTGCAAAATTCCTCTTTTCAGTACATCCAGCTTTTTTGCCCCCCCTTCTTTGTTTTGATTCTTTATATGTCTCAGCTCATTCCTTCATTTACTTTGGGAAAGCACCAGATCTTTATTCACATATCCTGAAACTTCCTTATCAAGGTCCTGTTGTGTATGCACAACTGGAGTCAGCAGGGCTACTTAGCTTCTTAATACAAGCACATACTTAAGCACCTTGATGAACTCTCTAAATTTGTGGATAAACACTCTGTATAAGGTCAGATCTTTGATTAAGCTGGGAACAGATTAAGCAGTTCACATCTGTGTTATAAAGACACAAATACAGGAGAAAAGATTGGAGAACTCAGATCTTTTCCTTTGAAACTACTAGTGAGGAATACAGCATTACTAAGACACAGAATAGGGGAGAACTTTATGGGGCTAGCATTAGGTGTTCCAACATTCTATGAGCTCCTTTCTCACAGATTTATGGACTCACAGATCAGTTTCAATCAAATGTAAAAAAGCAAGAAAGAAGCTCAAACATAAGAAATTATGACAAGTTTCATGAGCCAGTAGAAACTACTGGTCCATGGTTGGCTGAGTCCTGCACACTTAAAGTTAGACTGTGTCTCCCACTGTGAGTATTCCTAGGTCTTGGGGAACAACCTGAAGGTCTTGTAGTTGTTGGGAGCAAAGGATAAACTGTTGAAAATGGGGGTTTATTAGCTCCATGTCTCATTGGAACAGTTTGTTACCATAGGTGTCAGAACAGGCTGCACTTAAACCAACATGGGCATGTACAGGACTTGGGTTGTTAGTTATATTTTAACATTTGTTACAATGAGTGATGGAACACTATCTAAATCCCTTGCTTTTTCATTAATATTTTCCCTAATTCATCACAGGACTTTAGAGACAGCAACATATTTATTTCGAGTAGAAGCTACTTTAGGGATTTAGATACAAATTTTTCTATTCCAGCTGAAAGAAACCTGGCATTCAGTCCCTTTTGGCAGTTAGTCATGTTAGAAGAGCTACTTAAAGATGCCTTGTTTAAGGACTCTGGTTGTTTGACCTAGGCAGGATGCCAGGTACCCACCAACCTGTTTTCTTATTCATCTCCTCAACAGGACAGTGGGAAAGGGAAATAAAATGCAAAAAGCTGAAGGGTTGAGATAAAGACAGTTAAATAAGGCAGAATCGAAGGCCAGATGCAGAAGCAAAGGTAAACAAAAAATTAAGTTTCTGCTTTCCATCAGTAGGTGATGTCCAGCCACTTCCCAGGAAGCAGGGTTTCAGAAGAAAAACTGAATTGAGCCATAATACTGAATGGCCACCATCCTCCTCCTCCTTTCTCTTAGCTTTTACTGCTGATAAGACATCACATGGCACGTCAGATTTGGTCAGCTGCCCTGGCTATGTTCCCTCTCAGGATCTTGCCTGCCTCCAGTCTCCTGGTGAGGAAGAAACATTGGGAGAGACCACTGATACTCTGCAAGCACTGCTCAGCAGTAACCAAAACACTGGTGTGTTACCAACACCTTCCTATCTAACAGTACAACACACAACGTTGAGAGGTTTGCTCAGAAGAAAAGCAACTCCATCTCAGCCATAGCCAGTGAAAAGTATCCTGTAACTTTCCTGGGACCCTGTGATTCGTTGTGGAGGAAGATGGAGCAATAATGTTATATATCTAGTCAATGTTGGTCACACATCAGTGCTTTCTAATGCTTTATCTAGTCTAGCAGTAAGTGCCCTCTGCCTCCAGTGCAGTCCCTTGCAGCTATTCTACATGTATATTGTAGTCTATATTCTATATACAGATATGCATAACAGCAGAGAATATTTTCTCTGAAAGCAAGTGCAACAGCTTATAGTTGTAGCTCAGGAAAAAAGAAAAAACAAACAGCAAATCCAACAAAAAAACACCCTGTGAAATGTAGCTTTTTAGCAAAGTCTGTATTCACTGGTTATTTAACAAGAATATTATACTTGGAAATCACCTCCTGTGATACGACATTGTGGAACACTAATACAAGGCATTAAAAAATATTTGTTCATTATCACACATCAGGTCAACGTCCTTGAGGGATTCCATAGAGACAAACAGCATTCAAACAATTGCCTATCACTAAATTACACCTAAAAGATTAATGTATTAGGAAGGAGACAAACTACACACATTCACTACCTTCATAATTAGTCAGAGGATGACTGTTGAGTCAGAATATGTACTTTATGATATATGTTATTTTTTTTCAAAAATAATATTATTCAGCTTTTCCTAAAAAATGCCAGCTATCATGTACAAGCCATGGGCAGATGGTAACCCCTAAGAAGACATATGTATGCACATATGCTTTAATATTTGTAGTCACAAATGACTTTAATAATAAAACCACTCTAATCCAGAAATTCTACTCCTGCATTCTGTGAACATCAGAATGTGTGATTGCTGAGGACTTCTAACCAAGAAAAGCCCTACTGAGAAAGCTTTACAGCTATTAATTATGCTCGCACATCACTGAGGGGGAGAGAAAATGAGTAATTCCTTTTACAGCCCACTTACAACACTCAATATTTGTCAAGCAGCTCCGCTTGTGACTCTGAATTCGAGACAAGCCAGGCTGTCAGGGCTCTATTGAAAATCTGTGCTAGACAGTAGTGAGACTCCTCCCAACACAAATTGTGGCAATGAAAAGGACAGAACACTAGACTCCATCAGAGTCCATAGGTCTAGCTACATAAAAATTATTAGAGGAAATACAGAGAATGTATTAGCAAAAAATATGGAATAAAGTTCTCTTAAAACCCTCTTCCTTAGTAATTTCTTGTTTGGCTGTTGCTTTGCTTTTTTTTTTTTTTCAGTAACACACTAATGCAAAGAGGAAAATGGGAAAAATGGAAGAGGGTGGGACTGAAAGAAAACTGAAGAATCTCTTCCTTTATGAGGCAGAGCTTTCAGCTGAAATACAAATAGGTCCATCAAACAATAAGGTAACATTCCACTGTACATACATGACATGCTGATAAGGAGAGCAATAGCTACTAATTCTGGAAGCAACAGTTTGTTATATGTGTTACTGTGCTATAAGGAACTTAAAGTCCAGAAAAAATAAAATGTAAACTTGCTAAAAGAATGGGAATTATCTTCTCAGTTTATTTTGAGCTCAGAGTGGCTCTAGTATTTTATTCCATATCCTTCAGTACATACCTCAACAAATAAATGACATATATTCGCTCACCAGGCTGACACAATAATTAAATGATCACTGGGGTGTTTGACTGGCTTAGCAAAATCTAAGCAGTATCTTCAATAATGAAATGTGACAAAAAAAAGTCAGTCAGATATATTCAGTTAACATTCCTTAGGTAACAGATATGAAAATGAAAACTCAATTTAGTGCGCTGGGTTTTAGAGTAAGAACATGAAACACACTACGGCTTTTTTTTCCCATGTAAATTTTTTCTAAGAGATGTTGTTTTCAATTTCAGGATGAAAGAAATGATTCAGTTTTGATCTATGATGAAATGTGAAAGGAAAAACCTCTTTCCCTTACTTCCATTAAAACTAATATGAAGTCCTTAATATAGTAGGAAGGTTAGTATATTAGTTTTCCTCAGCAATCTCTCCACCAAGTCAGCAAGAACCATCACCAGTTAATAAATGATCCAAGGATAGTAACAGTAATCTCCAACTGAAAAATAAATACCAAGATAGGACTCCTTTGGGAGGTGACAGAAAATAATTGAAAACAGAACTTCTCTATTTAAAATAAATTAAACTGTAATTTTTAGCTGAGTCTGTGTGGCGCAATCTGGAGGAGTGAGAAATCTGAACAACAAAAACCTATCAGCCTTACTTACTAACAGCATATAAGAGAAATTAAAACTTCATTCACTTATTCTGTCTTTGACTTAAAATATATAGCTGTTAAACCTATGAGACAGATCCCATAAAGATGCTGGTAAGGGATTCTCAAACCAGGCTGGAGGTGATTTCCTGCAGTTGCTGCCTGTCCAAAAGGAGTTACACTCTGCCAGTGGGAAGGCACAGCACTGCAAAGAGAAAGATGGTGTCATTGCCTTCTGAGAGTGAGGAACAATGGCTCTCTCACAAGGTGCCATGGCAAGAGGGACTAATCCCTGAAGGCCTCTTGCCACCTTCTCTGTGAACATCTCATGGGGTAGCAACTGAGGTCCTCGACCCCATGACATTATTTGTGTATTTGATCATGAGATGCTTTCAGGTTTCCAGGTCTATATTTGTGCTCCTGCTGGGTGACTTCCTACTAGGTGAAGATCTGACTGCTCACCTGCCCTCCTTACCCTCATTTTTCAGAGACATAAAACCCACCACTATAGAGAGGGCTCCAACATGCTGTTGAGCAAGTCTTCTGGATTACTGAGCAACCAAAATCCTGGAGACACTATAGTCTTCCCCACTGAGAAAGACCTGATGCAAGTGCCTAGAGATAAAAGTATGCAAAAAACATAAAAGGAAATTTTTGAGGGATTCATGCATTACATTGGTGTCAACAAAATTTCTCCCTCAACTGCCTGAAAGTTGATTGACCAGATCTTTTGATATCTGTGCACCTTCAGGGCAGCAGTAGAGAGCTAAACCTTCAGGTGGAAATTTAAAGTTAATTTGAGTAGCAGCACAGTAACATAAGACCCAAATATACAGTTATACAGTCAGTATTCAGTATATCTGTGTTGGTATTGACTGGATGGTCATGTTCTCTGCCTGCCTTCTGCCTCCCTCACCACCATGAGCCAGCAAATGCTTGTGCTTTCAATCCTTCCTGTTTACTTATAAGGGAAATAGGCTTGGTTAGATCTCCAACCTTATGTTGCAATCAATATCAGTAGTGGTTCTTAAAGTGAGTTGACTATAAAGGCTGAGAGATAATGTTTGTTCTCTCCAAACTATAAATACAAGGGAATGAAATTGATTTTAGTGCTTTGACTATTTCTCTGCAAATAAAGTCACTCACTGAAATTGCGTGTTTGTGTTTATTCTCATCACACATCAGGTTTGCACATGCATAGTAACAGCAATGCTCTTGTTCCAATTTGGTTCATGTCACTACTGTGACTGTTAATGGATGTTTTATGCATCATGTTCCTGCAAATTGCTTTCAAAATAAGTTTTGCATTTCTTTGGGCCACAAATTGGAGAAGAAAAGCTGAGATGTACAATATAATCAGAATTGTTCATTTATTTCCCTAAGAATTCAACATAAGAAACCCTTTGGATATTTTTTAAAAGAAAAAAACTACTATAAACTATATAATGCACCAAACTATTGACATTATACTTGCAGGTCTGTAAGTGAAAACTACAAGTTGTTCTAGAAATTAGAGATAGACCAATTTTATTAGTTCCAATTATTATGCTGAATCGTTGTAAATGTTTTCCTTTTTTCAGTTTGTTCAAAGAAAAATCAGGAGTAACAAACCATAGACTTTTCAACATTCTTCATACCTAATGATTTCAAAGCATGCTCTTTCATATTACTCCATAAACAGTGGGTAGCCCTGAGACCATTGAGCTTTCCTGCATGGCAGCAGGCTTGCACACCAGGATCTCCCCTTGAGTAGGGATACGTCTCAAGGTTAGTCCTTAAGGCTTAGAGAATCCTTATTTAGTAAATGAATTTGGAATAAGAACACTTTTGCTATTTTAGCTAAGTGATAGAAAACGTTGATTGCACATACATAATCCTTTAGACATAAACCATTGACCAAGTCTGGCACTGAGTCTGAATCCAGCTGTACCTAAATCGCCTTCTGAGGAATTTAGAATTCTTTTCTAAAAAGTGTTTTCATAAAGTGCTTTCCAAACCTCATGATTCAACAGGGAGGTAGCCCTGACAGTTTTGTCTGACCCTGTCCTCTATGCAGTAAATACTCCGGTGTACCTTGCCAGCAAATCCTATTAAACCTCAGGCACATTTTCCACTGAACTTTGCTGTCTCACTGGCTTGTATGGATAGAATGTATTGTTGCTAATCTCTTGAGGGTGAAGTGTATGACTCCACCTGTGACAATCACACAACACAAACACTCTATGTAGTCTATAGAATGCTGGTGGTCTTCAGCATGGGCACGTATTTGCTATGCTGATATGAAAAAAACCTTCAGAAAATATTACTTATATTTACAGGAGCAGTGCTACAATATAGGAAATTAGAAAGTTCAGAAAGAAATGCAAAATACGGTATGCTACTGAAATTTGTAGGTATTTTTCCTGTGCACACCTTGCTCTCAGGTACTTAATCCAGACTCCCTACTCCTGGGAAAGTCATGTGCCTACCAACACTGCCGAGCACCGAAACTGGCACAGTCAAGTAAAGTTATAATCCACATACAAGAGAGCTACTAAGACTTAAAGCAGCACAAGCACTATGTAACTGCAGATGAAGCTCTAGCTCACCCCTCCCAGCTTGCCTCCTTGCTTCACATGGGAGGAGGAGTTCAGTATCCAGAGAACAGGGCAATTCAATGTGTAGTGGCAAATTCTCCCTCTGAGACTGGTAGTGGAAAGATGGATTTCTATCCAAACCAACATAGCTTATTCATAGCTAATGTTATCTTAGTTAGACACAGTGATTAATTACACACAATTATTAGATGCAGTAATTAAATCCATTAATTAAATATTGTTGTTTACCCACTTTTCATTAGTGAGTTTCATTCCTTCAAAACATCATTATAATTGAAATTATTTGTTTCACTTTATTCATAAACAGTGAAATTCACCAAGGAGCTAAGGATGGACATGCATCAGTTGCATTCCTAACTCCCCAAAGCTTTTTCTTACCCCTGTGTAGTGCCTCAATGCCTGAATTCATAAGGTGTTTCTTTGTTCGACTTGAATCCCCATTAGGAGGCTGACTGTGCCCAAAAGACAGCTTGGTGTAAGAACATCGAGATTAGAGCCCAAAACTTCTGCAAGAGAATGGCTTCTCTCTCTTCATTTTGGTGGGCATATCAGATCACACCAAAACAATAAGAGTTCCAATTACCATATTCACATGGCAGCAAGGTGAAGAGTGGAGGGAAGGGATATTCAGTAATATTAGTTTATAACATAAGAAAAATTGGGAGAAAACTCCTCCCTCAGTCTCTAGGTATCCAAATTCTCAAGATTCATTAACAGCAGGAATGCCCTGTGTTGCAAAGTTGGCTGCAATGCCCTCCAGTAAGGACAGTCAAACGTAACACAGGATTCACTAGATCAATCAAGAGCTGCTCTCAGAGCCTGTGGTAAGGATTGTCTGGATCTTTGTTCCTACATCTTCTTTAGTATTTTTCCACTGTCAGCATTCTATTGTGTGGGAGGATTTAAAGCCCTTGAAGTTGAAGGAGGAATCAAACCCACTGTTCTCATCTCTAGGGCAAAAGCTGTACATTCTAGGGATGAAAATATTTTTGGTTTGTACCGCTTGCACAAACCCTGTGTTAAGTTCTTCATACCTAATTCAAGAAAAACTCCAGGGCAACGGTATCAGTTTTCTGAAGTCCTGAGTCAGATGCCTAAGGACTCGAAAGAAAAGCACTCTTTAAACATCCCTATCCTTATTTTGTCTAGCAGTTTCCAGCTCTGAGTATCAGCCTGTGGGGATCCTGTCAATCTGTACCAAATACCCCTATAGGGAATCAGACTGCCTGGACGTGCTCTGGATAAGATGGCTCATTTTAAACTTAAAAGCACATCATTGGATAAAGCACAGATTTGAGACTCCCTGTTAATTAATATGAAGGTACCAATATAACAGAGCATGGTGCCAATAAGAACTGTATGAATAAGAACTGTAAGAATCTAACAGAAGACCACTCCTCTCTCTTAAAAATATTCTCAAAGAAAAAGGGAATTAATGAGACTGTCCCTGAATTTTTATCTCCTGGAAATTCTCCAATTCACCTTAACCTTTCTCGGAGGCTCTTGTTCATAAGCAGAGATTTCCCAGTATCTTCCTAAAAGGCAAAATGTGAAGCTTTTCCCTGAGCTGTAACACATGAATTTTAAAGTCACAATTCAATCTCCATCCAACAAACATGGGTACTCCTGGCTGAAAGTTTGAGGGTTACCTTGTGCAGGAAGAAATGCTTGGCCAGTTTCTTACTTCTTTTTTTATATTTGTCAGACCACCAGAACTCAAGGGATGAATGAAGCTTTAAATTTCACATCATATTCACAAACTTAGCTAGACAGGGAATTCTCTTAATTCTGGAATGATTCCATGTAATACCATCATCTTTTGCTAGCAGCATCCCAACTGTGAAATGAGAGCTGGGATGTAATTACAATAGTCATGACAGCAGCAGCAGCAACAACTGAAGAAGCAGTAACAGTCATGACAAAGTGTATGAAAACTCCAGAGAAAAATGCAAATAGAAAGCAAACCAGAACCTTACCACCACCTCAAAGCATCTCCCTGCCTTCTCAAAAAAATACTCCCCACAACTCATCATCAGATATCTAGGGTCATACAAATAACCCAAAATAAAGATACATCATTATGAAGTATGTCTACTGCACTGTGGCATATATATAATCATGATCACAGCATTCTCTGGACCAACATGTTAAAAAATATAATTATGTCTAAATAAAGTTAATGGGCTGGAAAATGGCTCAACAGCTTAAAATATCTAATGACTTTGAGAGCAGCTTAATTATAACAACATTAATTCTAGGCTCGTGCATGTACTCATTTATTGTAACAGTCATGAAAAAATATTTGAGTGTCTGCACAGAATTTTTGCTAGAAGGTCTTTTAAAAGTAATTTTCCTATCTCTTTCTAATCTACTTCCCCTTAAAAAATCTTATGTCCCAGCACCATAAAACATCAGAAGTTTCAGCTGGTTTAATCATATAGCAGGCACTGCAATATGGCAAGATGCCCACCTGTGCAAAGCTCAGGAATTAAAATAGTTTTAGGAAAAACAATGTGCCAATGTGCTGCTTCTCCAACAGAAGAGAAAAAATGCAAGGGCAATAAAGGCTTTATCTTTCAAACACGTATCAGTGTTTTGCTGCCAAAACAGGAGGCAGTGTTCCACAGAAATCTATCATCATGGCTTCAGTGTTATTCATTTTTTTTACTAGGAGAAAGAAATAAGCCTAAGTTAAACTTTCATGTGAAATAAAATTCAAAGAAAATGGAACAAACTGGGGAAATGGTTTGAGGAAAACAGAACATAATTCAATAGGAAGCAACACAGATGTTGAACCTGTGATATTCAGCTCTGAGCTGAATTTTTACTGGAAATTAAAAAAATTATTTATAAAATAATTGCAGAAGAGAATAACAAGAAATGTCTGAACTGGAAATGGCTGTTTAGAGAAGCACATGGAGGGCATAAAAAAGCCAGGTCATTTCAACTTTGTAAAAAACAGGTATAGGGCTGATAAGTCCATCTCTTGTATGGGCAAAACTCAACATAATGACTTTAAATTGTATTAGAAGAATTCAGTCAGATATCATGAAAAGTGAAAAGAAAATCTAATGGTGAGGTTTGCGTAAAGAGCAAGCCATGAATACAGCCCTCCTGAGTAGGCAGGTTCCAGTCTCCACTGATGAAAACTAAAGAACAAGTGTATGGGGTGTGTTCCTGGGGTCATCAGAGCCCTGGCTGGGCTTGACATTGGACCTCTCTCTTTTCATTGAAGACAGAAGACAGAAGCTGCTCTAAGTTCAAACATGTTTTGGTTTTTGTCTAGAAGAAAGAAATGCATCCTCCATAAAGGAGGTCCTGAGCAATGCCTTTAACTCTTATGGTGGTTCCCCACTCAGTACTGGGGTGCCTCATCTACAGGAAGGGATCTTCTTCTTTGCCTGTTCTGAGTTTAGGCAATAAGTATTCAAAAAACAAACTAACTTTGAACAAAACAAACCAAACAGAAAAAAACTCCCACCAAATCCATTATAATGTAAAGGGGGGGAACAAGCTGATGGATTGTTCTTGTCAGCTCTTTGTGGAAAGGCATAAGTTTAAGACAGCTACAGGAGCAGAAAATGAATTGGCACTTCACACTCCAATATACTGTGAAACCTCATGAGTGCTATTTTTATTCTTCTGATATTGCCACTAAGGCCATACACATGGGAGACAAACATCCCCATTCTGAGGTCTACATGAGTGCTGAGTCCTGAAGAAAGCACTGATAAAGACAGCTGTATGAGAGCATTGTGTGGGTGCCCATCCTCTGCATGTGCAGACCTGTTGAGGCAGGACATGGCTCCTCTCTCCAGTACCAACATGTGGCTTTCCATCCTTCAAAACCATGACTAAACAGAATTTAATTGGTTTTTCCTTTCCGCATGCAGAAGGTGACGTGGCCACTACAGGGTGGCCAGAGCCAGCCTCTTAATTGTGACCAATTTACTTGTAAACCTGGACTTGGAATGGAGGAACACACCAGCATTTAAAGTACAAATACTCATCCTGTTGTGAGCCATATCTTTCCTGCACATCAGGAAGATCAAAACCCTTTGCAAGATGTTAGAAGCACACATGAAGTGGATACTTGACAAATGCCCACATGCTGACATCAGAGCTCACACACCACTCTGGTGTAGTGCTGACATCAGTTCAAGATCAACACTTGAGAGACTGAATATGGTTTGTCAAACAAATATGAAAGCTAATAACTTTAAAGTAGGAAACCTTAATATTCCATATTTCAATTTTGCATATTTTATGATTGATGGCAGTATTTAAGTTTAGAATAATACGAATATTTGTTGCCATAGAAATTTAATTTGTGAAGTGTCCCGATATGCTATGAATTAGATGATACCAAGAGGCCATGGTTCACAGATAAGAACTCTTTTGGAATTTCCAGATGTTATTAAATAAAAATTCAAAGAATCTCATTATGATTATTTCTCTGCTGTTCTTGTATCCACACAAGTGATGGCTGCAACACAAGAGCACTTCAGACCAGCCGAGGTTGGGTAGCAAGCACCCTACAGCATGCATGAAGTCCAGATCTGTGGGGACTTTTGTTCAGCAGACACAGGACAAAGTAGGAAAAGATCCTTCCTTACACTACTCATTTATCTTCATCTAACAATGCAGTATTTTTGCATTAGTTTAATAACTGAAAATGAATTAAAATACAATAATAATGGAAAACAATAATGGCTAATAATAATATTAATAGAAAAAAAACAAGTGATGTACAATGCAATTGCTCACCACCCACTGACTGATGCCAGATCCCCTATCCCAAACCAGATCAGCTCCCCTTTTAGGTAACTCCTCCCAGTTTATATGTTAGGCATGACATTCTATGGTGTGGAATATCCCTTTGGTCAGTTCAGGTCACCTGTCCCACTTATGCTCCCTCCCAGTTTGTTTGTTCTTTGTATCATCTCACTGGCAGAGTATGACACTGGAAAAGACTTAGGATAAACACAACTTAGCAAAAACCAAAACATAAGTGTGTTATCAACACCACTCTTATTCTAAATCCAAAACACAGCACAAAAACAGCTACTGAGGAGGAATTATCCTAGCTAAAACCTGGACAACAGTGTCAGACGAAATCTGACTCGAGGCTGCTGACTTAAAGGGTCCAGACACATTGGCAGGGACTGTCTTTGGCTATTTGCTATAATGCTGAGCACAATACAAAAAGCTCATGTTAACAATTTACTGGGAGCATTTCATATTTAACTTATAATTTGCATTGATCTGTATTTAAGGGAAATTAATTTTTATGTAAACAAGCCAGCATTTATAGCTGTTTAAATAAAAATGTCTAAAATATATTGTACATAGGAAAAAACTGTACTAAAATATGTTCTAAAGTGAAAAAAAATTTAATACATTTAAACATAATTGCTAAAGAAAATATTATTTGCGCTTATCTAATCTACCACTTTATATCAGACGACCCTCACCAAGACTTTAGGTCAACTAATTCAGATGTCTTTATATCAAAAATTAAAATACTGCATCACCAGGTTAAAAAGGTCCTCTTTTTTTTCAGGTTCTATTCAGTTTAACCAGAAATTAATTGAAAAAGATAGGTAACTCACAGAGCTAAGAGGCTTTTCTCTGAAGTTATGGGAGCAATTGTACCTGACAAGGATTAAGTTTCAACCATCTCCAAAACTTCAACAAAACTGAATGCTCCCCGTTAGTGGAATTAATGCCAGAAGGATTCAATCTTCCAAACTCATCCTCACTGCTTAACTGCCAAAGCATTTTTCTGCCTTCCAGTACACATAACAAGCACTGGCTGGCATAACCATTACTTAAAGAGCTTCAAACACAGAAATAAACAGAATGCTACCTGAAATAATAAACAAATAAATAAATAAATAAATAAAGCATTATATTTAAATCAAGCATATGTTATTTGTTTAGTTTGTTTACATATATTTATCTGCAATAAACCAGAGAGACAGTTGTAGAAAATGTCTGACTGTGTGCATGCTCCAGTTTCTCCCTCATAGATAAAGCCTATTTTTCCACCTGCTCTCATGGCCTCCTCCTGATTTACACCTCCCTGGCCAAGTGCATCTGCATCAGCACTCTGACCTGATCAGTAAGGTGAACCTGAATCGTTGTGCCAGCAGCAGGGTCTGTGAGATGTGGCAAAGAGAGAGAGAAGTGACAGGCAGCTTAGGAATTTGAGAGGGTGGAAATTCTTACCATGATTTGGTCTGCTCAAGGTCTCATCACATGAAAGCATCATCTATCTCAGTGCAGGACATACACACAGGCACATGAGCCAGCTGGCATTGACATGTGTGGTGCAGGCACTGTGGCATTACAGGAAAACAGGCCTGACTCTCAGAGATAGTTATTACATCCCTTTTTAAAGGAGTGACTATTCACACTCCCAGGATTGCACATCATAAAGTGCAACCATGATGAGTCTGCTCCAAAGCATTTTCTATTCTCTCTATAAGCTGCCAAGATACCTTGGCAAAGTGATTACCTTCATTTGTTTATTTATATATATTTTTAAAATCTCAGTTCTAACTAGAAATGTGTGAGATAATAAGCTGAAAGCAGCAGGCCCTCAGGTACTGCCAAAAGTCATCCTTCAGATGAAGTCAGAGAGGCTGCATTAGATTTCTATCAGGCTGGAGGCACTCCCTCTTGGGAACCTTAACATTTAACTTCCATCATCATACCGTATACACTGGTAAAAAGCTTAATATTTTATTAATGGTATTTCACAAAGTATCTTACCATACCATTACATGAAGCAGACAGATGCTTTTCTCTATCAGCAGAACTACCTCTGGCACACAAGTGCACACTCACATACTTTGTCTATACCTGATTCTCACTGGCTGAGATGGAAATCCCTCTGAAGTGGGTAAGACAGTTATTAGTCAAGTTATTAGCCTAAGATAAAGCATTTGTGTGATAACATGTCTCTTTCTGAGGTCAAGAGGAGCCATACGAACACAAGAGTGCAGAATTTGACCCATCCAGTTCTTCATTTCTTGGGAGACAGCAACAACTGGCATGCAAACACAGTAGAAGAAACAATTATTTTACAGGACGGTACTTTTGCTTTTTATTTGACTCCTTCAGTCTTTCTGAGGCTTTTCCTTCACCAAAGTTCTCCAAAAGAGAAGGTCTCTGAGAAGGGAGGTAGAAAGGACACTGCCTGTTTAGAACACCTTCTCTTATAAATGCATGAATAAAGCAAAAGTCACCTTTGTCAGCTGGAAGGTTCTGGTGAAGTGGTGCAATGTTTTTCATTATTTCAGGTGAATAAAGGCCCTTTTGATGTGATGTCACCTGTCACTCTTCCTTAACCAGCAGGTAGCCATTCTGACAGCACTGTGACAGCTGAATCCAGAGCCTTTTCTTTTGTATAAATCTCCAAAATTCAATATAAGCATTTCTCTGCTAAGATCTGAAATTCTTTCATCTCCTGTCATAAGTTATGCTTGAATTACAGTTCATGAAAACTTGACACACAGTTTTCAGCTATCCAGAAACACTCACTTTTCTGATTCTTTACCTATGTACAAAATTTTTTGGGTTTTTCAGTTTTTTTCTTCAGTTTGCTGTCCACCCTCTTCAGCTTAGCTTTTTCAATAGTCCAAAGAAGGTTGGGTTTTCAGTTATAGGATGTGTCTATATAAATTAAGGAATATACTCCCATCCCAAAAGCAAACTAAAATTTAAGCCATAAAACAGAAAAATGCAAGTGAGATCTTGGTTAGAGTTATGAAAATAGCATAATGTTATCTTTATAGTTCCTGAACATTACTAAATTAATTTAGTAAATTCACTCACAATGGTTCTGACACTGGGGTAAAAGGTTATTATGTTTTTTGTAACATTTGTACACCAAGAAGCTTTTTTTTCAGCTCAAAACCCTCTAGTGTGTTGTGACACAGTGATGCACTACTATCTCAGTTCCCTGACACCATCACTTGCATTAGTGAACTTCCTGCCCACGTACAACAGGAGACACACTGTCACTTCACCACATGAGAGAAACAAAGGCAGCAGGAAAAAATAGGAACATCCTTGTTCTACAGCAAAAACATATTTTTGTGTGATTAGACTACTTGTAAAAATTCAGCCATCTTTCACTGAGTTTTAATTGCTCAAGATTCAGCTTCATGTAATATTAATATTTTCCACTTAGAACATACCTAAAGCTTATTATAGTTCATCCTTTGGCAGAGGAACTGAAATTAGTTACCTAATTTTCTTTCTGTAGATTTGTATATTAAGCATGGATTGATGATTAGAACACTCAAAAAACTGTCATTAATCCCTTTTGCTGTACCAATCTGTATGCTTGAGAAACTTGCAACTTTTCTAGCAATACATGTAGAGCTCAAAAAGCTTCCTTTAAAAATAGAGTTGACATTCTAGTTGTTTCCAAGACCTTTCTGTGAGGCAGCTGATGAAATACCAAAGAAGACTTAGGTTGCACAAGTATTACATTTAGTAGGAAAATCCACTATAGTGTGTACTACATTCCTATTAGGTAACATTGGAAATGCAGGAGAAAAAAATAAGATAAATCTAAGGATACATACCATATGATGGAGAACTAAAAAGATCTATTCATTAAATCAGAATTATTTTAAATTGAGTAAACACTAACTCAGACAAAAAACTCATATATATCTCAGCTGTATAGATGAAATTCTATGGAAAAATTAAAGGTATGATCAGTTGTGATCTGGTTTTACTTCTCTGCCACCTGCTTAGCTCATTGAGGATGAAAGGGCTTGATGTGAGCTGTGAAGAAAGTTAGCCCAGGAATCAGATGGATAAATTTAAGTTTCTATTTTGTGCACAAAGATCATAAACCCTATTGGTTTGGAGTTTTTTCCCCCAAGGCCAGATATGCTCAGAATAGTTCCTCAATAAGACAGAATCATGAGGTTAGTATAATTCTGTAGCTTCAAGAACCTAGCGACTAGTTGCTAATGCAATTCCATGGACATGATAAAGCTACTGAATTCACAAAAGATAAAAGTTTAAGGGTTATCTACAGATAATTTGACTGAAAAAAATGTATTTTTTAAACCTCTATTTGCAAAGTTGAACAAACAATACACTGTTTACCTTCCTTCAAATTTTGAGCCTCATGGAGAAATTAGGTTTCCAGTTTAGATTGGTTTAAATATTGCACAAACCCTTATCCAAGAATTTTGATTGCATTTCATAGCCAGTGTAGAATCATGTTTGGAGTAGTCTTCTATATTTGTATATTTTTTAAGATCGTGCAGGAATTAAATACAATGTGTTTTATATAAACCCAATATATTATTGTATTAGTCATAACAAATATGTTCCAAATTATGCCACCTAATCCTACAAAATGCTGTTATGTAGAAAACCAGTTAGATTTATCCTTGTTTATGTACTTATGCTCATTGTAATTCTCCTAATCTCTAAAATATTAATTTATGAGATGGCACAGTTTCAATGGAATTTTTACAACAGTTCAGGAAAAGTCTTTATTTTAGCTTTCTGTAAATATACATGCTTCAATTGTCACAAAATTTGCTTAATAGTTTATAATCTGTGGCCAAATGGATGGATGATGTTCAGAATTTTTTTCTTATTATATATTCTTTGTTCACAAAATCACCACTTAAAATCCAATTTCCACAGCATTTAACAGCAGCTTCACAGCAAAAAAATATTCTGCTTCAAAGACGTTGAAAATTTGCTAAATCTAAATAGATTATCTCTAACTCCTGGCAAAACATAATGCTTGCAGATGAAAAACAGCAATGCTGTTTTGTTCTATAACATTTGTAAATACACACACTTTTAAAATAGAGAATTACAAATTATTTTATATTACAAGAAGCCTAGTTTTACTTCTGCCCCACTGTTAATAAGAGTTGATGGCACATACATGATGGAACAGTGTGACAGCTAAGATAGTCATGACCAAAGTCCTCAGGCAGAAATCAAGACAAGAAATCTGTGCCTGATTCATTTCCACTCATCCAGGCATTTTTGCCAAGCACTCGCCCCTGTAACAACCATCACTCAGTGCAGCAAAGTTAATCTAAAAGGAGGTATTTTTATCACTAAATACACCATTGTGGTTAATTTATCTCACACATCACTATCAACAAAGTTTTACATTTTATATGCCTTGCTTGCAAATACTGGAACTTTCATTGAAGGTTATAATAATGTAATCCAACAGTAAATAAAACATTCTTAAAATATTTAGCTTTCCAAAATAATCACTTTTTTTTTCTCCTTTGGAACTGCTTAGGGTATGACATTTACGTACTGATTCTTCTCTAGACATACAGTGAAATATCCCTTTCTAAATTACCATGCAACTTCTTGTTCTTGCCTCTTTTTTTCAGCCAATTTTCAGCCAAATTTCCTCATAAACATTTCAGGACATAAACTAAGGTCCCTTGGATGTAACATATGTATAACAACAGTGTAAAACTCAATTAGTATGTCATACTGAGCTATAAGGAATACTTTATTTCGTCATTTTGAAAGTAATACCTTGGGATTGAACTGATCAGGTGGCTTCCTCCCATTTGGACTTCTTTTTCAAAATATTATAGGATATGTAGAGTAAATATTCAAATCTTGGACACTATACAGGTCTATATTTATGCAACAGCTTGAAAGAAACTTGCAATTTACCATAACAAAATGTGTATTTTTCTCAGATCACATCCAACATACTCTAGTGACAGTTTTTTAAATGGAAAAACTGCAGCATGTTCAAAAGTGAAACACAATTTTTTTTGCCACCTTTTTGAAACAATGTAATGAAACATCTCTCATGCTCTACTTTATAAGACAGAATACTGTTGTAAAAACAAACTTATGAATAATATATTATGAAGTTCAAGCAAGAAAACACACTGAAAAATTCAGACTATTTATATACACTGAAAATTGAGAGCAATTTTGTGTCCTCTCACTGCTATTAAATGTTTGATTCATCCAAGCTTTTAAGGTAATCTTTACAGTATCTGAATTTTTACAATTATGTTACTCAAAGAAGGATCTGTCCTTTCCATACACCTGTTGCAGACCTAGGTCCATCAAGTGCAACATTATTTTATTTATCATGCTCCATTGCATTAATATATATGAAATTATGTTAAAAATTGATAGGTTCTGAATTCATTCAATATGGCTTTCTGCTGAAAATTATTTAAGAAGCAGTCCAGTGCTTCTTGCTAGACAACTTATTGAAATAAAGGCAATTTCATAGCACAGCCATCTAACTCTTCAGCAATGTGTGCTTATTTTTTAGCACTCAGTTGTTTGAGACTGTTGTCCAAATCCATGAGCATATTGTAGTAATATGAGCAACATGAAGCTTGAGCCAACAAAAAAAGCAAACTTAGGTTAAAATATTATTATTAGGCAAAAAATTCATTTATTTGACTCAGAGTGCTATAATGGCCCATACACTCTCTTTTGAAAATAAAGTCAGAATCCTGATGAGTGTAAGTTCCTTCAGAGATCACAAACCCTGTAACATCTAGGAAAAGAAACTAAGCAAAGAAAATTAGTTTCTTCAGATCCAGCAGATTTTTTTTGTTCAACAAAGTAATACAATGGAGATGGAAATAAATACCACCAAATAATCAAGATTAAGTTCTGTTGAGGATTGCACATGAAAAATGCTGAAAATACTGCATGATGTGACCATGAATATGGTCCAATGTTTTCCATAGCATTCAACAGGCATCACTTCAGTTCCATAATATCCCAAGGGAATATGCCACTTTTTAGGTAAATTGATACAAATTCTATTAAAATTTATTTTGGTTTTATCAATAACTTTGCCTTTTTTTTTTTTCATTCTGCAAGACGAAGGGATAAATAAATACTGGTGGAGGTCAACAGATGGCTGATAACTACTGGAGTTGCAATCTCAACAATACTTAATCAGCTGAAATACATTAAGGTTATGATAGAAGTTTAGCTTACACCTATCCAGACATGAATCTACATTTGGCCATATGGTAAATTTAACACATGGAGGGTGGAGGAATGATTATTTATACCATCCAGCTAAAAATGTCTGATTTGTAGTCTCTCTAAGCAGCCTACATAGCTCAGGTGCTCTGAATCACCCCCTGCAAGAGCCAAATTCTCTCCATTGACTGCCTTGAGAGTCTTGTCTCAGATGTTTGGTAGTTCAATCAGATTATGCAAATCTCCCCATTCTCCTCCTCCATCTGTCCCCCACACACATCTAAACATATAGCTCACCCCTAAGAGCTTTAAGAGAGGATGCAGTAATGGGAGAACAGCAGACTAATGCTGCAGAGAGCCCACAGGACTCCTCAATGTTTACTGCTTCATTTACCTGTCACTGCTACTGAAAGACACATTGCAGTTTAATAACTGATAGGAAGGCAAGTTCACTCAGAGATATGAAATGAATGAGGACAATGTTTGGAGCAGAATACTTAAGATATCCTTCTCTTCTGCCTTTTTTTCTCCTGTGCAGGAAAGTCTAGGACACAGAGCTGAATACTGTAAGGGTGAGAGTTACAATACCAGGCTAGGTAGAAGAGTCTTTAAAATGCTTTCTGAGAGAAAGAGGTATACGTAAATTAGGCAAGCAGTTTTACAGAATTAGAAAATTACCTCTTCAAAAGGCTTCCACAAAAGGGAGCATTAATCTGAAATTAATTTTTTGTACTTTTTTATTGCTCCATTTTAGTTCCCAGTGTTTGAAAAAGCTCTTTTCTTCCAAGTCCTACGAACGAAAATCTAGCCTTTAAAACATTGCAAAATATGACAATATGTGTGATTGCCAAATAATTCTCTCTAATAAATTTCCTCTTTATAGCCTATCTTTGTAAATAAGTCACACTACAAACCTACATTATCCCAACTTTTTTATTGATTTCCCAAAGAATTCAAGTCATTGGCATCCTCATATACTCTTTAAACACCAGTTTCCAGAGGAAACCAGTATTTCAAGCACATCAGTGAATGAGATTGGAAATATCCAGTTGGAAAATGTTTTTTAGACCCCTATTATACTTCTAATAATTTCAAATGTAGAACAAATTACTCATTTTAACATGATGCTTCTAATTTCAGTGAACAGCACTTTCTTCCCTTACTAAGTAGAAGCTGGAAAGACAGGCCTATCAAACCACATTCCTGGAGAGGTTGAAATGCAGTAAAAAATTCAAATACATGTATGCATAGAAAGTGAACTGGGAGCCATTTACATGTCTCTCTTTCCTCACCCTGCTGCACAGCCTAGCCACAGTAATGACACCTGCCTCTGCCTGCACCCATCAGAAGGAAGCAATGAGCCAAGGGACCCAGCAAATAAGGGCAATCAGTACCCTCAGGTGGGATGTCATTAGGGGCCAAATTATGGAAAGCACCTACCCTGACTTGCCTAGGGTTTTGATTCAGGCTAAAATAAGATTTCGGATTTACTCATGAAGATACTTTCTGCAAGTGGTAATATCTGAACAACTGAAAATTTTCTACCTGAATATTTTTTCTGTCAGAAAAGACAGTCTCAGTTAACGAAACTCCCCTGCAGGAACACACTGATTGCCACAGCAACACAAGCTGAAAAGTCAGCCATGAATTTCCTTCAAAGGAAAAATGTTGGCTGTGTCAGTGGACTCTGCCTGTAGCACAGCACTGTAGCAAATCTTTTGCTTTGTGATGTTATCACAAGACACAGGCACAAACTGAAAGACAGGAAATTTCACTTTAATTAAAAAACAGTAATTTTCTTCAGCATGGCTGTGTTCAGTGCTAGTGGAACGTGCTGTCCAGAGATGCTGTGGAGTCTCCATCTGTAGAAATATTTAAGGCACAACTGGACACAGTGCTGGCAACGTGGTGTATCTGACCCTGTGCTCAGTGGGGTAAGATCAGATGATCCTCTGAGGTTCTTTCCAGAGTCAACCATGCTGTGATTCCTCTCACCTACTGCCACCACACAGCCTAAGAAGAGGTATAAAATGCCTTGGAAAAACTAATATGTTAGTTCATGCTGGGATGAAAATAAATAACTGAGAAATGTAGTTTTATTAGAGAGATGAGAAGAGAAATGGTTTGTTTACATTCAGAATAGATTACTTCCTATTACTAGTGATAATACTTATGATGAGCTCTGTGTTTTCATTTTACTATACACTCTGATCTACTTTGCAGTGGGATTGTCTTCATTTTACCTCAGATTAAATCCTCCAGAAAGCCAATGAACATATCTACTTTTAATCTCTCCTGTCTTTCCAGATATCATGCAATGATTAGAGAAAATATTACATTCAATACAGCAACAGAGGACAAGAAGGAAAGCTATCATTTAATTGAAGGATTGATTCAGCATTTTAACTGACATATTACTGTTCCCTCAAACCTGTGATTTGAAAAAAATCAGTCTATGGATAATTTATCTCTCCGTTTATCTTCTCTTAAAAAAGAGAAATTTTTAGGCATACTTATATTAGTGTGACTAGTAAGTACAGACAACATTGCAAAAGGAGAGTGAGTGATCATTGTGAAGAATCTTAAAAAAAAAAAAATCTTTCCATAGAATACTCTTGGGATATCCTGATAACCCATTTCAATTAATCACTTGTTTTTCTTCTCAAAATCCTAGATGTGAGATGGGCTTGGAAAAAATATCTCTCAATTCAAAACATAGTGATATTCCTATTAACTGTAAAATCATCAAAAGAGACACATGTATTTATTTATGGTTGAGTTACAGCATGATACTATGGATATCCATGCTAAGAATAAAAAGGAGGAATTAATATAATTTTTTCTTCATATGTTGTTGAGAAAATTTCTTATTCTCTGTAGGTCATTTGAGAAATCACTGTCACTTTAATATGTCATAATTATGTCATGGGTTACGCCTGATTTGAGAATGCAAAGAATTTGTTGTTCTCATATGCAGGGTTTAAATTGAGCAAAATGAAGTTAAAGGGATAATGTCATTAGAAAATATATATTTTTCAAAAAACATCAGTAACAACAATCTTGAGGGTTTTATTTAAATGAAACTGAAAGTAGGAAGCAACCCTAGAAGAGAAGAATTTAGAAAATATGGACAGGTATATATATATGTATTATATATGTATATATATGGACAGGTATATTGGGGAAAAGTCTGGGAAACAGATGTCATAAAGAAAGCTCACAAAAGGTTTCTTTCACACATATGTCTTTTTGTTTTTCCTGCAAATTTTAAAATTCAGTCATAAATACTTAAATTACATTTTTCTTCTGTTAATCTGAAGTTATAAGTCATCTATTTGTATAACCTGAAGAAAAAATATCAACAAATGGAAAAAATAATCACAAGATTCTATTGATTAAAAATTGTTCTAGATGTAGCCAATATGATTTTTCATTTTCTTCTAATGCTGTTCTTTTACTGTAAAGTCCTAAATCCTAAATACTTCAACTCATGTGCCTTGATAACAAAAAAGCCACTTAACACTGTGCTATCCAGAGATTATATTAGACAGAGAGCCACAGGCAAAAAAAAGCCCCTTGATAAGTAGCTAAATGAGAACAGGCTGACAGTGTTTTGATTTGTAGCAGGACTGCTTTTCCCTTACCTACTGGGTTATTAAAATCCACATGCTGATGTACTGAAATAACCTTTTAAAGAAGAAGGTGACCTTGTGCCTGGAAAAATTTGACCTACTCACGCTGTTTCAGCAGAGTGCACAAAACATCCAGTGACACAGAAGTGAGGACAGAACCGAGCTTCAAATCCCTTTCCACTCTTTTTCCATTCTGCAAATCTGCCTAGCCTCTCTATTGAGCATGGCCAGGGTCATTCAGCACACTGTCACACATGAGAAAGCACTCGGCTCGCTCAGGCAAAAAGTGAATTTCCCAGTCTGAAGCAAGTAGGTACAGGTCAGGTATAGAACAGGGAACAAAAATCCCAGTTCATTCCAGAAAATTCAATAGCGAAAGTAAGTAGAACAAAGGTTTAGCTGCTGTGCTCTACCCTGAGATTTCTTCCTGTGTCTGATGAAGGTCAGGATTTCTCCAGCCCCTCTGTGGGTGCAGAATAGAGAAAACCTGACATCTTGCTGCTGGCAAAGGAGAGCAAGGTATTACAATAAGAGACAAAGAGAATGGTTGAAAATAATCTAAACACCTTCTCCATTATCTAAGTTACTAAATCTGCACAACATAGAGTTCAAAGAATGAGCAAAGAATCTTGATGACTTTGTGAAGTATTTTTCAGACCAGTATAACATTTTCTTTGCATTAAGTAGAATCACATTCACTGTCTAATGAATTCTCCCTGAATTAGAACACAGCAAGACAAAATGTTTGCCGGTTGCCCTCATCTAGAAATCTGAATAGATTAGTGCTGATTAAAAGGACATTGTACAGCTTGAGAATATCCTCTTCCCACCAGAATATTAAAAAAATAAATTTTTCACATATAGATTTTCTAAAATTGATACAAAATACTTCACTTTCTGGATGAGCTGGAAACAGCTAGTTTAAGCTGACTAGTTTAGACTAGATTTCGCCTTGTTTTAAACAACTACTCCATTCTCCCTGTCATTCTGGATAGTGCAACTTAGAGCTGTGACTAGCTAGCTAATGCTTAAGAAAGATGCAAGAGGAATCCTCATTTAATTTTAACAGGGAAAAGTCAGAAGTCTTTTGAGACAGTATAATTAATACACAGTTGAACACTGTTCAAACAACTCTAATGGAATCCACATGAATCCTTTTCAATTTAAAAAAAAAAATTACAAGGAAAGTATTTTCTATAAAATAAACCTCAAGCTATTAGAGACCATCCAAAGAGGGCCATGAGGATGGTGAAGGCTCTGGAGGGCAAACCTTATGAGGAGCAGCTGAGGACACATGGTTTTTTCAGGCTGGAGAAGAGAAGACTGAGGGAAGGCCTCATTGCAGTCTCCAACATCCTCGTGAGTGGAAGAGGAGGGGCAGGTTCCAACCTCTCTCTGTGGTGATCAGTGACAGGACCTGAAGGAACAGCCTGAAGCTGAGTCAGGGGACGTTTTGGTTGGATACCAGAAAAAGTTTTTCACCCAGAAGGTTTTTGGGCACAGAAACAGGTTCTCCAGGGAAGTGGTCACAGTACAGCCTGACAGGGTTCAAGAAGTTTTTGGACAACACTCTTAGGCACATGGTGTGCTTCTTGGGGTAGGAGTTTAGGCACATGGTGTGCTTCTTGGGGTAGGAGTTTGGACTTGATGATCCTGATGGGTGCCTTCCAACCAAGCATATCCTTTGGTTCTGATTCTGTGACTAAATGCACACCCAGTTTCCAGACATTCACATAGCCTGATAAAAGAATACCTTACTTTAGTTTCTTCATCCACAAACCACCACAGTCTTAGCTGGTCTTAGCTGTCCCTGTGAGGCACAGATGTTTATCACCCCATCACTTTTACATGTAGACAAAAAGACACTACTTTTCCCTCCTCTCACAGATCCCAGAAGAACCACACTACCTCTTTTATGCTTGCTGGTGCATGCATGTGTGTGGGAAGGTGCTCTTCTAAAAGCAACACCTCAGCATCAGACCAGGACATAGCATTCTCCAAGGCTAAATTAAACCCCAGCATACAGTTGACATAAAACAATGTGAACAAAGCACTAATATCCAAGTGTTTTAATGACTGCATCCCATTAAACTAAATAAAATGCCAGCTATGAGACAACTAAAAAAAAAAAATATAATCATGAAATTAAATCCAAGAGTTGATTTCACTAAAACAAGACTAGACACAGTTAAAACTCCTCCTGTGCATATGTGACTCCGTGATCAAAGTAGGCTTTTTCTTCTACAGCTCCACCAATGCCAGGACTGTGACTGATCTGGAGTATTACTAGTTCAGAATCCCAGTTGAGAACACTGCAAGAAATTATTTCTGTGTTAAGACAGTGTGGCCACAATGGATCCTTGTAAAGGTCAGGCCAATGTGTTGAGTTCATCAATTGTATGACTGATCCCAAGGAACCATAGTGAATACCCTTCAGAGAGCCCATTTTATCACAGGCTCTGTTGACTCTAAAGGCTGAAGAATTGGTGAAATACTGATATTTCAGATTAGGTAAAAGGCATTTTTCCAGATCATGCTTCCTTACAACTGTCAAAGGAACTGACATAGATGTATTTCTATCTTGTTATACATTAATTTGGTATTTTGTTTTAAATTATGGAATGCATGGAAGACTCTCATTAAAAAAAAAAAAAANTGTGGGAAGGTGCTCTTCTAAAAGCAACACCTCAGCATCAGACCAGGACATAGCATTCTCCAAGGCTAAATTAAACCCCCACATACAGTTGACATAAAACAATGTGAACAAAGCACTAATATCCAAGTGTTTTAATGACTGCATCCCATTAAACTAAATAAAATGCCAGCTATGAGACAACTAAAAAAAAAAAATATAATCATGAAATTAAATCCAAGAGTTGATTTCACTAAAACAAGACTAGACACAGTTAAAACTCCTCCTGTGCATATGTGACTCCGTGATCAAAGTAGGCTTTTTCTTCTACAGCTCCACCAATGCCAGGACTGTGACTGATCTGGAGTATTACTAGTTCAGAATCCCAGTTGAGAACACTGCAAGAAATTATTTCTGTGTTAAGACAGTGTGGCCACAATGGATCCTTGTAAAGGTCAGGCCAATGTGTTGAGTTCATCAATTGTATGACTGATCCCAAGGAACCATAGTGAATACCCTTCAGAGAGCCCATTTTATCACAGGCTCTGTTGACTCTAAAGGCTGAAGAATTGGTGAAATACTGATTATTTCAGATTAGGTAAAAGGCATTTTTCCAGATCATGCTTCCTTACAACTGTCAAAGGAACTGACATAGATGTATTTCTATCTTGTTATACATTAATTTGGTATTTTGTTTTAAATTATGGAATGCATGGAAGACTCTCATTAAAAAAAAAAAAAAAAGAAAAAAGAAAAAAGTGAGCAATTCTTTTAGGCTAAATAGAATACAAGTGAAATTCCAAGTGCGTGGTAAGTTAAATAATTGGTCCCTATACAAATTTTGACTTAAATCTTCAAGTTTTCTTTAAAGCAGAAAGAGAAACTCTACTAGGCAGAAAATAGTGATTTGAAGGAGGAAGATGACAGAAGAATCCCCTATTTCATGGATCCCATAGCTGAAGGTCTCCTCAAAATGGAATAAAATGAGAAAAACATTGTCTGGAAGTTAAGTGAAGTAATAGATGCCAGACAGTGCTTCCTCTGACTTGGGGACAGGGGAGAGAATTTTGCCCTGAATATACATGCATAGAAAACTTTTGTTCTGTTTTCCATCATCTGGATTGTATTTTGAAGTGAGATTTGCCTCTATTTGCTATTCAGAAGAAAAATATCTAAATGGAAGTGAATATCTGCCAAGGTGATATATTGCTTATCAGTTCTTATTCATTGCTCCTGATTGAATTTGAGACAGAAAACTTATTGATGGGATAAAAATATCTTTTCTGCCACTCACACAGGAGATGACAGAAAGAAAGTGATATTGAACACTGACATCCACCATAAGTACAAGGATTAAATATTGTTATATGGTGTTTGAGTGACTAGTATTTCCTGGCCTGCTGCTTCTTGCTATTTTGAATTTTGGCTTAGAGGAAATGAAATAACCTTCAATGTTATTTGGCATCTGGAAAAATAAAAGCACAGGCACTTGGGTCACAGCAACCCCATGCAGTGCTACAGGCTCATGGAAGAGTGTCTGGAAGTGTGCCCAACAGAATAGGACCTGGGGGTTGGCAGTGGCTGAACAGGAGCCAGTGTGTGCCCAGGTGGCCAAGAATGGTTCACATCAGCAGCAGTGTGGCCAGCGGGACCAGGGCAGTGACTGTCCCCCTGTACTTCACACTGGGGAGACCTCTAATCCTGAGTCCAGTTCTGGGCCTTCACATCAGCAGCAGTGTGGCCAGCGGGACCAGGGCAGTGACTGTCCCCCTGTACTTCACACTGGGGAGACCTCTAATCCTGAGTCCAGTTCTGGGCCCCTCACTGCAAGAAAGACATTGAGGTGCTGTCCAGAGCAGGGCAATGGAGCTGGTGAAGAGTCTGGAGCCCCGTTCTTACGAGGAGCAGCTGAGGGCTTTTTAGCCTGGAGATAAGTAGGCTTATTGCTCTCTACACCTATCTTAAAGGAGGCTGTAGCCAGATAGGGAGTGGTCTCTTTTCCCAAGTAACAAGCTACAGGACAAGAGAAAATGGTCTAAAGTTGTGCCAGCAATGGCTGCAGTTAGGAAGGTTGTCTGATATCCTAATCGGATATTAAGAAAAATTTCTTCACTGAAAGGCTTGTCAAGCACTGGAGCAGGCTGCTCAGGGAAGGGGTTGAGTCCCCATCCCTGGAGGGATTTAAAAGACATGCAGATGTGGCACTTAGGGACATGGTTTAGTGATGGACTTGGCAGTGCAGTGTAAATGGTAGGACTTGATCTTAAATGTCTTTTTCAACGTGAATGATTCTATGAACACTATATTAGAAGTCTGCACATTCTCTTTCTCAAATTAATTCAGACACACAGGCTGACATGGAAAATTCTCCAGGAAAACACCCCAAAAACATTAAAAACCCCACAAAAAACGATCAAAAAACCTACTAAAAATAGCAGGAAAAAAAAAAAAAAGAGTGAAAGATAACAGCACCCTAGAGAAAAACCTATAAAATACACCCAAGAATTTCATTATATAGAAGATGAGTAACAGCTGCAGAGCACTTTAAGCCTATATTTAACATACACGCAGGCAGTACCAACTCTTTGGTGCCCACCTCATCACAGAAAAGCACCATATTCAGAATGGAAGGGCAGTCAGTTCTTCCTCCATGGTGGTAATTATTATGGAGACTGATGCTTCTATGCTCCCAGATTTGCCTGCTGTACTGATTTTGATTTTTGTGGGCAGAGCATTTCAACCATGGCAAGCATGGTGTCCATAGGGAAACAGAGAAAGGAAGGCATAGCCAGAAGCATCCAGGCAGCAGCCTGAAAGTAATACCTGGTAATACCAAACTGACCACAGGGTGACTGAGAAAACCAAGAATAAGCAGACGCAAAGAAGAAAAATAAACAAAGAACAAGAAATGACAGTAAATGTATGATAGAAGACTCTTGGAAAATGAGAATGAAGGAAAAACTGCTGTTGCTGTAGTCCTAAGGAGAGCACAGTAATGGGATCTTGAGGGAGAGCCCATGTTCCCCAGGAAAAGAGGAGAGAAAAAAATTTTCCCCAGTCTTTTTGAGGTGCACCAATTTTTTGTGAGTTTATCTTATTTGTTTATTTGTTTTACTTCCAAAACTCCTGTCC
Organism: Polioptila caerulea; assembly: GCA_013397295.1. Taxonomy (NCBI): domain Eukaryota; kingdom Metazoa; phylum Chordata; class Aves; order Passeriformes; family Certhiidae; genus Polioptila; species Polioptila caerulea. Next base: position 244,621 of record VYXF01011623.1, read on the forward strand.
TTTCAGTCTTGTCAGCAATTCTATGGCCTGTACAACTTCTTAGAATTTTTTTCTCAGCAAAGAGGAAAAAATGTGTTATGCAGAATCTCCTCTAAACAACAAGCAAAGACTTCTGTGAATCTTGACATATTGTACTTACAAAACACCAGGTATTTCTCTCAACTTCTCTTTCAATGCTATCATTATTGAACTTGTGAAAAAATGAAAAATATTTTTTTTATAGCAATAACAGACTAAATTTTGAAGATTGTCCTTCCTGATTCCCTCTTTTACTCTCTTGTTTGGGTAATGAGGTGGAAGATAACACAACTGATAAAGACTGAACAGCTGAATGAATTTGTTGAATAGATATAGGGAATCTAATTTCAATACAAAGAATAAAAATAATAGTTGACGTAACTTTTTGATATACATTATTCATGCCAGCCAAAAAGAAATAAAAAAGCAATTTCTAGTTTTCAAATCCTCCTTTTGAGTACTATGTTCTTTCATGGGAACTATTTGATTTGCAAATGAATGTAAATCTAGATAGCAAGATTACACTTACTTTTGTGACTTTCAAAAAACCACCATTTTTTGCATTGCCCACTACTTTCTGTTTCACTATTAGTTCTTGTCAAATATTTCACTCATATGCTGACATTTTTAAGTAACTTTGCCTGATTTTAGTTTGCTAATAAATGCTTCTTTAAAACATTCAGAGATTTATGACTTCTTTCCCATGTTGAGGTATTTTTTAAAATTATTTCCTCTCTATGTTCCCATTGACACATGGTAGCTTTTACTGACAATTCCTCAGCTATAGATAGTTATCCAGGACATCCAGGTACTTTTTGTTTGCAAAGTTGCTTTCTAGGCAGTCAACCCCCAGCAAGTAGGCCCCTGCTAAAAGAGTTTATTCCACCCCAGGTACAGAATTTTTCTTTTCCTTGTATTAAACTTCTTTTAAGGTTCTTGTTATCCCACTTCCAAAACTATATAAAATCCATTTGTTTTTAGTTTCCTCAGTGCTTTGAAGGAACATGTGCTTTGTTTTCATAGGGTACTGATTCAGGAACCTATTTATAAGTTATTCTACCCTGACAATACACAAGTGTTTTGCTCAAAGCAAGATCCTCAGATTCATTTCAGGCCTTTAAATATTTAAAGATGAACTTAAAAATTTCTTAACATTAGGAATCATTTGATATTCTACATCACATGCAAAGGCAAAACTGGGAGCAATCCAGTCTTGGACAACATAGAAGAAGAATGGTAATTAGGTGAGATGTTTTTCTTCCAGTAAAAGATGAAATTCCCTTTCCTAATAATTAGAAAACTCCATACATTAAGGAAATATAAATACCAAAGATAGTGATAGAAGAATACCATGCTTTCCTACTAGAAAACTCCAATCACATGCTGTGCAAAACCTCTCCTGGTGGAGATGCTATTTCACTTAAAAACCCAGCTTCTGGAGTCAAGAACAGGGTAGTTCTCAGGCTGCCATTTTAAAATTAAGTTTCTAAGTCTCACAGATTCAGGAAGAGAACTAAAAATAACATTATGATTTACAGAAGTTCTATGGAATATCCCCTCTCATCTGACAGCTCACATCAAACAAATTAGTCAATGCTTAAGCCATCCAGAGGAAAGGCACTGAGGCTTTGGTGACAATCCTGTACAGATTCATTGATCAGCTGGTTTAGTATTCAAAGAATTTTAGCAGATGTCCTATTCCATAAAAGTAAGATATCCACTAAGATAAGCACTAAACTTATTAGGATTCTCCTCTGCCACCACAGCATGTGAATTTTATGTGTCTACGACACGACAACACCTGAGTTTGGGGGTTGCTTTTAATACAGCATGACTTCTCCTCCAACCTCATAACCTGAGGTCTTTCTGGCATAGAACTGTTAGTGTACAGACCTTTGAAGATTTCTTACAGTACTGGAATGTAACAGATGTCCAAATTAAAACACTGACATAAACACAGCAAATTAGACATTTATTTACTTTTACATACACCCTGGTCATATTAAACCTAGTGCAAGGTTTAATAAGATAGTAAAATGTATCTGTTTTAGTGGGTTTGTTTTAGTTTTAGTTTATAAAATCACATCATTCCCAACAGTGAATGAAAGAACTGGCAATATTTTAAAGAGTAGGGAAAAAAACCTAATAGTGACATCAAACTCTGATCTAGGTCAAAATCTACTGTCTATCATCATCTCAAAAGTTTATCATTTATATGAGGAAAGTCACTTCAACTGTTCAATTCCTAGCTTTATATTTAAAAGAAAAAGCTATCCAAAACTCTCTTTAAATGGATTTTTCAGTAAAAAATTTAAGTTGTAGTGAAAAAAATCCTTTTTTCTCTTGATCAAGATAGTTCAGCAACATTCATTTCATATGTTACTATTCTAAAATTGTGATTGTGATAAACATATATCATGCTAATACTCACAAAAAGTAGTTATTTCAATTTTAATAATCTTTCTAGTTGCAAAATTTCTGAAGTTTGATACGAAATGTCTTAAAATCTTCCAAGTCTGTAAAGAAAATTAATATCCTGTAGACAGAATGGCTTAATAGAAAGGCCTTGAAATTACTGACACTTCAATGAAGTACAAAAGTACTTTAGGTTACTTAACAAAGGTCTCTTCAGTTTCTCAAGACCTTTTGTAGTTGGAAAAGTAGTCTCGAGTTAAGAGGTGAGAAGAAATTGAATAAATAAATTAAAATAAATTAAATACATTTTCAAAAAACATGCATAAAACTCCTTGAGAGATTTAACTGTCATTATGAATTTTCTATTAAGTTCTGACTATTACTGGTACTAGCTTTTCCTATCATTTCAAAAGTGGTTTGTGCCTGCTAGAGTTAATGGTTTTAAACTGAAGTTGGTACTAAAATGATGAAGCAGATTTGCAATTGCAGTCTGTCATTAAAGATAGTATTTATCTGATGATTACTTTCCAGAATGTCAAAAGGTTTCATTCCGACCATCACTGAGAAAAGTGTACATCTCTCTGAGCAATATTTCAGTCTCACATTCAGTTATTACAGTTGTCCAAAAATTCTACAGAGGTAAAATCTCCAGAGAGGAATTTCTGCCGTGCCCTGCCTCTCTTTATTGAAGGAACACCATGAGAATATATTTTACCGTATTTCAGCTCTTCTGCTCCAAGTTCTGATTAAAGTGGAAAAAAATCAAAAGTATATGATAAGAAAACTACTGGAAAGAAAAATACTGAGAGTTTCTTAGGAAAAGTTTGTCAGATTTCAGCAAAGCACAAAAATTTCAGATTATTACTCAATTATTTGATCTGATGTTTAGGAAAACAATTTAGGAAAGCCCATTCCCAAAAACTTTTAAAATTGTGTGATAGGTATGTATATGGCACTGTTTAAGTCTTTTTATGCTTGAATCCTGAACAGTAAAATAATTACATATTTTCTTTCTCTGTTTATTTTTTGGTCTTGGTCTAGCTTCTATTTTAGTTCTCTATGTTCTCAGTACTTCCTAAATGTAAGTTTCTTGTGCATACCCTGAAATTCAGCCATAGTTCTTGATTTTTCTATCTGGGGGTTCTACCTTATATCACTGATTTTTTGGATCTGTCTATTCAAACATAGAAATTACTGTCCATTTTTCTCCTTTGTCAGCAGCTGCATCACAAAACAATTTTTCACTCCTTAAATTTTTTTATTATTTTTCCTAGGCTTCTTCTTTTTGATTCTGCCTCTTTAATTGTGTATAATTGTCTAGCTGAATGTCACTTGACACTTGTCATTCATATGCAGAGGCCCCCTGATCTTCCAAGCAAGATATATTCTCTTAGTGTTACACTTGTGGTTTCATAGGTGAACCTCAGCTTCCCAGCTCCTTTCTGCTTCTTGACAAAGGACGAAAAGGTGGAAAGAACATTTGTTCTTGCCAGATGGAGAAGGGCATTCTGGCCACAGCCAGATAATACAGGAGTATATTGCAAAGAAAAGCTGTATAGGTGGAGAGAGGAAATATTAATTAGGAAGACATTAGGATGATGTGAAAAAAGCATGGAGGGAGGGGAAAAAGAGAAAATGAGAAAACAAAGAGAAATGGGGGCGAGGGAGGGAAGGGAAAAGAAGAAGAAAAAAGGTAGAAAGGAGAAAAGGAAAAGACTATAGAAGACAGAGACATCTAGGGTGTTTCTGGAGAAAGCTGCAAAAATAGGAGATGATTCTGAGGGGACAGAGCAAAGTTGTAACAGATCTTGTGTCTGACTTGTGACAAAAAACAGAAGCACTGTCTCATTTTAGCAGATCAGAATGAGCTGCCACAGTGTCAGAGCCCTTGTGCATTGTTGTGGTGTGAACATCAGTGGCCAACAGGAGGAAGAATTAGCTATCACAGGAACCTGTGGTGCAGGAACCCTGTATCAATTCCTACCCAGTGAGGAGACCTCTAGGGAAATAAAAGGAAAATTCTGTATCCTGCTTGGCTCTTGAATATCTTGCCTGTTTGTTTCAGTTCTTGGAAGAATCCCAAAATATTGATCAACTAAAGTTTACCTTGTTTGCATATAATATACCAGTGATTGCTGGTGGAAACAACCATTGCACAATAAAAAAATACAGAAAAGAGTTACCAGATCTGACAGGACAGATATTCAGCCATTCAAAAAAAAAAAAAAAAAAAAGCAATATAATTAGGAAGGGGCAACAATTTTCACCTCTTTTCCAACCCCTCCCTGCTTCCTAGGAGTTCCTTAAGAAAGGCAACATTGAATTGATTCTCTTAAAATATTTTAAGGGAAAGATGGTTTTCATAAGTAGATATTTATACTTCTGAATGTGAATTAATTGCTCTGTAAAGAAGAATGTATATTTTAATACAAAACTTGTTTTGAATGAGAAAAAGATGTTATGATGGAGTCAGTCAGGTTGGAAGGGATTTCAGGATGTCTCTAGTTCAACCTCTTGATAAAATTAGGGTTGAAACTAATCCAGACCAGGTTTTTCTGGGTTTTCTTCAGTTGCATCTCAAAAACCTTCAAGGACAAAGATTTCACAATGTCTCTAGAAAACTTTCTCCAATGTTTCATCGTCCTTGGCAATTTTTTGTTTCTTTCTATCAAGTCAGAACCTCCTCCACTTCAGATAATGACCATTGCCACATTAATTCACCATGCACTTCAGTACAGTACCTGCACATTAAAGAATAGAAACATGCACTGGCCATTAATGTGCTTTGCTTTGGCACGTGCAGTTATGTAAGACACTGGAGGGAAGACACCTTTTGGTGGCTGTGAGGAATCATAATGGACAGGACTGTAGATCTAAGTGTGACTGTTATTTTGGAATCACAATAACACCTCAGTTTTCCTGCTGAAGCTCCCATACAAGCAGTGACCAGTCCCAGCGGGCTGATTTTGAAATCTGGTAGTATCACAGATCAGGATTTTTGGCTGTCAGTTCTGCTAAGCCTTTACATAAGAAATGTTTGCCATATTTTGCACATAAATCAATAGAAAACAGCAGTAAAAATCTCCCAGATAACTTTGAGATTTGCAAGTTGCTGGGAACAGCCTTTTATCTTCCTCTTGGCACTCTCATGTTGGTTAGTCAAGTAAAGCTTTAAAGATTTCAAGTATGGACTTTGGAGAAAAGTGTTGGGGACAAAAAGAAAGAAAGGAAATACAATGTTATAAACCACTTGGATATCTCAGTTTTCTTTTAATCATAAGAGACATTTATCCAAGAACTTGTGGTTCTCTTTTGTGACTGCCAGAGGCAAGCAGCGTTGTCTTACTGAAATACTGATTTTCAGACAACTGCTGTGAACAAATACACCATTCAGTCCTCTAAGTTCTCTTGTGTTGAAAGTCGTCACTTGCAGACAAACTTCTCTGTGCTCATTTCATCTAGCAGCTTCATGTGAAGTAAATAAATACAGGAACAAAATACCTGTAAAGTAGAAACATGCATTTCCTGCTGCTTCTCCTTCCTTTTAACTTAGAAAAGACTAGCTTTCCAGAATTAAAACATCAACAATAGTGACTAAATGGCTACAATAGTTTTTCCTAAAGAACTGCTATTTTTGCCCCCTTTCATATTAATACATAGATGCTACTGTAATTGCAAAATAGCTACTATTCCTTTAGGTATACATTTTGAACTAAAATAAGCATATTGATTGCACTTTCTGCTGTGAAAAAATCAGAGAGAGAGAAAAAAAAATTAAAAAGCTTTAAAATAGCTGCTGTGTGATCAGGCCACCTAAAAGCAAAATGAATAAAAAATATTGATAATTTTTCCATTGTCCTTTTTTGGTGAGATTTGAATCTAAGCATTATATATTTAGGACTCAGGTGTTTCAGGCTGTGATATGGTGGATACCTCTTTCTGTTGATGACCAAAACACCACAAAGTTAAAATGTGTGTTCCTCAAAAAGAAGAGTTTACATTTCACAGGAATAATCTCCTTTAAAAGGAAAAAAAATAATTTCCTTGAATTTTATTCATCAGCTCTGACATTCAGCCTTCTTCAGTTCAGATACTATGAGATATGCAGATTATACCATTGCAGCCCTGAAGATAATATTTTTAAAGCAAAATTATAGAAAATGTACGCTCAAATGTGCAATCAGTTAATGTAGATAAAGGGAAGTCTTATAAGCATAGGACCACTGGAATACCTCAAGGTCATAACTAAATATTGACATATATTCCATTAGGAAAAGTTAAAGGCCAGACTGTTCATCCATTTTAGAGGATTCACAGTAGGATTTGTTCTTTTCTTTCCTTCATCCTGTTTAATTCTACATGGCCTCAAGCGTATTTAGCTGAGAACATGCAAGTAATGAAAAGATTAAAAATTATTAAATATATTTTTACACATCCTGTCTCATTTTTCTAGTTGTGTCTGTAAGTGAGTATATGTAGAAGGATGGAGTCTGTGAAAGAAAGAGAAGAACACAGATTCTTTTTTGTAGGTTAATTCTTATACTCATGCTGCTTGTTTTCTTATCAAGGACAAAACTGGAGCAGAAGATGGTGAGATCAGGATGGATCTTTTTGTCTAATATGTCCACCTAAGAATTTCATATTGGCCTTTCACAGACATTATTTTATTCTGCTCTAGTCAAACAACAATTTCAATTAGGAATTTAGAAGGCTTTAATATATCCTGAGGCATGGGGTAGAATACCTTGATCTAGGGACCAATTCTAGGAACTTTATTCATCGTTTTGTTGCATAAGAGGCCCATGTCAAGCATGGAGCAGCTCTCATGTGTTTTTCTAATAAACTGTGTTGCTAAGGATTAAAATAGAAAGATATTGATGAAGGCCCTAAACACTGTGAACTGCAATTCATTCCATTTCCTGATAATCAGATTTGTTTTAATAAAAACCTTGTTTTTTTATTGATGGCTGTTTTCTAGAGAAGAAACACTGATGCCAAATGAGGCTTCTAGAGTTAAAAAAAAGGCATTAACTGGGGCCTTCCCTGTGCTAATGCAGTCAGGGCTGGCCAAGCAGAAGAGACAGGTACAGCTGGTCTTGCATCCCAGTGCTCGTCAAGAGACATCAATGTAAGTGGAGTAAAAGCAACAGACTACATGAAACAAATATTCTGGTTAAGGTGACACGGCAGCTGATGGAGCTGGGAGAACTTCTGAGCTCCTAGATTCTCCTACCCCATCAGGACATAGTAAAGTCACACACCACCTCCCCCTTTGGCTTTCCTGTGAAAGGAGCTTGGGTAGAAAGAGCTAGAAAGGGAACTCAGTGTCCTCTGCACAAGCTGATGATTTGGCAAATCGCCTCAGAACAACTTTTTCTTCTATTTACATGCCTCTCTATATTTACTTTCTTATAATTGATGGAAAGATTTTATGGAAAAATCAGCTCTTCCTGAGTTTGAATAGATTAGTAGCAAAATTGCCAGAAGTCACATTATAAAAAAAATTAGGGAAAAATAAATTATTTTTTAATATGCATGGCTAACCCAAACATTAAATCATAACATAATTTCCATTCCACAGAAATAACCTCTCTATTTAGATATACAAAATTGCAGGGTTTCCTTAAGTACCAACTGAAAAATCTACATCCTATGGGAGAACATAAAAATACTTATTTAAAAACTGATTTAAATTTCATGTCTTGATGTGTGTTCCTGCTTTCCTTAAAACTTATCACTTGTTTTTTGGTCTATCTGAGGGGTTATGTGATAGGGAAAGACATAATCCCATCATATATTGTTTTGACAGAAAAATAGGCAACCCAACTCTGAAAAAGGATTTTAATGTTATTATCTGTTGTACAGCATGCCCTTTATACAAGGTTAATCCCTTTTAAGGAGGCAGACCTGCACTTCATAGCAAGTGATACAGCCAGGCAAACTTCAGCAAGACTCCTCTTAGAGGAACAGATGAACAAGGCACTTCCCTGATTGTCCTCTAGTACTGGGAGGAAAACAACATTCAAAGCGGCATGACTGCCTCACTCTCCTTAGTTCCATCAGCACTTAGGATATGCTTTTGTTTTTCCATCAATTTTTTAGTACCAGAAGCAAGAAAAAGATGGGGCTTTTTATTTCATGTTTCCAGGCTGCCTTGTTTTTTCCAAGTGGTGTAAAAAGTAAATTAAATTGACAAGACAAGGCTAACGAGTTGAGGACTTGATGTTTTCGTCTTATATTTTGAGTCTGTTACAAGTAAACCTTTAATGGTTTCTACTAACCCCATTATCATCTGTCAGCCTAGACTGGCAAACGTAACAAGCATTGACTGGGTTCTGGCCAAGATGAGTTTAATTTGAGAGTCAATATTCACTGTTTTTGCTACACTTCTGTGGAGTACTGCAGGTGTTCTGGCTGACCTTGGCAGCTCTGGTCTCTCTTCATTCTCCTTTCTCTTCTTCTAAATTATTGCAATTTGTTCTGGATCTGACACTGTGTCATAGGTTGCAGTGCAAAATGTAACCAAAAAAAAGTGTGTATTCCATCACCATCTGTTGGAACTGGGGTGGGGGGTGGTGCAATCTTCTGTCAATAGGCCAGCTGATAAGAAACCAACAAGAGCAGTTTCTTTATCTCTTC
>VYXF01011623.1:253947-276334 GCA_013397295.1 Polioptila caerulea
TTACTCCTATTCCCAAATCTTTGCCTGAGAGCCCCCCTTAAATTCAAAATGATAATAAATTGGAGGGAGGAGGTTTACATCCTTCATTCCAAGGGAGGCTCCTGCCTTCCTTAGCAGACACCAGTCATTAAACCACAACATACTGGTTTGTTACCTCTTAGTTCTCAAAATTTCAAAAGGTTTCTTTATACTTTGAAGAAATTCTGTAGCAGTTCTTCATTTCTTAAAAGAAGACCAGTAAGTTCAATCATACAGTCCTTATAGTTTGGGGATGCATTACTATAATTTTTAGTGTGGCCACTGAGGTGACTATAGAGGACAAAAACATTGTCTTCTATAGTCAAGACAAAATTGATTATTTTTCTTTTTTTTTTTTTTTTCATAATCCACTCTTTAAAATAACTAAAGCAATTAGAAAACTACATGCTTTTTGTTTCCTTAAAAATAGTACTAGACATCTAAAATAACTTGAACCTTCTGGATTCAATGAAGCTCGTCTTCTGTCTTTGGAATTGTCCAAATCAGAGTAAAAGAAAGGAAATGTTGCAGCTTTTATATTGCTCAGCAGGGGCTACCTGGACTTGTAATTTCATATTTTACGTAATATTTTATGAGGTACATTTCAGTTACTTTAAGGGAGGCTACAAGGAATAGAAGCAGGTAATTATACCAGCATTTGCAGAAATCTAACACTCCAAAGAAAGGAATACCAAATAACCTATGTTGTAACATATGCACAATGAAGCAGTAGCACACACAATGAAGCATGAATTGTGGAAGATGTCTTTGGAATTTTTTTCCATTCAGACAATTATGAAATACCCAAAGAGGAGTGAGCTCTGCATAGCTGTGAAGAGTTTGGGCACTGTTGGCTCTGACTGTTGTTTGTAAGAGAAAATACCCCAGCCTTCTCCTTGTCTGTTGTTACCAGTTTGCCAGTCATGCTAATTGAGGGATGTACACTTTCTTTTAACTTCTTTTTCTCCCTAACATACCGTTAGAGGCTCTTCTTATTATTCTTTGCATCACTTGTCAAGTTCATCTCCAGATGTGCCCCATTCCCACAGAACCAGACTGCATCCCTGTACTCTTCCCAGGATGCTTGTCTCTGCTTCCATTACGTGAACATTTTCTTCTTGCCCATTAGTTTGACCAGCAAGTCTCAACTCAGCCATGTCAATCTCTCATCTTCCTTGCCTGATTTCTTACACCTGGGGATCAAGAATTCTTGGAAAGAATCCTATGGAAAGAGCACTTAGACTTTTGCCAGATCTGTCCCTGAGGACAGTATCCCAGGGATTTTTACTGAGTCACAAGGATCCCCTTTTTGCCTTTGTTGCTAAATTTTACCCATAAGCTTTTGACCTAGTCAAGGCCTTTCTTCAGAGACAGCTCTTAACATTTTAGCCATCTCTTGATGTGGCTGGGAACCCCTTGCACCTCCCTCCTTGTCCCATCCCTGCTGGACAGCCTGTAGCCAGTGAAAGCCGTGCTCCAGTCATGGATGGCTACAGATTGGTACAGCATGGCTACATTTTCCAGTCAAATAATTGTCACAGTGTGTCAAAATCAGTCATTCCTTATGTTAAAAAATAGGATGCAAGAGACTGTGACTATCTCCTCCTGGCGCTCTAAATATCACAAATATGATCTCTGTATGTCAGATTTTACAAGAGTAGCGCTGCCAGGACTTCACAGCTTATGGACCAGCCCCTCATGATCAGGTTAATGATCAGGTTAATCTGAAAACCAGTCATCAAAGACCTAAATAAGCAACTAACAATAATAAAAACATTAAGTACTTAATAGGTGTTATATTACATTTGAGGGTTAAAACTATTTTCTTTCTGCCCATGGTACATTTGTCATACTGTCAAATGTTTGGTTAAAAGAAAGATAAAAAAGAACAGGCTGCCATTGGCACATGATGAGATGCTTAGATGCTTAAAGGGGTTTTAGCTTCAAATACACACTGAATATCTTGAGATTTTGTGAAGAAATCATGGGAACTAGCAATGATTGTCACATGGCACAGACTCCAGGGCCTGTTGCTGATACAGTCAGCTTTCACATATGCAATCAGCCACAGCTTGCTTCAGCACTTTCTCTTATTTTCTAGTGACACCATAAACATAACTTAGCTACAAATATTCTTGCCAAAAATAACTGGCTCTCAGGCAGATTTTTTTTCTTTTTTAAAATTGATTTGAGGCTGATTTTCTTTTTTAAATTTTACTAATAGAAAATTTAGAAAAATAAGGCTGATTGCTTTGAAAGGCTGGACTGCACCTGGGATTTTTAAGACTTCCAGTATCCTTGTATAAACATAAGTAAGAGCTGAGGAATCCTATCCCTGAAATACAATCACCTATAGTAAACTCCAGATCCAGGAATAACATAACTTTTTTTTGCTCTGAAGCAGGTTGCCTAGAGAGTTTGTTTCATAACATGGGCATCCCATCTTCCTCAGACAATTGTGCAGAGCAAACAGAGATACCAAGGATCCTTGGAAGACTGCTGCAAAACTGGGGTAGATGCCAGGCTCCTGGAATAACCTACCATCAGTCCAGAGAGTGTCTGGAAGACTGTGCTGGCCCCAAGATATCATGAGTTAAGCATTTTAGGCTTCACTAATTAGCACTTGCTGTAATTTCACTCTAGGGTCTCATTTTCACTGGAAGAAAGGCAGCTGCTCCCTCTCCAGAGGAGCCTTCAATCTGGAGAAAAATTTCACTATAAAAGCAGAGAGACATTTGGTCTGCTACCAGCACAAAACCTAAGCTCTTTGTGAGGAACTGCAGCAAGGGATATACATGAATTAACCACAGCCCCCAATTCTGCCTGATCACCAAGGAGGCAATGGTCAACCCCCAACCCTGGGGAAGTTTTTTTAATAAAAAAAAACTGGTTTTTTTTAATCAAAGAAATATCACTTATGTACTAGTGGCTATCAGATGCAATATCACATTAATATTACACTTTCACAGCAACATGTCAAATTTGGAGCCAGCATCGAACCATACAGCCATAAATGTTTAAAAAAGTGCTGCTAATATCCCTTGAACAATGAAACACAATGCTAACAGAGACAGTAGTGCCAAAATAATACTTACAATATGCACTAGTTTGGCACAAATCTACCATAAATTTGATGTAGGAAGTATAATTTTACATTGAGTGTACTAACATCATGGATGAATTTGAACACTTTCATAAAAATGCATCACATTTGAGAAATTAGATAAAAAGTTGGCAGAACTTCCAATAAAAATTAACTTGTAATAATTATTATGAGTCTTGGCTTGGCTATAAAATAGAGTCATAAAAATCTAAAGACACTTAATGCAGTGTCTCATGTATGGAGAAATTTATTGAGTCACACACAGAAAAGTAGCAGTGAATTAGTCAGTAGTGAGTAGTCAAGGAATGGGATAAATATTTGACTCCCCAGGAAACAGTACAGTATTCCCTAGGAATCTAACTTATTTTAGATAAAAAAGAAACACACTTAGGGAATTTTAAGGAAACCTAAGGAGAGTTAAAACTGAGCAACACAGTTGAAGAATACAATCAGAAAAACTACTGGAATGACAAAATAAAATTGCATAAGATTATCACCTATTTTAAATTCACTGTATCCTGGTGTCATTGTAGGTACCTCAGGAAAAACTGCTTAGAAAAATTAATGCTCACTGGTGAACAAAGGCAAAGGAGATCCTTACAGAGTCACACGCACCTCAAAAATCTTTGGGATGATCAAATTTTCTTTGAAGATTGTCTTGCACACTACAAAAGCTATTTGAAAAAATGTGTAATTAAAACAGTTTAAAAGAGAGGAAATGGAATGAGATATGGAAATGTCTGTGTAAGGGAAGAATTAGCAGATGAATAGGAGGAGGAATGTGTCACAGATATGCTTCACATATTACGTTCATTAATTGGCATATAGAACAAAAGTCATATGCTAAATACAGAGCTTGGGAGGAAACTTCAAAGGACAAATTTTCCATAAATATATTTCTTTTTTCTTCTCTAGAAGATCTCTCTATATTGACTATTCTCTGAAAAAGACAGTCCTCTAAAGACAAGGATGGATGCATACGAGTATTTCTACCTTCCTAGAAGAGGAAAAATCTACAATAGCTAAAATATGCTCATCACAGGAACTGGTTCAAGTCAAGAATTCCATTGATGCCCCATGATCTGGCTCAGCCCATTACAGAGAGCACAGAGGGAAATTCAGATCTGGATTAAAGCTCTTTCTGAACATTACAGTGTCTTCCCAGCATCTTTAATGAAACTCCTCTTGAGATATGAACATTAAGCTGTGCTCCTTCTGGCCTATTCTTCATCAGAAGTAAATTTCTGCCCTCAGACTGTATTAATGACTCTGCTGATGACAAAGGAGATGAAACAAAGCACAGCTCATTCCACAAAACCAGCATTTACTTTTCTAGGCTAGGAGAAACATATTAAAATGGGCAATGACAGCTAGTTGTGTTAGAAATTAATGATACAAGGCTCAAAGTAATGATTGCATATCCATAAGAGGTTTCATGTTCAAAGGGGGAACATTTGATTGAAATGAGTTTATATTTAGAAAAATGGTATCTGTTCCTTTCAAGCACTTTGTTAGATTTGGATTAATTTCTTTTAAAAGCATTGCACATTGGCATGCTTTTGTACATCACTTCAAAAAATCTCAAAACAACTCTAACATTTAAAAGGCAAAAAATATTTGTTTTAAGTCCTGACTGAGCAAACTGGACCAGCAATGGTTGGAAATCTTGCTCGCTCTTATTTTAAACCGAACTACAAGTAATTGAATTCTTTGTGTATGTATTTTGGTGTTTGCAGTAAGAATGGCATTTTGGGCATGCCCATCTTTTCCTGTCTTGCAGCAATCCTCCAGTAATGGGCGGCTCAGGACACTACACCTTCTCACTAGGGAGAAGACGAGTAATTGCTTACAAAATGTGCCATAATTCCTGTTGTCTAAGTCAAAGGTGCTTTTAAAAATCAGCATCTGTATATGCAGTTTGATCAGAACAGCAGCAAGAAAAATAAACCAGTGAAAATCCATTAATCAATTTGGTCACTTTTTTTTTCTTTTTTCTGGCATCTTGCACTACATCTCAGTGTTACTGCATCAGGTAAAGCCCTCAGCATGACCTTACAGATTGTTTCAGACCTCAGGTATGCAGCTAGAACCAATTCCCACCATAAACCTTCTTGGACACAATTAAAAAGTTAGTTGACTAGATGCTCAAAACAAGGTGAAATGGGTTTGTCAGCTTGATTTTGGCATGGCTTTCATATGCTGTCACCTGAAGGAGTGTCAAGTTAATCTTGAACACGTGTATGGGGAGAGGAGGTGAAGATTTCTGCTGAGCTGAAAAAAATGAAGACCTCAAACAATTAACTGTTACACAGCTTTGGGTGCAAACATTCTCACATTATTTTGCAGCATGCCTAGTCCTCCCAAATAAAGAAAATCCAGAATATTCAAGTCTCACCAGTGAGAAAGGAAAACTGAAGCCATGCAGCCCCCTTTTCCTTCTCTTTTATCTGTAATGCTCTTATCCCTCAGAATAAAAAAAAGTAGTGCCCATTACTACAGAGTGATCTTATGCTTGATAGGTCCCAATGTACTGTTATTCTAGTGTTTTGTTCAAAAACTTTTGAGTCGTTATAATATTTGGGCACCCACAGTTCCCTACAGAAGGAGTTTCACAATTCGTGTGCTTAACTTTTCACTCCCAGTCTGCCTCTTGTTGCTTGTGTGTTATTTATTTGTTCTTGTGCTGACATCATCCTTCTGACAGAACTTCCTTCCTGAATTTTATGTGAATCCGAACTACCTCAATAAACTAAATTTTACGGCAGCCTCCTGAGAGTATTTCCAAAATACTGAAATCATTGCTGAATAGAGATAACCAAGACAGTTTAATGTGCTATTTGAGTGCCAAAAGCAGCACAGCAGCCTCCCTTGGCTTAGGAGGATAAATTAACCTAAATGAAGAATGACAGTGGCAAAATATTTTTACGTAGCTGCATACAAGACTTTAAAACCATACAAAGAAAGAGAGACCATATAGACCAAAATCTATCCAAGACTTCTTCACTGCAATCAAGTCACAGCATTGATTCTTTCTGCACATTTACAGGGAAATGCACATTCATACCATGCTTTGTTGTAACTCATTAGTGAGAAATCCTGCTTGGCACATGTTCTTTATCAAACCAATCTGGTGCATGGAACAGACACAAGCTGACACATGGCACAGCAGCCCTGCCTGATGTTACTGGGATCAGCTTTTCACGTAAGCAGTGTGCTGAGTGCACATCTACATAAGAATAGCAACCACTGACCACAAGGCCTGATATGCCAGATCATGTCACACCCCATAAAAAACCTGCACAGGTTAAAGAGCTTCAGATTATTTCAATACATTTTAAGTCCTATAAAATAAACTAGAGAGCTCCAGGAACTTGTTCTCGAACAAGATTCTCCAGGAAGGGGTAGGTGTGTTTTGGTAAGTACTGTTAGCACTAAGATAGGTCTTTTTTAAAAAACACTGTTTTCTCCTTATTCATCCTGGTAACCAGATGTAGTAGAGCTCAGTATTCCCACTGAGAGAACATCACCTGTCCCCAGAGTTAAAACAGGGTAAGGGTGCAAATTAGCTGGCACTAGAGATAAATATCCTAGAAAAAATTTAAGGTGAGTTTCATATTTCTGAAATATCAAGGGAAATTTATATAAAAAGTCAGAAATTTGAAATATTAAACTTCATCTGTGTGTAGAGGTGTGGGGAATATTTCCCGAAACTTGCACTTCTTTGTGCCTGCCTGCAGTGGAAACTACAAAGATTTGTCTGTGTGCTGAGGAACAAACTGAAGGGATGAAAGGGGAAGCAGAGCTGAGCTGTGAATTCTACAAAGGTTTTTATTTTATTCAAAGACATACATCTTGGAATCCCTAATCAGTTTTTCCCTTCAGAAACCTGTCATAGAAGGCATTAATAAATCATTCAGGCATTCACTCAGTCATTCACTTCATGAGTCTCACTGAGTGCCATCTAGCTAGAGACTGCTATGAATGTACACAAGACTGAAAATACAAGTGAGTTATGTAACAATCATACAGGAGATGTCCTCTATGATGCTAATAGCTGCACTAAAACTGTTCAAGGGTAAAAATGTAATTCAGTATGAATTTAAAGAAATGAACCCTTATTGTCAACATGACCAAAAAAGGTTGATGAAACTATAAAACATTATTTTAACATTCCTCTACGGGATCCTCCATCTGGCAAGAAACTACAAAGAGCACACACAGAATCTGCAACACATTCACATTCTGCTTTATCCTATGTAATCTCCATCTCCACAGACAGTAGTACATGTCTGATGGCAATACATGTACATTCCAAGGTCAGAAGTGTTCTGAGCTAATAGACCAAAAGTAGGAGGAACATTTGCAATGCAAAATGTATTTGGAACTCTGCCATGGAGCAGATCCTGCTGAAGTACCAACTGATATCCTCCCTGTTTCAATAAAAACCATAGAGCATAACTCACTTGCATTTAGCAACTGTCAAGCTATTAGGGAGTGCAAGGTTTGAAGTGACTTCCTATTTATTAGAGTTTACTTTCTTTGGATACTGCTATCACAGGACCACTCAAATTTATGTGGTTTAGTTAGTATTTTTGGACTTGAAGCAAAATTTTAGTAGGTTAGTAGGTTTCCTTAAATCTCTGGAATTTGATTTTAAGATCACAAAACTTTCCCAGCACTTCCACAAAATAACAGCAGATTGCCACAAAAGCAGTTTTATGCAGTAACTAGAGATAGCTGAAGTGCATAGAGTTCAGTGACAAGTGTTCATGAGCAGAAAAGCTCCTTCAGGAGCTATCTGCCTCTTGTTCTGTTGAATATGCATATATTACACACACCCAAACTAAACACACAACTGTATATTTCTGCCCATATTCACTTATACATATTAAAAATAAAATAATGGCGACATAGTGATAGAATTTTGGAAAAAAGGGAGATACTTATATGACATATTCTATAAAAAAAAATTTCCTGGGTGAAAAGAAAAATACACTCAGGGTCAGAAATTCAAATCTGTTTTGTAATTGCAGATCACTGTTTGTATAATATTTATGAACAGAATTATATACCATCACAATAGCATATTTATTATGAAGAAATTCAATTTTGCTATTCTTATGACTTTAAAAGCAATTAGGGAGATAATCTTGTTTCTAAACAGACAAAAAAATACATTTTCCATTCACTTTCTGAAGAACAAATATCCCGAGTCTTATAGATTGTCAAGAATAAAAACTTTAGTGGAGATCCTTTTAAAAATGTTTTTAAACATTCTTTTCCTTTTAAAATGTTTTTTTTAAAACCTTTGCATTGTGTAGTTTTGGATTGCAAAACTGGAGGTATTCCTATGAGTAGACAGCTCTCAAAGTTTTTCAAATGAATCAGCATGACAGCAACTTCTCAGAGTAATACTGGACCTCAGAATTAACTCACCTGACTTTTGTTTTCCATACATTTCCCCATATTGTCTGTTAGAAAGGTTTCAAATATGCCAGCAACATAACATACAATACAACACTGGGACTGCTGGACAAGCTGAGCAATAAAAGGAAAATGAGATTTACAGTAGCTGCATCATTTAATTTTACTATGAAACAGAGAGGCATTACCAGGCTACATGCCATAAACTAAAATGTTCAGAGATTGCTGGGCATGTCCCCATGCTGTGCACCTCCACCAGGAAACTGTGGTTTCAATTCTCATTTTTAATGTCAAATGATTGTATAAATTAACATTGCACAGACTGGAATGAATATCTGCTGAATTTGAACCAGCTAAAAAGGCTGGTTCTAACAAAAAAACACAGAGTAAATCTGCAGGAGACTTCATGTCATAAGTCCATAGATCAGGAGTGCAAGAGAGAATAACAAAAATTCCCTAAATATTTGAGCAAACCTAAACTTCTTATACCAGTTCTGGAACAACTGACCAACCTAATTGACCAACCTAGTTTAATCATGACAGAAATCATAATTAAACTCATGCCACCGCATACAAGTCAAATACAAGAATAAGGCATTAAAACAGCACTTACAGCTGGAGAATATCAGAGGACATGAGTGTTCATCCATGGGGAAGTTGTGCAGCTGCAGCTGGCACTCAGCATTGATGGTAAGCCTGTGAAGAAACCAAGGGTCTGTTACTATGTGCCAGTAGAAGGAACAGCCAGAGGAGGAGGCAGGGTAACCTCAAGCATCATGCAAGGATGCTTTGATATCCAAAAGTAAGGCCTGAAAGGAAAGAACCTTACTTGCTCATTGGCTATTTAAGCCTGATACAAAACAATGATAATTATCTTAAATAATTTCAGGCACATCATCAAAACTTTCTGGATCCCAGGAAATCTGTGCATATGTGTTTCTCTTGGCAATTCATCATTGAATGTTCTGGGATGAAAACAACTATTCTTTTCAAAAACAACAGGAAAAATTTCTTGTGTGGTATGTAATTTCAAAAAATTAGAACTTCAGAGGGAAACTTATAAAAATATTCTCTATGTGTACTTATAGTGTGAACTTAAAATTCTTCCAATTTCATCAGGCTGTCTCTCCAAAACTTAATAAATATGCCATTCTATATGCCATTCTATACCATACAGATGCAACAAAAAGATCAGCAGGAACATCTTCATCCCTACTTGAAAGCAAGTTTTACATGACATCCCTGACAAAAAGTATACTATGAACACAGACAATTTTAAAATTACTAAAAAAAAAATGTCAATACTCTTCAGTCTAACAGCTAACAAAGAGAATGTACTTACTCAGGGAAATTGAATTAAGTGCTAGTTTATTGTACAGTCTTTTTTTAGAAATACTACATAGTTTCATGACAGAATTCATGCATGTGGGCTATGTGGGTTTTTCCTTTTGAAAACTAAATAAAAAAATTAAAAACTCTATGGCGAAATGTTTGTGTCTCAGAATAGGATGGCACAGAGAAAAACTCTTGTCTCGGAAAAGGTCACCTGTGAGGAATTTAATAGCCTTATTGTACTGAAACTAGAAAAGGGTTTGCAGTGTTGCAGCAGGAGGACATTCACAGCCTAAAAGGGCAGGGAAGAAGATGGAAGGGTATGGAGCATGACTGAACCTTGTACACTTTCCCCTGTAGACGTAACACCCATCAANAGGAATTTAACAGCCTTATTGTACTGAAACTAGAAAAGGGTTTGTAGTGTTGCAGCAGGAGGACATTCACAGCCTAAAAGGGGCAGGGAAGAAGATGGAAGGGTATGGAGCATGACTGAACCTTGTACACTTTCCCCTGTACACATAACACCATCAGCACCTGACAGCACCAGGGCATACACTAGCTACCTCTTCCATGTCATACCAATTCTGACATATAGGTCATATAAATTTGGGTTTTATTTACATTTTTTAATTACACATCTTTTTAATTACACATTCTTACAGCTTGTCCTGTGTAAAAAGGAGGTCGACCTGAGTGATCAAAAAGAACTCAAAACATCTTTCATAAACTAGAAATGCTCATTCCAATGGGTCAAGTATTGACTTACTTTTAGGTGTTTTAGACAAATTTTGTAGTCCATTCAACAAATAGTTCCTTTAGTGAGAGGTATGTAAGTCTAACTATTAGGTAGATACTTGGCCTGAAATCCTTAAATAGAACTTAATAGAAAAAACCAACAAAACACCTAACCCAAGTCTCCTCAGAAAAAAAACAATAACCCAGCCAAGAGAATTTTGGAGCTGACACATTAATCCCCAAACTCTTTAGCTAAAGGCAACTAAAATAAGCAAGAGCTCTTCACATAGAGCAAGCCTAAAAAGGAAAGGGCATTACAAATATTAACAGCTTTTTCAGATGTTTATTTCCTTTCTTATTGCTTGCCAGAGACTTTGTATTGGAGCCCAATAGCAGTTTCAAGCATGATCAGCCCTCCCAGGTGCACCAAGAGGACTGAACACAATCACAGAAGAAAATGTAGCGTGAAAGGCACGTCTCTAAAACAGTTTCCCTTGTAGAACATGGCTTATGGCAAAACTCTCTTCTGAACAAGTCATCTCTTCCACAAGTAAACACATATTTTTATTTCCAAAGGATTTTTTAAATGCAAATATATACAGTGTTTCTAATACCATATAGTTGATTTTATCGCAAAGATTAGAAAACTGTAAAAGTCTTTCCTCCAGCAATTCACCCTTGTGATGAGATGTGACAGACTATCTTTCAGCATGACTTATCTGGAGAATCAAGTATTGGCATTAGCATGAATCTAAAAATGCTTTATCCAGCCCTGCATCTAACTCCGATCAAAAAGGCTTTTGACAGGTTTTATGGGACTACATATTCCCGATTTTATTACAAGCACTAAAAAGCCCAGCTTGTACAATTTACACAGACTTATTTCCTATTTCTGAAGGTTTCTTTCTTATGAAGACAAGACTTTGTATTTAAACTTGGCAGTACTTATGCCTGAATAATAAAATATTTGTAAAGCATGGCCATGTATGCATCAAGAAAAAAACAGCAGAGGAGAGCAAAGATATTGCTGAAAATTATTATTACTACACCAGAGGTGGGAGAAGCTTTCAGCCCTGCGCCTTGCCAAGTGCTCACCTGAGGGTGTACAGGATCTTGCCATCATTCCATATGCGGAGGAGCTGGTTGGGGGTGGTGATCCAGTGAGCCTCTGCTGTCTTTGAGTTACGAAATATCGTGTCTGGGATCCAGATCAAGCCAACCATGTTGCTGTTCAGAGTCAGTATTTTCATGGTGCTGTTGAAGCGAAGACGGCTGTCTGTCCACGTCTGGGCAAAAAATATATCAATTTGATATTCCTGCAAAGAAAGCATGATACATCAATTGAAATCAGTTCCACACTTCACACTATTTGGTGTTTGATTAGGTCTGTTCTGGTGTAGATCAACAGGGTATGTTCTAACCAATGGAGCAATGTTTTCTTTTTCTACTGCCTTAGGAAGGTTTTTCCCACTTTTTTCAACCTTTTATTTTTATGCCTAGCTTCCTAATGAAACATGCCAAACATCTCACTGCCATTGGTCCCATGCCATAACAATTTCAACATTAACATATTCATTTCATTGTCTTTGAAAAGCCACAGCTTGGAGGTATAATTTACAAAATCTTCTTAGTCATAGGACCAATAGGAGACATGAAAGATGAACAGGACCAACACACATAAGCTAGAGAATGGTAAATTCCTCTGAATATAGCAACACTTTTTAGGGAAAAGGTTGTGTAAATTCAATAAATTAATTTTTTCCATTTGCTACCAGTTGTTCAGCCACTCTTTCTCAGGCCACACTGCAGCAGAATGAAAAGGCAGGTTTGTGCTCCTTTTCAGATACCTCATGCACTCCGGATGCTAAGAGCTGAACACTCATTCTGAATACGCTAATACCCTAATTTATATGAAATTTGTCCTTCCATTTACTCCCTGTTTCACTACTCTGTTTCTGTAGGTAAGCCATCACAGTATATATAAATGCAGAAATTAAAGTACACATGGACAGACAAAGTTATATAGGTGAACATATAAACACACTGGTTTATGCACTTAAGACCTCATGGAAGAAATTGCATTTTAAGTTTGTATTTGAATTGTAAATTCAAGCCACTGGAGGCTAGAAGAGGTCATGTTTCATTTGCTTGTGTTCCTCTTCCTCTTTTCATAGACTGAAGACTGAAAAATAGACTGCTCTATTTTTGAACCTCAGGGAAATAGCCACCTGAGTCTGTCATGCAAACCCTCCCAATACCACAGGGATGATGTTTGCTGATGTGGCACAAAGTGTATGCTCTACAACAGAGGCTAATACAGGGCCTGGGAATAATCCAAAGGAAAACACCTCTTTAGGAACCCTGGGAGATGCATTCCTGGTATATCTGAACAAAGGATAATTAGGACTGTGTGTAAAGTCTTGTATGTCTTTGACAGCTCTGAATTTGCTTTTATTTCATTTCTTTCTTTCTGTCTATTGTTTCAATACAGTAGTATTGGGGTTTTTTTATCTTTACAGGCAGTTAGTAGAGCTTGCAGTCTGAATTGAGGACAGTGCTTTTGCTAAGAGCCACCTGTTTCTCCTGTGCTATTACATTTTTGGCAGGCCATCCCTTCAAAGCTGATGTTGTAACACCAGGAAATCTAATTCACTGGCATTGTAATCCAAGTCCAAAACACACTCTGGGCCTCTCATCTCTAGATGGTAAATGATAAAAAGGTGCATAAGTGGCATTAGTATGTACCCAAACACCAGGCAGGAGATCACCTCAGGAATTAAAGCCTAGCCACCAAAGGCATTAAGGGCCATTTTCCTTTATAGCTTATCTCACTACTATTTCTCATTGTATTATCAGCTTTATTTTTGAAGGGAAGATGATGGATTTGAATCTCAAGAGACTTTTCTTTCATATGGATGACATCTCCACAGATCTGAAGGATGTAATGTAATGTACACAGTGTACCTCTGTTATTCAGAAAGAACATCCTTAATGCACCAGGTTTTAGATGCCAGAGCACTGATCTTCTTTCTTTAAGTCACTTGCATTTTAGTCTTTGAAAGTCTAGTGACAAGTGTTTGGCACATTCAGCTTCTGTAGAGAGGAATATGCCAGACATGTCTATGGGTTTCTCCAAATGCTGAGTGAGTAGAGTTGCTTTTCCTAGCCCACACATGAGAATCTGTATTTATAGAACCAAAGGCCATTTGTATACAGCTGGCTAATGACAGTGCTGTCTTTTCACAGGACAAGTTTTTGCATGATATTCATATTTGAACTTATTTTATATGAATGCTTCATTTTGACTAAATTTAGGAGTAATCATAATTCTTTTCTAGTATATCATGAGTATTTAATGATTTTTAGGATTTAAGATATTCAAGGTTTCTACCCTGCCAAAGAAAGAAAGACTCTGAGCTCCTTAACACATTACCCAGAGAAGGTACTGCAGCTAGATCTGAGCAAAGGGAGCCCCAGGAGCAGTGTAAATGTAACGTTGTGGTTTCTATTCCAGTAAGCTACTCTGGCTAAGTGGATCGCTTTAGCCTAGAAACAGGGTCATGCTAACACCACTGCCCAACTCCCATTTTGCATCTCTGTTATTTATTACTGCAACTAGAACGTGCCACTAATGATCATTATTCAAAATACCTGTACAATGGGCCACTCCATTTGCCTTAACAAAAAAATTTCAACTCAAATTAAATGGTTCCCAGATCTTCTGAGTTAATTAGTTCTGAAAACAGCCTGCCTTTTTCTTTTGGAAAACTGGGATGATAAAAAACAAAGCAACATTTTTAAAAGAAAAGTCATTAAAGTTAAGATTTGCTCAGTCAGAATGTACAAATTACAAAACTGAAATTTTCCCAGTAAAAATAAAGACACATTTCCATTTAATATCTGAATTGAGATTCTCACCATTAATCCCTTTTAGAACTGAATGTTATATCAGTACATCCCTTACATTAATCTTTGGAATTTCTACAGTCTTTAACCAAGCAAATAATGGGGTATGATATTTATATAGTCAGTCTACCATGAACGAACAGAAGTCACTTTTGAAGCTGGCACTCAGCTCTCCAATTCTAATGGTTCTAAGTCTATGCATATTTCAGAAAATTACCTCTATTTTCACTGACAACAGATATTCCATTCCCAGTGAAGTCAACAGCTTCCATACACTGTTTTGCACAGAGCTGGTATAGTGATCTCCAGCATGCAGCATCCAACAAGAAACTGCCAGAAGAAGGGTTTCTGTGTTGGTTTCACAAATAGGTCAATATTATATGATATAAGAAAGTAATACTCTCCATTTGCTGGCTGCTACCTGCCATTTTAGATCCTTACAAAATGTAGTGGTTGCACTTTTTCTTTATTTCTCCCCAATGCTTTGTAGCTACTTACAACCAAAGAATTTCTCATTGGTACTTTTTTGCAAATTAACCTTAAATCAATGCATCATCTTGTACATTTCACCATGTAAAGAGACAGATTGTTCTACTTGCAAGACTTTTGCTTGCAAGAAATACTCAGTATCATCTGAAAATTATAAGTGACATTGTGTCACTGAAAACGTCTGTATCACCTCCTGTGATGTTACCTTTGAAAATGGGATGGTAAATTGACACCTGACAATGCTCACATAGCTTCCAAAAGTAACTCCTAAAACCGAGAAAACATATTGTGGTCCTTTTACCTGCACAGTATGCAAGTAATTGTCTCATGTAGAACATTCCTTCCCATTCAAATTTTATAAGTTCTCCTTTAAATCTGAAACACTGGCTGAGAGAAATGACTGAATGAGAAAAATTAGATGGTATTTTTCTGTTATATGGTTATGTGGAGAACAAGAAGTTAAAGACAATTTCACCTTCTTAATTTTCACTGATTTGTGGACAGGAGCTATAATCCAGATTTAGCAACAGTATTACCTGCACATAGCCAAATTTCCAACTACTTGATTTTAGCTTTTTTTTTTTTTTTTCACTTTTTTCAAATATTCCTAATGCAGTTTCATTAGTGCTTTGAAAATAATCAACAGTCAGCATGGAACTATTTGCCCTTCAACTGTGTAAAAATGATTGATGGTTGGGAACACCTTGAAAATGCCGTTGTCTAATTTATACGTAGTCACAGAGAAAAATACATGTTTTTGACCAAGTCTTTAATTGTTTTCTCAGTCAAAAGAGAAGCTAAGATGTTGTTGGCAATACATGGAGCTTTTCTCCTATCATAATGTCTCAATTCTGAAAAATATGATTTAATAGGTTGTCATAGTCAGGTAATGGATGTGAATGACTAGGGATAATAGTGTGGTATTCCTTTGTTGCTTCTGCTGCAGCCTTCTCATTTTCTGCATTTTCAAAATTCTTCACGACAACAGCAACAACAACACCAAGAGTCCTGTCCTTAGAAAAAATGCAAGAACTTCTTGCATGACATTTTCAGTTTTTTACTATTACGTACTAGACAATTTTTGTTTTTTTTTTTTTTTTCTTCATTTTAAAACCTATCTCTTGATTGGTGATAGAGTGAGACTGTAAATGATTAAAGCTGTTACTGGCATTTGTGTGAGGCCAGTTCTCAATCAACTGAAAATAGCTACATAATTAGGGTCCAGTTTAGATTACAAGAGTACTGTGCCCTCCCACATCCCTTGTATAATCTGGCAGCACACCACAACACACCACAAACACTGTCTGCAGAAGCTTGGAAGTAGTCTAATAAACTGTTTAAAGGATAAAATCTCCTTCAGTTGCCAAAAGGCTGGACTTCATTGAAGTGAGAAATCCCATTTGTAAGCCTAAAACTGTTCTGTAAATAAGTATTGAACTTTGCTTTTACATTTCTGTCCAAACCATTCAGTAAGAAACATGCTTAAAAAATGAATAATGGTTGAAGCCTTTATGTGCAAACTGTCATAGAAATGCTAAGCATTATGGTTTAAAAGGGCATATGGGGAGGGGCTGTTCAGGGAAACAGGAGAGAAACGGGAGCAAATCTCTACTACTGGGTCTCCCCCTTATTGCACTCAGCCATAGACTACAGGTGAACACACCCAGGACTGTTCTTTCTTTATGCCCCTGTCATGCTTGGATTAGAAGTATAAAGAGAAGGGTTTGAGATACTGTGTTTTAGTAGAAAATGTCCCAAATATTAAAGCGATACTCATGATGTCTGTTTATTTAGTCTGCAATCTGATGCACTTGAGAACAATAAAAGTGAGTAATCTCTTCAGAGTTTGAAGGTCATTTTCAATAAAAGCGTATTTTTTCCAGCCCAGCTCACCACTAAAAGAAAAGTTCAATCAACAACAGAACTGTCAAAATTATCCTGCAAAGGGATGCCTGATTGATTCAGCTGCCTATTTAGTTGTGTGACAAATGAGTGAAAGAGGAAATGCTCCCTGAAATATGGGATGAGTGGTTCCCTCTTCCTGAACCAGTATGTCCACATGTCTGATATCAAAACACTGAGAGTAATTCTCCTGAGCACAGCCCACTTTCAGCTTCCCTGATTTATTGCATCTTACCCTGGACTAAAATGAGAATTGTCTTCTGTCCATCTAATGAAGAGACTTTTGATAATTTGAAGAGGTACCTTGATCATACCTGCTTTTGATATTGATGGAAATAAATAGTTCCACAGCAACTGCTGCATGATGTGTGCAGATTGTTCATCAGATTGCCTGCTCTATAGATTATGAAAAGTCAGGAACTACAGTGATCCCAGGAGACCTCTAGAAGGCTTAAAATACTAAGCTTTAATGTAAACCTTAAAAATACTGCTTTACAGCTTCTGCTTGAGTTTGCACCCTGTGTGCAACTTGTGTTCTAATTTCAAAAACTGGTAAAAAACCTCTCAGACATCCTGTGAAAAGGAATTGAAAGTAATGGAATGTTCTACCAATGGACACCCACACTTGCATTTTGTGGAAATAGTGCAGAAATAAATAAATTAAATCTGGTAGAGAAAACACAGTAAAGAAGTGTATTTCATATGCAGTGTACATTCAAAACTCTTGTGGTATCAAGACTAACACAAGCCTTCTGTGAGGACAATAATTCTCACACAAGTTTTGAAAGTTTGCCTTGCTTTCAGCAGAGCTTGGGATGACTGAAGTAGCACCTTCGGAGTTGCCTGTAACTTTTCCTGAATATTTCTGCCAGACTGGAGCTTTGTGTTTCCAGAGGCTGTCCAGGAGCTAAATGGGGATGTATTTACTTCACACTACATGTAACACTGGGTTTGCTGCCTAAGAGACAGTGTAAGAGGGATCACATTCCCAGTCTCTACCAGTTTGCTTTGTTTCCACTCTCTGTGCTCCTGCTCCCTTTCTAGAGCCTAATTTCTAATGCCCTCTATTGAGAGTGGAAGAGTGGGCAACACCTTCCCACTTTTGGATTTTTTTCTCTTCTTAATCTGAATATATCTTTCCCATCAGTGTTAAGACTATCTTTTGAAGGTAGTCAAATAAATAGATGAAAGATTAGTTTTACAATGGTAGTAAAATACGTAAGTTTGAAAACTTTCCAAACTGTTTTATGTATAGAAAGATTTTCAATAACTTGCTCTTTTGTGAGAATTTGCCTTGGTACTTTCATATTGTTACAAGCATCATGGTCCCATGAAGAAAATACAATGAAAGAAGGAAAGTCAGAATTAAGATTGTCACCACAAATATAAGGGCTATTCAAGTTAGCAATGTCAAAATATTTCAGCAAGCAACACCAATCAACTCCACAGCAAAATGAGACCAAAAAAAAAAAAAAAAAAAAAAAAAGAGAGAGAAAAAGAAAGCTCTTCTCATCACTGACTCAGTAGGAATCTTGGAGCAAGGAGGATGGAAGCTCACCTTCTTCACTGTAGTATTGCTGCCTGCCTGCTTCAGAAGGTTATTTCATGATTTCCTGCTATTATAAAGAGGGAAAGACAGCTAACTTCACACTAGAGACAAAGCATGCGATTATCATGTAGCATTTCCTTTCTCTGAGAAAACATTTGTCTGTCACACTCTGTCTATTTTGGCTCTTTGGAGGATAGCTCCAGCCCTGCTGAATTCCAGAATAAGACTTACATTCAGTTACAGGAAGAGCTGGAAATTTTTGTCTCGGCCCATCCCCTGACATCTCTTCATTACTTCACTTCACATTGATTGATTATCTCTTCTGCTATAATCATTAATTTCATAGTCAGAAACACAGCGTGAAATTATAAAGAATGCATTTCAGAAAATCAGCTGTAGCTCTGTTTTCTCCCCTTTAGGTGGAAGACTTTTTAAATATCACAGCTCCCTATTTCTTTTTGGAGTCTTCTGTTGGTTTCTGTTGCGCTTAAAGCATTCCCAAAGACATCCTGATTGCTATGATCACGCCACAGTTGCATTTCCACAACCTCTTCTCTTGGTGTGTCAGGGTTCATGTCCCGTTGCAGACTGTGCCTGATGAGAAGCTTTGCCTTGGATGAGACATAACTGTATATGCTCTAAATTGGGCTGCTTTAGAAATAAAGGCGTCCAAAGCATGCAAACTTGCGCAGGGGATGCACACAGTAGCACGCAGACTTTTTGTCTCTGTTATCTGGTGAACATTGTTACTCAAAATGTTAATCAGAGTAGTCACTCCTAGAAGAAGATTGCTGCTGGAAGGAACAATGTTTTTAGGATTGACAGAGAAAGTACAATGCTCACTCTGACCTGTAATTCAAGGCATTACTAAGACGGCAGTCAGGATGGAGAGAGACAAGAGAGAGTCTAAATGCATAATTGAAGAAACAAAGGTTGTTAACTTAAGAATTTAGTAATGTAAAGGCACAAGGACAACTTAACTCCTGTGGTAATAGTAAAGAAATATTACTATAAAAATTATAATTAATAATTAAAAAATTAGAAATTAAAATTATTTAGAAATAAAAATATCCTAAAATAAAAATAAAGAATCCCTGAACAAAAGAAACAAAGAAAGAGAAAATTAAAAGTCTGTGAATATAGGTTAATGGCTGTACTTCATATAAAAAGTAAATTATCAAGGTCTCCTAAGAATACTTGATATCTGAAAAACGTATAAAATTATTAAGATACTCAATAGTATTTCTATATAAAAACAGATGCCCTGACTTTATAAACCCATTCTTGAGGCATTACCTTATTCAAAACAGAAGCTCAACTGTGTTTTTCACAAAAAACAAATGCATTCTCAAAGACTGCACACAAAAATATTTTGTGCTCATAGTCTCTGTATTAAACAGTTTTTTTTTAATGATGGAAAGAGTGCTTTTTAAACCAAAGGAGTGCAAGAATATTTTGAAACATCTTTTATGCCATCAACAACCTAGACAAGAAGAGGTTATTATGATTGTTTTACATGTACTGCCACTCTTAGCACAAGAACAGTTGTAAAGGAATGGGAGCCAGGGCAGTCATAAAAAAACAGACACTCATCTCAGAGTAGAGGGTCAATGATGGTCTCACACAGATTTCTGAGCGAGAGAAAAGATGGTCAGGAACACTTTTTAAGGAGGCAGGTGGGAAGATCAAATGGGTAAAAGTCCTGTTCTAGCTGTTCTCTGCTAGAGGTACTTCTAGGGTACCTCCTGAGGCCATGATATAACTTCAGAACCCACAGGCCACCCTACTACAGAACCCCAGCGCCCCAGAAAGTTGCACCCTGACAACACTGTTGTTGGAAAACAAAAAATTGCAACCTCTTTTTCTCAGAAGCTGTGATATTGAGGGCATTCATATCTTCTCCAAGATGCAGAGAAGCTACAGCTCACCCAGGATTTTGTGCCATTGCAAACCATCTTGTCATGCATCACTGAAAATTTTCAAGGGTCAAAATAAATAAATACATACAATTCTGCATTTGCTCAAAACAAACACTAACTCATTGATGGCATCCCCACAGCTGAATAAAGAGAGGCTACACAGATAGCTCAAGCACCATGCATCCAGTCATTCACCTTGCTTTACTGCCAGCTGAATTCCTTGCCATGTTGCTCCCAAGGCAAATCTGCCACGAAGGCAGCTAAAACTTAGAAAAGTAGACATACACCAGTTGGAGCTACTCATTCTTGGGGACAAGTATTGGTCCCTGGATATCTTTGATTTAGCAGAATAGACATACCCAGGTCACAAAGTCTAAATTTATTCCAACATAAGTAGGATCCAAAAGGAGAGTTTAAAATTCTGGATGACAGAAATCAGGGAAATAAATGAAGCTACAGTGAGCAAGGGAGTTATATCCTACAACCCCAGGATGTGAATAGGTGTTACTCTAATTAAACAAAATGATGCACAAAAAAGCCAACTGTGCACAAAGTAGTAGAAAAAAGCACATCTGTAAAAGCCCTGATTTGCATATGAGGGAAATGCAAATGTTTAACTGCTCTAAAAATAAAATTACTGTTTTGCCACATAGGCACAAGAAAACAGTCTCTAATGAGTCTGTGTACAAACCTTTCTTGGTCTTGGCCTCCAAAGGAGCCAGGGCAGCCCTGCACCCTCTGCAGTGCTGGCTCAGGTGAAACCAGACCCCTCTCTGCTTTTGCTCTACTGGGAGCACGCTGAGAAGGGAAGCTGCAACTTCATGTTCAAAATATAGAGCCCATAAGACTGTGCTGGCTGCCCTAGTAGGCTGAGCCTAACCTTCCCCCATTTCTGAGCTTTAGAGCACTCCAGATCACAGCTTGCCTCTTCAGAGGAAAACACAGCAGGCAAACATGTACTTGCTTCACCTAGGCTTCAAGCAAAGAGGCATTTTCATTGGATTAGTATCTGGGGGTCGATCCTTGCCTCAGTTTCTTCATCCCTTGCATTTTATTTTTTAAAATTTTGATCTGTTTTTCTGGCCAGTTCCAAGGCCCTGAGCTCCACTGATCTGAGCCATACTTCCTCCCAAATCTCCTTGTATTGTGTGGTTTGACACTCAGAATTAGTTCTGCCTCACCATAAAACCCTTCTTTTCAAGCCAAAGTTCATCAAATTCCTGTTCCTCCTTGATTTTAGTCCATCCTTTCTTGAT
The DNA here is from genome assembly GCA_013397295.1 of Polioptila caerulea. NCBI lineage: Eukaryota > Metazoa > Chordata > Aves > Passeriformes > Certhiidae > Polioptila > Polioptila caerulea. Next base: position 275,584 of record VYXF01011623.1, read on the forward strand.
GTGAGACTTATTGAAACACCTATTGACATCAGTAATTCTTCACTGTCTCTAGTCAGGGGACAAGGGACACCAGATGAAACAGCAGATGGCTGACTGCCATTCACTGGGCCATGCAATGACTGAAATTTCAGGAGTTCAGGCTGTTCCTATCCGTTTTACATGAGCATGTTCCTCTTGTGTTCACAAACTCCATCACTCAGCAGTTGTGGAAACTCAAAACAAAACTACCAGAAATCTTCAGTACCTGATATCATTAGGAAAAAAAAGAAAAATTAAAGAACCCAAAGAAGAAATTTTAAGCTCTGTTTTGCAAAGCTCATTGGAGAAAATGAAATATGTAAAGATGTGTAAAACAAACTCACTCCTTAAATCAGCATGTCTTCTAGTACTTCATGATTAATTCCTGATATTGGTACTTTTTTACACTATATAAGAAAGAAAAAAAAAAGAATTCTGCTACAACTTGTGAACCATGGAAAGAGATAGTTATAGGTGTAGCTTGTGTGGGAAAAATACTTTATCTCCAGTGCAGATTCCCTTTCTAACTAGAAATAAAATAATTAATATAAATAGGTGATAACACGAGCACTCTTGATGTGCTGTGCCTAAACCCACCAGGACAAGCAGGTAATTTTACATAAGGGCAGCTGCATCTCCAGCCCAGGGGACGAAGGCCCTTCATCTGTCGCCGCGGTAACGCTGCCACCCTCCTCGCTCCCCCCCTGCTCCCCCCCCCCCCCCGGGCCCCCCC
>VYXF01011623.1:286005-346097 GCA_013397295.1 Polioptila caerulea
AAAAAAAAAAAAGTTACATTCCATCATAAGGCCTTGATTTAGTTGAATCAGCATTTTCCAGTAGAACATTTCCATGAGAAAATTTTAACCCCAGCCTTATGAAGGAACATATTATTATTCACTTATTTGTTTGTGAAATGAAAATTTGCAAGTTTGCTTGCAGCAAAAGTAGAAACTAGATGAGATTGACATCTTCCATAGAACAGAAATATCACTCATTTATCCATCCAACCTATTGGAATCACTGTGCCAAACTGCACACAGGTTGTACAGGTGGCACCAGTACTTTACAGCAGACACCTCCCTGCCATCCAGCCACAGCCTGGCTGAGAAAGCAATAATTCAAAAGCTTGGTACGTTAGTGTCAAATAACCAGTTTTGGACTTCTACAGCAAAATGTGAATCGTTACATTTTGTAAACTGGTTCACACTGGGGAAATTTTTTGCCTTCATTCTAACCACTCTAAGAGTAGAGGGGCATTTTGAGGTACTAAATTAATCAGCTTCTAAGCATGCACCAGACTGTACCCTGCAGTTGAACACTATAATAGTGCTATGTGCTATGCTTACATTTCCTCTGGAAAAAAATAGTTCAACTTACATAGGAAGATAACCGAAAACATAACACTGGTTTTTGGGCTATAAAAGCATCACAACATGTTACAGAAGGTAAGCATTAGTTACCAATTAGTAATGAGCAGTTCTCTAACATTCCTGCTAGATTAAACAATATGTTAAGTAACTAAACTACTGAAAATACCTGGGCATGGCTCCCATTGGTCATCCTCTCTCATCTCTTCAGATTGAGTGTTTCTCATACAAGGTCAGAGATTTTTTTAACTGCAGAGCATGCTAAAACAACTTTTTAACAAGGCAGAACATTATTTTCTGCTATACTGGAAACTAGATAAAGGGGATCCAGTCAGCTGGATATAATATTGTTTATGAAAGAGGCAGTTGTTGCTTCTGCAAGGTAATGTGCCTGCAAAAAGGAGGAGGGTAGATCTCATTCACCCAAGGCCACCGCACGTTTCTTGTCTCAAGACACAATGCAGGGCTTATGCCAGGTCAGAACAGAGCAGGTAGTGGGAAAGCTCAGCAGCAGTGCCAGATCCAGCCCAGCTGGCTGAAGTGGATGCCTCTGCAGCTGCCTTGCTTCACCTTCTTCAAAGGAGGTGCTCCAAGGACAATTCAGGAATGTCTGAACTCACACCCTGTCATGATAGCAATGAATCTCTCTGTAGCTATACATGTGCACTGCTCTTTCTCCTTCACTAGAGTAGCACACACTGTTTATTCATCCTATGGTGCCTCTCACAGTGAGCATCTGGAGTTCAAAGACAAATTAACAGTGAGTTCACTTTATGTGTCTATCTAATTTTAACCATCATTTACTTATATTGGCTTCTGCAAGGTACTCAGTTATTAAAAATTCAAATAAAGTCATATCATTGGTGCCTTTAAGAATATTGTGGAGACATATCAGTTACACAAAGCAGTAATATAAAGCTACATTTATTGCCTATAACCAGAGAAGCCATCAAGAATGAAAAAAACTAACTATATTTAAAAATAATAAAAGCTACACTTTTGCCTATACGCTCTGAACAAACTTGAATGGGTTGTGGCTTATGACCAATTTAGAATAATTTACCGTTCAGATAGTCTGCACTGGAACAATAAAAATCCCATTTGTTTAGATTTATTTTAACAGCAAGATAATCATAGACTAATCACATATGCATCTTTTCCCCTACTGCACAATATATGTTTTCATTTAGGCAAAATTATAAGAATTTTAAATTCACTGGCCTTGGTAGAATAGAAAGGTAAAACAAATTAGTTTAATGAATAAAAAAAGCCTTTGGCCCATTGATAATTCAGAACTCTAACAGAGAAAAGAGAATAACATTATAATATGGATTACAATATTCAAGCAAGAAAACAGTCTAGTTTACTTTTACCCATATCTTCCCTTATCTCTTATTGGAAGATACACCAATATAATACTAAGCACCAGTGCAGACTTTAAAGCTAAACACTTCTACAAAGCTTAAGTTGACAAGGCTCAATAGAAACTACCTGAGTAGACCACCTGAAATGGTCTTATCTGTCTTCAGAGTAAAAATTACTTTGTAAATTAATAAGTATTTATCCAATATTTGTGTTTGAATGCAACTGGTTACACATCACGGTAATTTGTAGGATCAAGAGGATTGATTTTATGCATATTTTTTCAATATCAGAATTTCCTAGGTCACTTTCCATACATCGAAGTGGCTCCCTCAGTAAATGCCATGAGTCAAACACTGCAGTACACGCAGTCCTTGTGAACAGTGCCAGCCTGGCACTGACTGACAGCAGGAAGGGCAGGCAACCCTGGAGACTGGCACTTGGCAGAACACAGGGAAACCTCGTTCTGTAGGGAAGCCTCCTGCAGTACCTTCATTGGAAGTAAAAAAATACTTTCAAAACAGCACAAGCAAGGCATTTATCAGAGTGACTGATTTTTTTTTAAAGCTTTCACTCAGGAACTATATCCCTCAAAACAGTCCTGCAAGACCAGTGCAGCATTGTCAGAGGGGAGGGAGGAACATCTTTAGTAAGGCCCAGGCACAGCTGCCAGTAGCTGCTCCTTGAGAGTGTCCATGGCCTCCAGGAGCAGCTCTGAACATGGAGCAGAGGGACACAGGGAGGAAGCCTCACTCCTGGCTCCTCTGCAGAGTTGCACAAGCACTTGCATGCTCCAGCCACAGAGGACAACCTGGATAACAGACCTGTCAGGAGTGGTTATACTTTAAAGATCTCTTTGCCCTGAACAACTGGTGGCATGTCAGAAATTTTGAACAGAGGCATATTCTATTTTAGATGCTTGCACAACTCAAACGTTTCTTTCTGGTTTTCCCGGGACACAACAACTTGATGATCATTTCTCCCCCTCATCTCTCATGGGTGAGCTCTATTAGTCATAATTATTTCTTTTATTTGCATGTTTGCAAAACAAGTAACAGAAACCATGAAGAATTAAGATTCCTGATATGCAAGCAGACATTAAAATAGCTACATGTAATAAATACATATAAAATGAAATGTATCATTCACTTTAATTAAACTCATGAAAAAGTAGCTGCCTTTCTCTAGCAATTTCTTGCAGCTCGGAGTGCAGAATCATCTGAGTAGCTAAATATGCATACTTTTGAATGGCTGCATCATGACAGACAGGTCCTGGTAAGTGCAATCCTGGGAAGATGCTGATCTTTTTTTTAGTGCTACAATTCATCAGTAACTGAAGGATAATTACTGTGACTGGCTGAGGAACTTGCTTGCATGAATTTAGGAATTCTGTTAATTATGTAAAATCACTCAATATTTAATGCCTCAGTGTGTAATGAATCAGCCATGAACTACCTAAGTCCTTTGTAATTTACTGCCCAATCTGTCTGTTAGATGAGTCCATAGATAATGGAAGAGAGAAGTGAACTGAAATATTTAGGGTTTGGATGAACTCTCTAGTCAGATAAAAAAAAAAAAATAAAATAGCACTTTGGTCCTTATCAGGACATAGGAGTGGTAGATGTTTTTCTTTCCAAATTCCCAAAGAGGAAGGCAGAGTATACAGAGCAGGGGCTGACAGAAACAAAAGCAATTACAGGGCAAGAGAGTAAGCAAAGGGACATGATTTAACGGGTGGTTTGGCTGTGGGAGCAGCTGAGAATAAGAAAATTACTGCAGAGAGGAGAAAGAAAGGGATGATGTCCAGCAGGAGATGCCATTTGAAGAAAAAGATGTTGGGAGGGTTGAAGAGGGGAGAGGGCTGTGGGTTTGTATCTAACTACGAAGGCGGATTTGTGAGCTCAGAAGGGAGCTGTGCCAAAACCAGAGCCATGTCCAGCTCACATGTGTCTGAGCTAAGAAGAGCTGCCACAGACCACAAGAAAAACCAGAGAGCTCAGCTGCACCTAGACCAAGAAAAAATTAAGAAATGGGTAGATGTAGCACCTGTGGCTCAAACACAAAAGCACAGTAGACATCATAGACCTCAGATGGGAAGATGGCATTTGCCACCACTCTTCTCAGCAGCAGCAGCAAAAGAGTTCAGTTACTAAATTAGAAGAACTTAATGTTCCATGCAATTTAGATTCCTGTTTTTTGGATCATTAACTGTTTTCTAGAGGACAGAAAACTCTGATTAAGCTCCATTTCTACACTGTAATATCAAGCTATTTTTGAGTGCATAAAGACGATTTTGAGGATACTGTCACTATAGAAACTATTGTTAAAGGAAGTTGTCCTCTATTTTCCCACTAGGGAAAGGAAAGAAAATGCATTCTATTAGCTGGTAGAAATGGATGTAGTTACATTTAAACATTTTCCTCCTCGTCCTCTTTAACTACTTTTGTATTTGACAATATTACCTTCAAAAAAAGCTTCCATTTACCTTTATTTCAGTCTTCAGAAAAAGGAGTTTTCCCTTTTTCCCCTGCAGGGTGTTGTGGTGGTACGCTTGTGTGTGACTGTGCTTGTGTGTGTCCTAAGTAACAGACACCACAAAAAAACCCAACAACAAATCCTTTTAGATTGAAGCTGATGTTGTCTAAACACGTTGTTAAATAACATGCACTTTTGGACATGGGAATTCCCAAGATAATCTTCCTTCCACAAAGCTCAAGTTTGTCCTCATGCATAATATACAAATTCAGTCAAGATGAGTAATAGCTTAGGAGAAGAATAAAACTGAGGAAATCACATCTTAAAATATGATATTACTATGCATAGTATAGTAAAACCCAGATGCTCCAACCCACTTGCCCCCCCACCATTTTGTGCCCCAATTGTGCTAGAATCCATATGTATGCATCATAAATATATTTCTGGCTCCTAAAACAATTTTGTTTCAGTATACAAGGACTTTGCAACAATCCCACAGTTTGGGTATCCCATACTACCTATAATGTAAACACATGCTGGTCTGTTTTGTGAAGAAGGCATTTTGGAACCATTTACACACAGATCTGAGCACCTTGTTGGCTGCTCCTGATGCTGCAGCTCTTAACAGTGAATGGTCAGGAGGAAGGTGCGAGAGCAGGCAGGGGTGCCAGGCAGGTCTGCACTACAGGCTCTGGTGTGCCACCTGGGTGGCCAGTCTCCTGGGAAGGGTGACTGTCACAGCCCAAAGGTGACACACCACCACCTCAACTGCCTCCAAGCTCTGCCTGCTCAAGCAAGTGCTATTGACTCACTCTGCAGCAAAGGCCAGCAGATGCACCAGATGTACCCACTGGTGTAACCCGAGAGCCACAGACCACACAATCCCAGCCCTGCTGAGGGAGTCAAAGTTCCAACCCAGACATTAGCTTTGGCATGGGAACCACTGGGGGCAAATCCCCAGGTCAAACACACCCTGAATGTAGCTGCTGTTCCATGCACAGACCCCCTCCCAGCCCACTGTGTAACAGAGCATGCAGATCTGTGGGGATTTATGGACAGCTCTACGCTGCAAGGATTTTTCTCCAAAAGCATTTCTCAAGGAGACACTCACTGAAAAGGCTGATTTGCCTTCTTTGGGAAACATCTGTGATTGAGTGAAGACTGATTGGAAGAGAACAGAATTTCAGTAACTCAGACTTCCAAAGACCAGCCTCCCCATTTTTTACACCAACAGTTTGTCTTTTCAGAGCAAGGAGTTCAACAAATGTAGAGCCACTCTAGCTCTATACAAACACCAAAAAATGTCTAAGGCAATAAGAAGGAGCTGACAAGCAGCAGGGAATGTTCTTGCTTCCTTCCAACTGATAGTCCTGGGTAATATTATCAAGGGAATTCAGAGCTGATCCGTTTAATGCTGCAGGCTGACATATTCAGTTTGGCTTAGGTTTCTAAAATGCTTAGGTCAATAAAAGTCCCTCAATCTTTAAGTATTTCTGAGAGCTCTACAACACTACAACTTAATTATGGAGCGGGTTTTTTTTGGTTTTATTTTTGTCTGTTTGTTTGTTTTACAGGTTTCCTTTCCTTTACATAGAATTTTCATGCCATAGAGCACTAATACAGCACAAGGAAATAGTGCAGACTGCTTGCTGCCAAAGCTGCTGCTACCACATAAATATGAACTGAGTGAAAAATTCAAAGTTGACTTGACCAGGAGAAGAGATTAGGTTGTGAAATCATGCAGTAGTATTATTTTATATTGTACCAGTTGATACATAGAAGAGTAACAAAAGCCACTGCAGTGCTTTATGGTAGACCTGAATCCATCCATACAAGAAATTAAATGGCCTACTGAAATTCGATTGAAATCTGTTCTTTATTCACTGCCAATATGGTATCAATAACACATGCAGAATGAAAAACCACTATCCTGAGAACTACAGAGCCCTAGCTCCAAGAGAAAATTAGTAATGAAACACACCAATTTGGTCCTAATGGATTGAAAAAAAAATATTTTGGAATTTTTTTAAAATAGTATTTGACTCTGAAAGTAGAAATGTTTCACTAAAGAATTTGCTAAAGAAAATTTCATCTACAATTTCAGAGGCAAGGCTCCATGCTCCCTCTATGACCTCTAGCCCCCACTGAAGCTAAATAAATAACTTGGTATACAATTTACACAAGCGGGAAAAAAAGGAAAGTGAGACTAAATTAGTAAAAGTATGCATCATTATTTCCATGATAAATGGTATAAATGATTTTAGAAGGCACAAGACATCAAGATACTACTTATGCAGTCTTTATAGCTGGCCAGATTTGAAAGATTTATTGCTGTGACTCTAGAAAAAAAAAAATTTATGATTATAGAATGCTGAATATGGAGTCTTTTACCACTCAAAGACAACACTAGGCTACTAAAAGCTAAATGTGCATGTCATGAATGAAGTATTTTATGCTATAAAATGATAACAAACATTCATAAATTAATGGGAACTGGACTCCAGTAGTTAATGGACTACAACCTGGGATCTCCTACTTGCGTGCACCAAAGCTCTTACAGATCATTTGTTCTGGCACAAATGAATATGTTAACAAATGAATATGTTACTCAAACCAATGACATTTTATCATGATTAACACTTGTACCAAATAAAAAAATCCCCACTAGCATAATACTAATGCTGCACTTTTAAACAATGGCTAAGGTAATCTGCAGGAAAACTGTTTGTTCCTAAGCTGTGCTATTTTCAATTACCTGTTTGTGCACACTGACATTTTCTTTCTGAAATTTGTTTTAATAGAGCCCAAAGTAGCAATTTAAAACTGTAATGCACAAATCTAAATAGAGCTGAAAATACCCCTAGGCGTTCACTGAGGAGGAGGCTTTTCAAACTCAAATGATAACGCCTTTGGCAATCAGGACATCAACAGGTTGAACTCAATGAAAGAGGACAGTAGCAAATGATGGGCAAAGGATTGCACAGCTCCCTCCAACAGAAACTGCCTTTGACCACGGGGCAACAGTGAGATGTGGAAATAAACTTCCATCAAAATCAGGGATCATAACAGGCAATCATATCAAGCTAGGCTGCATCACTTACAATTACTGGAATACCTGGAAGTGAAAGCAGTGTGGTGTTCAGCAAAAGACTGAACAGAGAAAACACACATGCTGGGTTCAAAGCTGGAAAATGCTGTTTTGTTGAACAACAGAAATCTAAAGCTGGTCCTTCTATGGTCAGAAACTCAAACTGTATACTGTCTCTCTGATTCTGTCTTGTACAAGGTATCAAGAATCTGCACTTGTGAAAGACCTCAGCATCAAAAGATGATGAATCACTTAACTGTATTCAAACTTCTGGTCAAATATATATAGCAAGAAGAGAAAAAAATATAAGGAAGATTTTCATATTATTACAATTCTAACCTTTCCAAGTCTGAGTATTTTTAGAAATATTCTGAAATGAAAAGTTACTGTTCAGGATGAAAATATTTGCATTTAACCTCTTCTTTCAAATATGGATTTTTATTTCCAATTTTTTACTCTTTAACACAGTCTACAGGTTCAGCTTACTTTAGTTTCAGGATTTATGTTTATTTTCTTCCTTTCTTTCCTTCACTCAGAGAATCATAGAATATGCTGATTTGGAAGGGACCCATCAGGATAATGAAGTCCAATGCCTGACCCTGCCCAGGACACCCCAAGAATCACACCATGTGCCTGAGAGTGTTGTATTAACACTCCTTGAACTCTGCCAGGCTCAGTGCTGTGACCACTTCTCTGGGGAGCTGTTCCAGTGCCCAAACACCCTCTGGGCAAAGAATCTTTTCCTAATATCCAGCCTAACCTTCCCAACAAAGCTTCAGGCCGTTGCCTCAGGCCCTGTCACTGGTCCCCACAGAGAAGAGATCAGTGTCTGCTCCTGCACTTCCTCTCACAAGGAAATGGTCACTTGCAATGAGGTCTCCCTCTTCATTGGATTACCCAACACATAAAAAATGAGGAAAGCTTCTTTTTGTCCAGAGGTATCCAAAAAGAAAATGGTCTCAGAGAAATCTAGCAGAAGTATTTTCGTTTGTGTTTTTATTGAAAGGAATATTTTCTTTATGCAAAGTTAGTTGTTTTAATGTCTTCTACAATTGGCAGGGTCTAGAGAAAATAAAGACAGATCCTTCTCAGGGGACTAAGGTGGGAGGACAAGAAGAAACAGGTACAAGCAATAGCAAGGAAGTTGCTGGTTAGTGTTGGAAAAAACATGACTGTCAAGCACTGGAAAAGTCTGAAAAGAGAGGTTACTGGAACTATTAAAAATATTAGTGGACAACAGATGTCCTGGCCTTTAATAGTGGGTTGAACCTGATAACCTCCCTTTAGGGAGGCCCTTTTCAGTCCATATAATAATTCTACAACATGAGGTTATCAGATATAAGCTAGAAACAGCGATAACTGAAGATGACTACAGAAGAAAGAAATTAAATGTGTTTTCTTTAAAGGAAAAGCAGCAACATTTCTACATAGCTCACAACTTGCTTTCTAGTTTCCTTTGATATCAAATTCTGAATAAATTTACCATTTGTGACTACAACAGAAACATGCAATGGCACAAAATACTGTTCCTTCAAAATTCATTTAATTAGCTCTGCTGTTTTGATTGTTATTCCTTTGAAATAAAAATAAATTTTATTTATAAGCTACATTTTTTCAAACTAGCCAGTGAATTTCAAAGGAGTCAGAAACATACACATGTTCTGGTATTCATAAGAGATACTAGAAGATTTAAAAAAAAATTAGCTCCATTTATAATGTTTCTGTTTATGTTTCTGCTTTGAATTCAGGTCTTTTTTTTACTAAAGCAGACTATGAAACAACATGAATATTCTGCCTCCCACAGTGCAGTATTCCTTGCCTGTGCTATTAAATTTGTTCTTTGGAGTTCTAGCTGTAGAACCATCTACTTGGGTAATGCATGATTTGTATGAATTCACTATTTCTTGTTCGGATCCCTACAAGTCATAAAATTCAAGCACCCAATATAAGATTTGACTGGCCTTCTTCAGGTCCTAACTAAGCATTTTCTCCAACCATGTCTGAATCCTCAGGATAATGCAATGTGAATGAGTCCCCATGGTGTTGGGATTCAGATCATCAGGTGTGAACAGAAGTGATGTATCCTGAGTCCTCTGATTAATGAGACAGTGCTGTCAATTACGAGGCTGACCACACCTTCTGATTCTGGAAAAACTGGGGGTCAGAGACTAAAAGGACTAAAAGGTGAGCACTCCCAGTGGAGGAAACATCCTGAGGTAGGAGGATCCCGGATGCAGAGTGGGAACTGATACAACTTTCTGCCCCACGTTTCCAAAGCAGCAGCCATCTCTCTGCTGGGAAGAAAAGCTGAGATTTGTGGAATACAGCACTGAGGGGAGTGCAAGAGGTTGCATGAGATAAACAAACATAATCTTGCTGGCTCTTAAATAATTCCCAGTATCCATATCCTCTCTGGGATGTTTTGCACACTGTTTCACCCATGGCAAAGCCCAAAAATAATAATAAATATAGGCAGTCAGGACAATGGAAGGTCTCTACCATATTCTCCTCAGTCATCTTGCTTGTCACTTCATGATGCCCTCCAGGCTATCAAGTGTCTATGAAGCCATGTAGCAAGTTACAATTCTCTGTAGTGCACATGACAGCACAGATCATGTTGCATCCAATGTAATGTCCAAAACAATTACCCACTTTCTGTAGCTGATCTGCACTCAACAATGAGGATGTTTCCATTATGCAAGTAGAAACCACAGGTAACTGGCTGCACCTCTTTTTTGAGATAATTCACTGGCATCAATTTTAGTGAGCAGTTTTCTTATAGAAAGAGAGCAATTGTTCACCTTTGGCACTGTTTTAAGACCTGCAGAAAATCAGCAATACTAAGGAAGAGTCAATAGGAAAAAATAAAGAAGAAAGGGAGAAAAAACACAAGAGGCAATACATTCAGAAGAATGAGTAAGGAAAGATGGCACGTGGGAATTTCATCCTTCCATTTCCTAAAAGCAGGTTAGTCCAACTGTTACCTTTTCTGTTTGCCCCCCTGGAAAGGGCAGACAGAACTGAAAAAAGAAGTAATTGAACACGGTCTCTGTACCAAGGCTTCAGGATTTTTTCATATACCAAGACCAGATACTTTAAAGGTACGGTATAGAGAGAAAGGAATTTACACAGGCAAACATCATCACCTATATACTAATTAATATTACTCAGACTCAGAAGTCAACGTTCTCTTTTCCTTCATTTTTTCCCCTTTGTGACAGAGTTTAGCTGGCACACAAATTAATCTAGTGGAAGCCAAGCTGAATGGCTACTGTTGACCTTTCTGATTAATTAGATATTTCAGCCAATGAGATATATTACAACTTCACAATTTACTTCTTTACTTCTATCAAACAGCCTCCTCTCCTGAAGGTATAGTTCTGGCAGTTGCCACTAAGTGTCACTGTTCACATAGCCTCAAAACCCAGATTATCATGCAAATAAAATTGGGCTTGGGGAAGACCCTCTATAGTTGGGTGGGTTTAGGTGTTGAAGCTTCACAGGTGATATTCTCATGTCACCAGAGTCATCTACTGACAATGCCCCAAGCCAGACCTATTCCTATCCCAGTCTGGAGGCTGTGACACATCATCTGTGACACAACACTGAGAAAGGATCACAGTTGTTGGAGGAAAGTACAAACAGTGGATTCCAAGTCAAGAGCAAGAAGGTTACCATGCACCACAAGAAACTTGAGGAGAGACCCTTGAAGTTTGGTAAAGAGCAGATCCTCACACCCCCTCTCCATTGCAACTAACTGCAAGAACATTTCTAGCCTGTTTCAGAGGAAAGGCAATCTCAGGTTAGCTGAAAACACCAGCCACCACCATCCTGCTAAATAGCAGGACCCAACAGAGCAGTGCTTTGGATAAAGAACTCAGCAGTTTGTTGAGGCAAATAGGCTAAACTTTTCTTGGGAACACAGTTCATATACATTAGCAGAATCTGTTCTGGAAGTTCAATTAATTCCTAGAAATTCCTATTCTATGGATATAACCCTTAGAAAAATTACATGAATGCTGCTTGACCATCTAATTTCAGAACTGGTGTATGTGTGAACACAAATCATGTTTACAAAGCTACAAAACCAGATACCACCATCAATCAAGCTTCTGGAGAATATTCTCAGTGTTATTAGTCTCCCTTCTGTAGGATATGTGAATAGGAAAGCACACAGGTTACCTTCAAAATCTAAGATGGGAAGTTTTCCAAGCAGCAAGGTCCCAAGTAAAACTCCATGGACTTATGTGTGAGGGCAATGCTAATAAAGAACAGCCTGCTGTTAGCTTTCAAAGTTTACATGTGTTCATCAATAGAAATGAGTTAGGTAAAAGATCATCTTTGCCTTTTGGAAATCTCTGAGTAACTGAATCTATGAAAAATTATTTTCTTATCATTTAAAGGTAGTGAGAGGCAGGGCACAGAAAAATATTGGGAAGCAAAACTAGGAATTTGGATCACTTATAAGGATAGAAAGGGTGAAGAGAAGATTGTGGGTGGAATAGTTCAGTGATAGAAATGTGGCTGCATTTTATGATTACAAGACAGTTTGGCTGGAATTTTGAGACCTGGCTGCTTACCATGAGCAACCAGCAACAGAATGTTGAAAAGGTTCAGGGAACTAAAAAGATTAGGAAGACTGGATGAAGGGAGTCCAAGCCTCCTCTCACTCCAGGGGAGTGCTCAAAGGCTGTGCTGTTGGCTTTTCCATGACTGACCTTGGGCACTCATGCTCTCCAAACTGAAGTGGAGCAGCACAGCAGTGACTTATCTATGAATGTCTAATGGAAAGATTTCTAATCTATCACCCCAGTTCTGGAGTGCTCACTGTGCAAAGGTCAGTTCTTGGTTCTTTTAACCTTTTTCCTTTATATTTCTTCCTTCATCATTTTATGTGGGTCCCCCTCAGCTTGAGCTCCCTCTTCATCTTGTAAGGTGCTCATCTGCACAGCTCATTTTGGGATTATGGAAGGCGACAAGGTGTGAGGGCTTCCATTGCCAATTGCCACACAGGACAGGAGCTCTGCTACTGCACTGCAGCTACCAAGGATTTTGGTATAACACAGGGTGATTTGATGCTTTCTGTTTTATACTAATGAGGCAAAAAAAGTAACATAAAAAAAGACCCCCAACAACAGAACTCAAAAATGAACAAACAAACAAACAACAACAACAACAAAAAAACTAACCAAAAAAACCCCCAAAACAAAACACAAAACTCTCTCACACCTTTGCATGATAAGCAAACAGATATGGCAAGAAAAGAAACCTCTAATATCTAGAAAAGCAAACACTTAGCAAATGCTTAGCAAATAGATATGATTTCATTAAATATACCATAGAACATGATAAGCAAAACATCTTCCAGACTGCTCTCTTATCTGAGAAAGAGTTTAAAAAAGATGCCTATACACAGTTTTATGTTTAGGCAAATTACAGACCATTCTCCAATATACTTCTGTATTTTGTGGGAAGACATTTCAGCCTGTGCAAGCTAATCAATCCCTCCTGTTAGCAGTTTGAGCTGTGTTTAGTAGGTCAGAGCAACACTGAAATACAATTCTGTAGTCAGAGGAGACATCTCTGAAACAGATTTTAAAATTTCTCAGGTCATTTTCTTCTGCTCTGTCAGCATACAACTCTGATTTACAGACATGTCAGACCTGAACCAACTATTTCTAATGAGAAGAAAATTATTAGAGAAAAAGATGAAAACACATAACAAGTGATTTGAGTAGTTGCTTATACGGGTGAAGAATAAAACAAGTGCAACTGCAAATGCTGGAATTAAGCATGAGGACAGGTAATTGCTCAATAAGCTTTATTTCTAAATCCTGACTATTTTATCTCTTCAGACACAAACTGAAAAGCAGAAGTCATGGCTTTCCAACAACACACACAAAGCTGGAAGTGTGTTGCCTCTGCCATTTGTCCCGACACACAGACACATCTTTCTTCAGCATAGCATCAGTAACCTTTACTCTGTTATTAGTGTTGGAATTGACACAAATATTGACACTGCACCACAAAAAGAATGAACAGCAGAATGAAGCCCACTGCAACATACAGGACTTACTTGGGATCATTGCTATTTTTGAGGAAAAAAATAGAGACTTAGATATTTGCTGCTCACAAAGACTTTACATTCTGATTTCTTTTTCTCCCAGTTTCCAAATAGCCATACCCATTTTTTCATCAGGGACTTGAATTACTGCAAATTTACTCTCAGCAGTACTATGGTACCACTGACACAGCAGTGAATACAGCATCAGATGCTACAGCAGAAGGCAATCACAGCAATTTATATACAAGTCTGTGTTCAATTCTACTTGCACATCAGACCTTTTAAGCAGAGGTAGCCATCCTGCAAACATGCAGGAATGTGGCCCCAGAGGAGGGTTCAATCCAGCAGCTAGTGTAATTCATCTTGGAAAGTACAAGATCCCATCTGTTCCCCCTTCAGAGATACCCCTTCAGAGACACAGCCACATCTTCCTAACTAACTTAATATTTAGATAAGCATCAGAGTTTCAGGAAGAATTTTTGGTTGCGATTATTCACCTGTTATGGTGGCTGGCAACTTTTGTCACAGAATACAGCATACAGTAGCTAACAAGCCCATCATTTTGATGAAAGCAGTAATTATCCGTACCTTGAGTCTGCTAGGGGATTATTTTTATTCTGTCCAGTCTTTGCTGAACTTTCTAGGTATGCACTCATTATGAATTTTTCCCTCAAACTTTAAATCTGTCTCATCTTTTCTCTCTCTCATTTATCTGTTAGGTTTGTTCTTTTTCTTATCTTTGAATTTAAACCTGACCTTTCTTATTCTGTCACTATGTTAGATGAGTTCTCTGTCTTTATTTTATTCGATTTTCTTTCCAGGGCTTTTCACATTTTGCAGTTCAAGGTTTCTCTCAACAAATGAATGCCTTGAACGCCTTGAGTGATAAATATCAGCATAATTAATACTGGTAATGGCAGTTTTAGTGTTTGAGATTTTTTTTTTTGTTGATTTTGTTTTAGTTTGAGTGAAGACTAGTAATGGTGAAAATAAATTGACCCTTTCAGCATGGTTTTCATTAAGGTCACAGGCACTTTTGTTTTCCCCACTTCGTTTAACTGATTTCAGACTCAGGAAAAAGTCCAACAGCTAGGATGAAAAATCTGATAACAATTCCAAGGTAAAGGATGATGGAACATGCTACTTGTAAGGTTAGACAAAACAATAAATGTTAACCCAGCAGAGAAAAATAAAACAAGCAAACAAACGGGCAAACAAACAGACAAACAAACAGACAAACAAACAAAACAAAAAAAACCCCAAAAAAGCCAAAACCAAGAAAGAGACACCTTGGTATATTTTATGTGAATATTATTTTTCAAACCACAATACAATACAGAGCTATCCCAGCTGCTACCAAATCAGCTGGGTTTACAGGCATACCAGCTAGATTTGCTAAATCAAGATTGCTTCACTCGAAACAGTGATTCACAGTCATATTTCTCATTCTTTATTTTTAGTAATGTCAATACTAAAACCTTGCACTGACTCAGAACAGCTTGCTGGAGCCGCTGGGCTGTCCAGGCTGTCTAGAACTGAGATCAGCTTTCTCAACCCTGATGAGATATTGGTTCCATTTAAGGTTGTTGCAGTTTGAAATTTCTTGGACCATTTGGTTTTATTCTTGCGTGCATGAACATATTTGTAGTGCTTTAGGTTTGGGGTGGTTTAAGTGCAGCTATGTGTTTTGTCTAGTGACAAAGATGAACAATGAAACAGAAAGAGCTGTGGTTCCTTTACTACAGAGAAAATGACAAAGGGAAAGAAAAAGGAGTATGCCAAAGTTTACCATACCACAAGAATACACAATACAATCTAAGGGGACCCAAAGGAGGGTGGAGCAGAGTGGAGACACCTCTGCCAGGCTTTGTTAAAATCCTTGCAGAGAGGGGAGCCTGGTGACACCTTTTAGCTGATTCTGTATGGATTTCTGATGTAGAGTGCACTGCTTTGAAATCAGAAAATCAGGTGTTCAAGTCATTATTAGCCTTTGAGAGGAGAAAATTGGGAATATGAGTTGATCAACTTATGACTGAAATTTATCATCTTAAAATTAGGAATAAGCAGCTTAAAACTGAAGTTGACCACCTTAAAGCTCTCATCATTGCAGCTGAGCACAGAAAAGCTGTTGCTGAAGAAACAACCTCCTGTTTCAGATAGGTGGCTCTGCAACTCAGTAATATATACATACCCTGAGGCTTGGGATGGGGATATTTAGTATGATAGTGATAATGATGAGACCTCAGAGAACCCTGACTCTAAATCTGATGAGGGTAACAATGAGATCTGCACTACTGTGCACTCTATTCCCTGGTCTCTCACAGAGTTGGCAAAATTGCAGGAAAATTTATTCAAGGAAACCAGAAAACTCTGAAGTTGAAATGATGTTAATACAGACTCCTGATTCCCTTGACATTAATAGTAATGTAGAGTGATGTCTGTGATTACAAACCAGGGGAAAAAGATTCTTTATCTCCTTCAAATTCCTCTGTGCATGAAGCCAAGTGTCCTAAAAAAACTCAGGATGGAGAGGGGGAGCCTACACGAAAAAAACCTCAATTCAATCCAATTCAAGTGGCTTATTCACAAAGGCATTATGGCAAAGCCAGGCAAAACTGAAAACCAGCAAGTGAAATCTTCTCAATTTATAGCCCGTGCATTTGGATTCCAGTAGGTTCTTGTCAACAGTTAATAACATTTCTAATAGATAGGAGAGCAACACCTTTGATATTAACATAGTGAGGTGACAAGAAGTTGGGTGTACAACTGGGATGGCAAAAAGTTAAAATCACTGGAGTAAAGACAGCAAATGTTATCTGCTGCTAACACTAATTTATGGCTCTTAGGTGAGAAGCAGATGTTGACTACTCATTTTGCAAGTAAAGATCACAAAGACTAATCAATCTGAAAGGATTTGAGAAAATCTCTTTTATGTGACAGTGGTACATTGTATGTCTTGTTGAAATATGAGATGAGTCAAGTTTATTCTACATACAGTTATCTAAACCAACATTATTAGTTCTAATATAGTCAGGTTATTAGGATAAAGCTTTTAATATTCTAATATGTAAATCCTTATGTTTATTTTCATGAGTTCTTTAAAGAGAAAGAAATTTTTTAAATCTATTGGTCCACTCACACACATGCACAAACACGCACACTCCTTTTCTTCTACCTGCTTTGTATCAACTTTGAGAGGTTAGAGAAGGAGAAACATGATGAGAAAAAAATCCAAAAGTCATACCCAAACCAATGAGCTTCAAGCCTAAGGCTCAGGTAGCCCCAACACAATCTGTGGTTAGAAGATTTACAGATCAGGTGTTCTGAAATAAACTTGCCCCAGTGATCAGTCTTCAGTTCAAATCACTGCTTTCATAGCAGTGAATGAATATCCCAGTCCTATTCTCATTTTGCAGGATACGAATTTTTACCCCACAGCATTTTCTAACATAAACGACAGAAGCCTCTCACAATGAACAAAAAATACAGGCTCTGAAGTCTAACATTCAAATTCTGTCAGTGCTTTGCATGCAGTCCTATTTGAAACACCTCTTTTAGCCCACAGTGATTCGTAGATTGAAAATTATTTTTCTTAACTTACAGAAATGCAATGTACTGTATTCCTGATTATTGTGAGGGTTTTTTGGGGGGAAGAGTTGCTAACATTTGAAGTCCAGCAGCAGAACAGGACAAGATCTTGCAGCACTTTTCCATTGCAGCAGAAGGAGGGTAACAATGAAATGAAAGAGAAAAGGATCTACTAGCTGAAGAGGAGTTTAATCTACTCTTGATATAACATCATTTCTAGGTACCTAAAAAAACCTTGAGTGAAGTTATGCAGTCTTGACTAAACATGAGAGGTAGCTACATTTCTGTATGACAACAGGTCCAAGTCTGGAGTTATCCATGGATACCTCCCACGTGCTGTGTTACCAGTATTTTGTACGAGAGCCTTCTCAACCATCTGAGAAAGTGGCTTTTAGTTGGCAATGGCTACATCGGTTTTGCTGCTGGCAAAAAGATAACGAGTTTGGTTTTGGCAGAGAGATTACTGCAATGTTCCTGATGAAGACATGAAAAGGTATACTTGGTACAGGCTGAAAGCAGTTCCTGATCTGACTCAGACTATTTATGGATCCCTATTCCCTGTGCCAATCTGGGATACCAAAAATGGAAAAGGCCACTTAAAAAAAAAAAAAAAAGTGATCCTGGGCTGATCATACAAATTAACTAGTGAATTATTGCACACCAGGTGAAATATTATCCAGGGTGAGTTAATTCCACGAGGATGTCAAATACTAATGGATCTTATGTTCCTCAACTCTCCAGAGCTTTTCTTTGCTGGCCAGTGTGACTACTTGCTCGCCAACTGGACTGTATCAGAGAACTGCTTAAATATCATAGCACAGCATGTACTCATGAGGCTCCTGAGCAATCTCTGCCTTATGTTATGATGGATACTTCACTAAAGGGCAGCATGAAATCAAAATAAGTGAGCAAACCCCACCTAAGGTTGTTACAGTGAGAGGTTGTTACAGTGCCCTCCACCATCTGGTCCCTAGTAGTTCACACTGGTCATACTGTTGCACAACAAGATGAGATCTTGTTGCACATCATTCCTTCACAGCTCCCAATTTCTTTAGAAGGAAATCCAGGTGCATGCCAGGTTGACAGCTGTGGTAAACTTCTGTAAGTCTCCAACTTGACTTGATGAGAGGAGGAGTCTACTGCAGAGTATGCCTCCCTCACAACATGGGTAGAAAGTGTCTTTTAAATATTATGCAGCACTAATAAAATATCCTATTTTAACATACAAATCAGTGGGGGAGAGAATTTATGGCTAGGACTTCCTGGGATGAGTGCTGCTCTTTGCTTGTAGACTTCTTGGGAGATGAAACATGGGAACTACTCAGGAGCTGTGTCTCTCCAGAAGAGAAGGTTTTCTAGGTAATGTTGAGTCTGCTCAGACTTCAATGACTTAATGGCTGCCTTTCCTTTGGATGGTGTGTCACTGACCCCTGTGACCAAAAAACTGAGAGAGTATCTGCTTAGGAAACAAAAGGAAACCTCAACAGTAGATAAGTTAATTTTATTCACCAGAATGATTGCCCTCCCCCCCAATGAGCAGCTGAAGATTAAAGGACAAACTTAAACAAAATAACAAAGCAGCTTTGTTCAGTCCCATTGATCCAAAAGACAGCACTCACTAAACCTTAAAATCTATTCTGTGTCTCCTGCAGAAAGTCTGCTGTGAAAGAAATGGAGTTTTATAATAACTATTTGGAGCCTTAGGGGTTCAGAGCATCCTCTCATTCACATTACTGCTGCCTTACTACCCAAATGCATTTTCATGTGTATCCTAATCAGTTCATTTACTGTTTGAATGCTATTTTTGACGTCAGAAAGAAATATCTAAGTAGAACACTGTATAAGTTCTCCTCATTGGGAATGACGAAAATCCTTCCACATAGATTTCAGACTCTATTATAAACTACATGTGATAATATGAAAGTTCTATCTCCTAGCAGTACATTAGGAAAATTAGTTTTAAGCTCTACTTGCTCATAGGATTTAATATGGGGTTTTATTTTTTAAATCTGACATGTCAAAAGAGAGATGACAGGTAGTGCAAGGGACAAAGAAATTTCCTGTAGAAGGAATTGAAAGGAACAATATCTGGAACTTAAAAGAAGGGGAGAATGTGTGAATATTTCAAGAATAGCAGAAAAGTATCATTATTATAAGCATGTGGAACATGAAAGGGAATTGGACAGATGTCAGGTGGAAAAGAGGGAAAATTCCTCTTACCAAGAAATTTGCTCATGGGTGCAACAGAAAGATAGCCACTAGACAATGCTTAAACACTGTGGGGGTATTTAATAGTCAGTTTAAAAAATATTTGGTATGAGTACTGTTTGGTAAAGTTTAATTTATGGGATCAAAAGGCTTTGGATTAGATATAAATGCTTTCTTTTGAGAAGTATTTGGCTTATTTTGTTAAAAGAGTGTTGTTCCTCACTGATGTCCTGGATATTATTGAATACCTTAATGGTTCTGTTCATCGGGTGTTACACACTAGAGCATCTCCCCTATGAAGAAAGGCTGAGAAATTTGGGGCTGTTTAACCTGGGGAAGAGAAGGGTGCATGGAAACCTCCCAGCAACCTTCCAGTACCTGAAGGGGAAAAACAGGGAAACCAGTAAAGGAATTTTTGTCAGGAACTGTAGTGACAGGATCCAGAGTAAAATGGGTTCATACTAAAAGAGGAGAAATTTAGGTTGGATATATGGAATAAATTCTTTACTGTGAAAGTGGTGAGGCACTGGAACATGTTGCCTAGGGAACATGCCTGATGCCCCATCTGTGGAAATGTTCAAGGCTAGATTGGATGGGGCTTTGAGCAGCCTGGAATCAGCCACAGCAGGGGGGTTGGAACTAGATAATCTTTAAGATCCCATTGAACCCAAACCGTTCTATGATGCTGCGATTCTATGTCCCAAAAAATGCAAATTACTTCTGAGCGAGGTCATACCCTATTCTCTGGAATAAAAAAAAGTGAAGGGACATCTCTAGCTTTCTTATTAGCCAATACAGACTCCCTTACCTTCATGTGGAATGGCATTTTTTTTAGCACTGACTTAAAATACATCCCTGTTGTGATAATTATGATCAAAGGCTTTCTAATCCTTTCCTTCATAGATCAGAAGACCCTAGCAGTGATCAGTGTTCCAGCCCCACACAGGTGCACAGGATACTACACATCTGTGAGTGCAACAATGCAAACTGCAACACAATAGTTGAGCACTTGCTCAGCTCAATTTAACATAATAAATTTTTTTTAAGTGGAAATGGTTGCAGGATGCACGGTATCTATGTTGAAGAAAGCAATATGCAAAGTCTAAATGTAATTTGTTCTCCTCTGTGTCATCTTCTGAGAACCTTCTGCATTCAGTTGGATTTCATGTGTTATATGTTGGGGGAGGAGGCTGCAAAAAAGACTTGACATTCACCTCCTGCTTCTAATACACAAGGCAATGGAAAATAACATAAATGTAGACACAGCAATGGATAAAATATTTTCAGTGGGTAGATTGCTGGACTTTGCATAAGGATGGGTGTGTGTACCAGTCACAAAGACATTGATCATATCAGTAGACTGAAATACAGTACAGTTTAAATGCAAAACTACTGCTAGTCTAAGGTAAGCACACTCTTTACCTCTACAGTCTCTGCAGTTCATCATACCAAGCAGCCATGGATCTATACATGTAAGCAATGCAATTTAACATTAGTGGAAAGACATAACTGAGCTCAAGATCTTGAAAAGAGTGACTCAGTTGGACTGGACAGCTTAAGGACTTTGATGCAGAGGCAGCTTTGAACTTCTGGAAGACAAAGAACACATTGGTTCTTGACTGGGATCAAGGTTTGGTTGCAATCAAGCAACTTAAACTAATAAAATATGTGGGGAGGTTGATCAGCAACATTTTATTTTATGACTAAAAATGGAATTTGTTCCTACTGTAACAAGTCTCTCAAGACAGCTTTTCATCCAATCTCATCAGGTGTTCTAGGTTGCAGTATCTCCAAAAAGGAGAGAGGAGGCTTCAGCTATCCTGCCTCATATTATGGCAGAGGGAAAGTTGGCAGAAATAAAAGACACATGTCTGTCCTGTCTATTCAGTCCAAAAAGACTTAAAACAGCATTTTTCTTAGGTAGGAACAATATCATAAAAAGTGGTCAGGCAAAAGCAATAATTTCAACAAAATTTCCAATTCATGGAAAGCCAAATTATATATGTTCAGAGAGTCAGACAGTAGTGGATATTGCTGAAGAACAGATAAAAATTTAAATATCACGCTTCCAAAAGCACAGAGGTTACAAGATCTAGTCCAATTTTTGAGCATACAGTTTAATCTCTAAATGTATAAGTTAAATAGCAAGAACTGAACCCACTACTTGGGGTATTATTCCACTATCAAAAGGACTATATACATACATACATATATATATATATACAAAAGTAGTGATATCTCCTTGCAAATGTTCCAGCAGTTATGAAATGTCTTGGATAACTCATTGTATAGCTGCAGCCTCAGGAGGTTATATGATTACATCCAAGCAGGGTTTCTTGCAATAGGACAAGGTTGATTTAGGTATGAATAAGGAAGAAGGTTTTTTTACCAGAAAGGTGCTGAAACACTGGAACAGGCTTCCCAAACAGGTCACAGATGCCCCATCTCTCGAAACATTTAAGATCAGACTGGAGGAATCTATGAGCAATCTGGTCCTGTTAAAAATGCCCATGGTCACTGCAAATGGGTTGGACTAGAGGACCTTTAAAGGTCCCTTCCAGCCCAAACTACTCTGTAATTCTATGATGTAAGAATTATCTATAATCATCAGACTGGAATGTATATTTAATAAATTCTTTTATTGTTCAACTGAAAATGCTTCTGTGTTCACAAACTTGCCCATCAGAGAAGCTTCACAATAGCAGCAAGACTTACAGGAGAAAAACATTTCACAAATTTTAAGACTGAGCTTTACTAGTTTATGAAGTGGATTAAGCCACATGTCTGGATACTAGGAGATGCTTCTACTTCTAATTTAATCAAGACACCACACATATCTATAATAAGTAAGAAAGAAAAAAAGCTAAGTTTTAAACAAGCAGAGCTCACCGACACTACTATTAATGCTAACTTTGCATCAGTTCTATTTTTTAAGTCAGAATCAGACCTGATTCTAAAATATGCCAGAAATTCAACTTACAGAAATGAATCTTAAGAAAAACACCTTGGAAAGAGCTTTAATAAGTCATCTTTTAAGCCAGTACAGATTGTAACTTGGTATAAAGATTTTGTCTCTTATGGTTAATTAATCTATAGTTGAGAAGAATGATTTAATTTGTAGGATACACCCACCCATATTTGTAAATTTATGTTGTTCAAAAGTAAACACATTTATATGTGCATGAAAGACATTTCCATGCAGCTTTTCAAGCTTTTTTTTCCCCACAGCTATAGCTGAAGAGTAACCTAAAATGGCAACTAAGAGTCCATCATAATAGATATATGCTATTTTATATGGCACTATAATTTACCAAAATATTTGGAAGTAGACAACGCAAGTATGTGAGAGAATATTCACATGATGCATATGAATTATCAACAACACTCTTCACAGTTGGGATATTTCAATTTTCAAAGAATAAAAAATAATCCTCTGTTTTAAGTTTGAGTTCACTGAAGCTGTATAAGAAAATTCACAGAATGATTAAAAAACCAGCATAATAATTAGGTACACTATAACCCAAATTACACATTATCTAGACTGATGAGAGCCTTAGGGATGTGAACACTGAACGGGAAGAAAGACTCCCACTTAGAAGTAAGGCAATAATGGAATACTGAAAAGATCATCCTCAGCACTCTTCAGGATGACACAGAACAGGTTTTACAAGAAGCCATGGCAGTATCCTCCCCATCCACACTGTCTGTGGGCCATATCTTCCAGGTGGGATGACAAACCAGCTGCTACCATCACACAGTCATCGCTCCAGTCCCACCCTGGTTGCATCCAGCCCTTGAGAAAGCACAGAAATGCTGCTCAGCCTTTTACAACCAGCAGCCAGTTTCCCAGGAGGGCTCAGATGAGTACAGAAGATCAGGGAAAGCATTAAGTGTCTGCAAAGGCTTATGCAAAACTTCTCATCAGTATTCAGAGAAAATTATTCATATTGCTAGCTTAGAAATTCTTGTTATGTTTACGAGTCAGCCAATTACAAAACAAACTAAAACTACATGACTTAGCTGAGCAATCCCAGTGTGAATAACAAATCCAGAACAGTCTGATAACGTAGTTTGTGGGTAGTCTGAGGGGCAAAAAGGCTCATGTAAAAGCCTACACTGAAAAATTCAACATAATCAACAACTTCTTGAAGAAAACAGTGCCTAACAGTAGACTACTCACACACAGAAAATAAAACTGGATTCAATACTTTGTTTCTGGTAAATAGCTGGTCTTTTGCTGTTCTGCTAGTGTGAGGTAGAACTGCAGCATTGCCCTAAGCTGCTACTGCTAGTTAGCTACATAAACAGACATAAAAAAATGTGGAACAGTATTAGTATGACTACAGCTAATAGGAATAAGGCTATATTTCCTCCCTTCTATTTAACTTGTGGGGTCACATTTGAATAGCTGTGTTCACTTTGGGGCTCCCCATTGCAAGAAAGACATTGGAACACTGGAGAAAATCCGGCAGAAGGTCCCAAAATATTCAGTAGCACATGAGATAAAGGGAGAGACTGAGATAGCTGGGTCTCTTCACCTTTAAGACAAGGCTCAAGCCAAGATTTTTACTACTGCCTGATAAGAAGGAACAACCAGATTCATCCTGATGCTTCACAGCAACAGGATAAGAGGCAAAGGACTGAAGCTGGAACATGGAGAATTATGAATTATGATTACAAAAAAAAAAAAAAAAGTAAAGATAAGAAAGAAAAAAAAGGAAAAAAAAGAACTTTAAATGTGGTCAAATACTGGGAAAGGGGCCAGAGAAGTTGTGGATTCACAATCTGTGTAGGTGCTGAAGACCTGATGGATGCCACACAGAAAATGACAAAGCCACTTAAAATCACACAAAAAAGTTTGAGAATAGTTAATATTTTGCTCTGACTTATATCAGCTAGACAGAAATTTATATGGGTAGCAATTTAGTCTTTATTCACAAAATGAAAAACATAAGAGAAAACTCGAGTTCCCCATGTGTATATCATTTTATTCCTAAAACTTTCTGGGGAGGACAGGGAACTGATTGCATTAATATGCCAAAATCAGACAGCTATAACTATCAATTTGAGAACTAATTTTAATATTGACTGCCTTAGTAAGTGAAAATAAATAGTAAATCCTCATTTATTTATCCAATAAAATAATATTTTGCTTCATCTTTTGTAATGTGAAGGAAATTAAAATACTTATATAACATAGTAAGGAAAGGAAATTACTAAATTATATTTTTGTTATTAGTAACAATAAAGACATTACCTGCTGTTCAGAAAAGTTAAAAAAATATATATTTGAAAGGTTATTCCAAATGTCATAGCATTAAAGCATAATTAAAATCAATATGAAACCAGAAAAGGAAGGTCAGGGAAGGTCAAAGAATGCGTATGTCCCATCCCTGAAAACAATACTGGTGAACTGGTAACAACAGATGAGGAGGAGGCTAAGGTGCTCAACAAAGTTTTTGCCTTGGTCTTCAATGAAAACTCTCTTGAGTGGATGGACAGCCAGATAGGGACTTGGAGAGCAGCACCTCTCACTGTAAGCAAAAATCAGATTTATGACCACAGGAGGAACCTGAACATGCCAGGAACATAACACTATGGGACTGTGGAGGACCAGGCACAAGCATGTTTTGTCTCAAACATTCTGACTGTTGTGACAGAGAAGTTGTGATTGGAAGAGAGGGTCCCCAGAGGTGGGGCAGTGCTGTTCTGAGCCAACTTCTGGTATCACCTGGAGACCTGTGCTCAGCATGTCCGTGTTGAGTCCCACCCTCCTACTCACCTCCTGGAGGTTTCAAAAGGCGCTGGCTGTGC
Organism: Polioptila caerulea; assembly: GCA_013397295.1. Classification (NCBI taxonomy): domain Eukaryota; kingdom Metazoa; phylum Chordata; class Aves; order Passeriformes; family Certhiidae; genus Polioptila; species Polioptila caerulea. Next base: position 311,196 of record VYXF01011623.1, read on the forward strand.
ATGTGCCAAAATGTCTCATTTGCATAAGAAGTGTGCACCAGGTTAACTATAGAAGGAAGTGGATCAGTGCCCCTCCCCTTTCTTCTGTTATTCCTCTCTTTCTCTTTCTTTATCATATTGCCTCAGATCCATCACAGGATCTAAGGACTGATGATATTATTTGTTCTCTTTCTTTTTTCCCCCCTTTATTTCTCTTCTCCCTTGCTTTGTCTGTGCCAAGTGCAGCTTTAATATTCTGTACCGCATTCTGAAGGACAGGATGTCACCCAGAGAGACCTGAACAAGCTTGAGAAGTGGGCCTCTGGGAAAGTCATGAGGTTTAAAAAGTCCAAGTGCAGGGTCCTACATCTGTGTCAGGGCAACTACCAATATCAACACAGGCTAAGGGATGAACAGATCAAAAGCAGCTGTGCTGAGATGGACCTGGGGGTGCTGGTGGCTGAGGGGCTGGGCACACCCAGCCATGTGCCCTCACAACACAGAAAGCCAAGGGTGTCCTGGGCTGCATCCCAAGCAGCGTGGGCAGCAGGGAGAGGGAGGGGATTCTGCCCCTCCACTCTGCTCTGCTGAGACCCCACCAGCAGAGCTGCATCCAGCTCTGTGGGCCCAGCACAGGAAGGACATGGACTGTTGGAACAAGTCCAGACAAGAGGCACCAAAGGGATCAGAGGGATGGAGCACCTCTGCTATGAGAAAAGGCTGAGAGAATTAGAGTTTTTCAGACTGGAAAAGAGAAGGCTTCAGGACGACCTAACTGTGGCCTTCTGAAAAGAGCCCACAAGAAAGGTGGAGAAAGATGATTTACAAGAGCATCTAGTGACAGTACAAGGGGAAACAGCTTTAAAATGAGAGTAAGTTTAGATCAAATTAGGAAGATCAATATTAGGAAAAAATTCTCTACAGCGAGGGTGGTGGAACAGGTTGCCCAGAGAAGTTGTTGATTCCCCATCATTGGAAGGGTTCAAGTCTAGATTGGATGGAGCTCTGACCAGCCTGGTGTAGTTGAATATGTCCCTACCCATGGCATGGGACTTGTAACTAAAATACCTTTAAATTGCTTTCCAACCCTATGATATACAGATAAACAATATTTTCCTGTTGTGTTTTTTTTTTCTTTTTTTCTGCTACAAGACAAAATATATTCCCCAAATAGCTGTTGTTGAAGTGGAAATAGTTTTGCAATCTTTACTATCAAGGGATTAATATTTATGGGAAAATATTTTGTATTTTGAGGGATATTCTCCTGGGCTATCACTGTGCTTTTAGCACTGCAGATGTCTCTGAATATTTCCTCACAGCCAGTTGCTGTAAAAATAAGTATATACAGATGGAAGTACAGCAAAATGATGCAAAGTTACAGTACCCCAGGCACTAATATTTTATGCACTTTTTAACGTTACCTTTAAAAATTTGATGAGCATCTACTCCACAAACCAACTCCATCTCTATTCCTGAGGGTTAAAGTGTGGCTTTATATACCACAAGTATTTCAGGTGAGTTGGTTTGAGAACCTAGCAATGAAGGGAAGAAATCTGTTTTCCAGTTCCTGCTGCTGGGGTATATCATGTAAGCTGGAAGTTGTAGGTTCTGCATTAATTCCTTAAATTAAGTTCTGGAAGAAGCACTTAACTGTTTTGGTGATCACTGTGATAACTGAGGCCAGCTGGATGATCTAAAGATCCTTCTCTCCTTTTAATCTATAAATGTAAACATGGCTGTATGATTCAGAGAGTCCAATCAAGACAACAAGTACAATACATGCAGTAAGCAGAATAAAAAAGTAGATCAGGGAGCCAATAGCAGCTTCCAAGAATTAGTTTCAAGAATGAGAACAGGCTAAAGAAAGGCTTTTAGCATAGCAAAAAACCTCCTGTAAGTATTCTTCTTATATCAGTCCCATAAAGCTTTTCCTTATTCACAAAGCCTTTCCAAAGTCTGATCAAGAAGCTATTTGCACAACATTTGCAATGTACAGAACTTACAGCAATGGTTTACTGGCATCTCAGAAACTGGAAGACAGAAGAGTGGAGTGAAGCTGTGCTAGCCAGATTCCAGATCCCTACCAGTACCCAACCATTTCCTTCACCTTCACAGGATATTTTCTAAACCATTGAGTGATATAGCTACAAAATGCAGAGCTGATAGCATGGGCAGAATGATTTTGAACATGCTTACCCAAACCTTAATTTAACCTTCATTAGCAATTATGAATTGGTTGATAGCTGTAATTCAGCAAAGCTTCTGATGGAACACAGTTTCAAAACATTAGCAGTAGGTGATTTACATTTAAAATTTATTGTACAATCAAATTGCTGGTATTAGATTAAAGGTATGGTGATTTATCATAACCCAATTAGTTGAAAAGCCTGGTAATATATATTAGTGTCACTTCAATATACTAAGAAAGCTCAGACTCCTATTAAGATTTTATTTCATTTATTAAAGCAATGCAAAACTTCTTTAAAAAAACGCATATAATATCTGCTGGCTTCTTAACTCTTTTCTAGGAACATAGAAGCTAAAAGTCATGTCCATGAGGAGCCTAATTTAACATCTCAGTCTTTTACATAATCTCGCATCCAAGCATGCAATGATCACAAGGCTAACTGAGAATAAAGCCTGCAGTACTCATATTAATACCATGTCTAGTACTTGTAGCAAATGCAGTTATCATCTGAAATACTACATATGTCTATGGCAATATAGTTGTGTACAACTATTTAAAATTTAAAAAAATTATAAACACTCTGAGGTATTTTCCCCTAAATTATGCTTATCCTCAGGATATAAAGCATATTGCTTGTGTACTCCAATGAACAGCAGTCGAGTATCCAAGTATTTCCAAAGTCTAAATCACCAATACGTTACCAATTAAGCAAACATCTTCATGACACAATCAGATAAAAGTCCACATTGCTAAAACAGAAAAGGAAAATGAGGAATACATAATGAAGTGAAAATATATACTCATTGTTTAGCCTGCTGCAGTATGTCACTTGGTACTTGAGCAGAAGTTGTTGAAGCACCAATTTTCATGTGCAAATGATTTCCTTGGTGTCAATACCTACAGAGTGAATACCGATTTGAATATCACAAATGGGGCACTAAGGCAAATTGAAGAGTAGTCCCAGAGGTAATAGTGCTAAGAATCTTAGAAAAAGAAACAAACCTAAAAAGTATATCTAAAGCAACAGTATTTATGTGTGGCTTAAAGTCACTGTAGAAATGGTTGACAATGACATACAATCCATTTTGGTAATTTGCAAAACATCCTGTATACATAAATAGCCTCCATTGCAATTTATAATGAATTCAAAGTAAGGAGTGAAGAGTCGATAATTTTAAAATGTTACAAAAGTACATGCAATTCATAACTAGATATTTAATAAAAGAATTAGAAAAAAGTTAGTGAAGTAAGGCAGCAAAAGTGTTTTCTGGCATAGATATTGCTGTATCAAAGATTTGCTAACAAAAAGGAAGAGAAATTTTTAATTGAAGAGTTGGCATACAACTATGCTGAATGGCAGGCTCCACCATGTCACCATATCTGTCCAGCAATTATCTTGAATTGCTGAAGCCACCCAAATCATAGCTAGCCAATTTTTGGTGGGAAGAAAAAATGTCCCTTAGAATACAATCATCCACTTCCAGAAGAATGACTAATAATCTCCAAAGTAGGCATTCCCTTCACTCCCAACAACTTTTACGAAAGTAAGATGCAATTTATGACATTGTGATACAGAGTAAGAAATTTCATCCTTTCCATTTAACAGTGACAAAATATATAATCCATAAGACTGTTGGGCATAAAGGCAAAGTAAACAACAGGAGAGGCCCGGTTAAAAATTCCTTTGAGTGCAGGGATATGTTTAGACAGAACTCAGGAGGTCTTGTCTGCCTCTGACAACACGAAGAAGTGGCTGATTTAGATTCAGAATGGAAAAAGCTTGTACTCTTGAAAACCTAAAGGGAGAGATGCACCTTTAAAAGGCAATCTAGAAATCCTCAGCAAAGAATTTTATCCTGGGACAATATATTTGCTTACTCACCAGTGGCCCATAAGCTATTAGCTGGCCTCTGGAAAGCTCTTTGAGCAACTCCCTTCATCCTCCTCTCAGTGATGAAGGCAGATATCTGTGATTGCAGTTTAGAGCACATTTGCAGTCAAAGCAGCAGTAAATTCCCTTCAGAAAAACCCCTGGCAGAAGCAGGACAAAATATTATCTAGGCAAATCAATGTCTCAAGTAGACATATTGCCAAGCATCCATGTACATCCAGTCCTTTGAAAGACATTCCATGCATCAGCTCCTACTGTGAGATAATACCCCTTGAAAATACTGCACCACAACGTCTGAACTGGCCTCTGGTTTAGCAATATACTTTCTTACACAGACAGATAAACATCAAAATAGCACATGGTTTTTTGATAAAGAGAATTCAAAACAGAGTGTGCAAAGGCAGGTGCTGCATAGATTTCATCACAATTTACCATGCCAGACCTGTGATGCCACCTGACTTTACCAACTAGCTTGCTGTTCCTCTCCTCCTGTGGCTGACAGTGGGCCAGATGCCTGCAGAAATAGTAATTTAGGTCGGTGGGTACCTTCCAGCTGAAGGGGGAGAACATGAAGAAAAGACCACTTCTGCTTCCTTAGAACAGCCAAGTGACTACAGAAAACTGAGGGGAGGGTCAGCTGGAAAGGACAAAGAAATCAAAGCTGATGAAAGTTGCAAAAGAAAGAAAACAATGAAATACCATCTGGATACGGTGAGTAGAACATTTAAAGCAGAAGCAAGACTAAGAACAGAGAAGGCTCTCTGAAGGTAAATTTCTTAGGTAGGATTTGTCTTATCCAACTTAGATGTTTACAAAGTAGCTGTTCACATGTCAACTACTCACCCTAGGCTACCCTCGGGAAAAACAGGTTCTTAAAACCATTTACACTCTAGAAGCATCTGGGGTTTATTTCCTTCTTTGAACATTCAGGGAGTATAGATTCTTTTTTCAGAATTTGACATCTACACTTGTGACCTTTGGGAAGGAATCAGACTCATAACTGGCTAGAATGCATATAGTGTTATTAAAGAGAGGAAAAAATACAGGTTTATACAAGGAACCACTTTGAATTTGGGCATAGATTTTTCCAAATGTTTTTATACTCTCAAAATTATCAAGGGAAGTTGCTGTTGGTTTTTGTTTGGTTGGTTTCATATTGGGTTTTTTGAGGGGAACATTTCATTTTCCCTGTAAGTATTTTCTTGGAGAGGTACAAATATAGTGCATATTTTGAGAAATAATAATGTGTCTTAACATCAAAATATGTCCTGAAAGCTCTGGATACTGAAGCTAATCAGGCATCCATATTGTTGTTTGGGTTTTTTTAATAAACAACTACAATAACCTGTAAGTTTTGTTTTATTTGGATTTCAGACTGTGGTAATTGGTTAGGTCAATTCCACATTCCAAATTAGCTATTTCCCTTTGCTGTATTTTTTAACATTTTCAACTACTTAACTCTTTTATCCTTTAGAGAATAGGGCAGCAAACTTCAGAGTAGCATTTTCTGCTATATTCAAGGTAACCTACATACTCACTGCAGTAGCCAATTGATTCTCAACCATTTGATATACAGAAATTTTTTTTAAGGTCATTCTACACTTACAGAGATTTAACCTTCTGCCAATTTAACAGGAGGAAAGTGGAATAACCTTTGTCTAATAAGATGGTCTATCCTTGCAACATTTAACAGTGGTAAATATTACCCTCTAGGGTCATATTTTTGTCAATATGTTGAGATCAAAATTTTATCTCAGCAAAAAAAAAAATGTTTTGTCCTTAAGTAAATTTTAAAAGGAGGTCATCCAGCCATCTGCCATGTGAAATGGACAAATATCAGCTGGAAAACTTCAAGATATTATGGATGTCACAAGACATCTTCTCCCCTTCCTTTTAAAAATATGTGTGAGGGAAAATGGAGAAAGGAATCAGTGAGAAAGTAAACTTCTATCAGTAAGGAAAAGAGAGGGGAAAATATTCACATATCTACTTTGTTGTCAATGCTGTTTCGAGATTAAAAAAAAAAAGAAAATAGTTAATTGATTACAGTATGAAGGTGATGCCAAAATTATTTTTTGATTTTCTATTTCCTTCATTCATTCATAGTTTGGTAGACAATTGTTGTGTAGTTACATAGTTCGTAGCTAACTCCAGTACTTTTCCTTCCCTGATAGGCAGAAAGACCAAATATATTCTCCAGAGGCTCCAAGCCTTGGAGGTCCAAGGCTAAATTCTCTTGGAAGCAAGGATGAGCTACTCTCCCAAGACACTTTTTCATAAACAAAGGACAGCTAGTATCAAGAGGGGGGCTCTGGAAAAGCATTGAACCAGAAGCAGGAATTACCTCATCACCTGTGCTGCTAATTGGGAATTCCTGTCAATTATGCTAATTTGCTAAATTTATAAAAACTGTATTAGCTCTGTGTAGGGTGGGCAGTCTTCCACATCTGCCCCTAGAGGCCTCCAGTTAAAGACCTGCTTTTATACTCCCTCCTATACTAATATTATCTCAAAAGTGTGTTGTTTTATTTCTAGATCTTTAAGGCATCAAAAGATCTAAAGACATTGCTGAAAGTTAGACTGAACCATTCTCATGGTTCACAGTGTTTGAATCAGGTTCCTCTGTTTCTGTAAGATACAGCTGTCACATGCTAGTAATACAATAAGTACTGAAATGCAATTATTTGTTTCTTCCAATTTTAGAGCTGTAACTGATAGTTCCCAATGTTGTCTATCTCGTAGACAATGCACATACACTGTTTTTCCAAATATTTTTGTACTATAACTCTGATGTGCTCTGTAAATTCATCAACCTCTAAGTTGGACAGCAAGTGCCCACAGTGCTGATAAATTTCTCAGCTCTGTTGTAGTTTATAGAGCAGATTCAATTTATTTCCCCTAAAGACAAGTTCTATTTGGTTTTGACTATTCATGCTCTTTAAATAATGTCATTTTCATTTCAATATTTCTGAGAGAAGCTACATATTTACATTTTAAGGATAGTTTTGTATTCTCTTACTATCAGTTTGTCTTTGAGAAAGAATGTATATCTTCTCTGCTCCCTCCAAAGGCTGTTGGATTTGACATCATTCTGAGATTTTTTTTTGCTATTCTTTGAAAAAAGACTGCAATGTTTAAAAGAGCACCACATATTAACAATCATAGCAACTTTGAAACTGTGTGCTGACCAGTTCTATTTGTAACATTTGAATATTACTAAAACATAAAGTCAGAGAAGGGAAAGTCATCTTCTATTCCTTCATATTTATTTGTATACTTCCTGGGATTTGTTCCCAGCTAATTTCTACCTAGATTTAGCTAAGAGTACAGTCAGTAGGAACTTATTTCATATTCCAAATAAAAGAACTGTGGCAGAAGCAGAGAATAATAACATAAAATTTACATTTATAAGAGTAGTTAGGAGGGGTTTATAAAAGGCATGCTAGGGGATTGAAGTAGCATATGCTGTTTCATCCTCAACCAAAAGGTGAATTAACCTCAGAGACGCTCAATCTACTTATTTTTGATAAGGAATTTGTATAGAAGTGTGAAAGCTAAGTAGCCTTACTTTGCTGACTAACCACTAAAACAGAAATACTTTGTTGCATTGACTTTACTTGAATTGATTTGAACAATTTGATCCCAAAAATCTGCCTTCAGGTGACACTTGTTGGAACAAAATTTAAATTAAATGACTACTATTCAACTATATAGAAAATATAATGAAATTGTAAAAGGCAAACCAGAGTACACTTTTATATTAATGAAGCATTCAGGATAAATCCCCTTCTCTGGCATGGGTAACATTATATAAAGTGCTATAACACAACACAACTGTTTTGGGGGTTTTTTAAATGTTTTTTCTTGATCAGAAGCTAAAGCAACAGGAAAAAAAAAGCATTTTGATACCAAGGATAGTTGATCTGGAATAAAAGGGATTAAGTTGTTATAGGACTGCTAACCTATGAAGAATAAAAGAAGAATAGGTCCAATATCTATACCATAAAGGGTAAGAAACTAGACAAGAAATTAGCACAGCCAAATATTTTGAGTTTGGGAGTTTTTCATTATTAGGAACAGGTAGTAGACATCCATATTCAACAGAAACTAACAGTTTGGTCAATATTTCAAGTGAGAAATGAATTTGGTGCAAACTTGTGGTCTGTCAATCCAGTTCTGTAAGAATGAACAACATATATTAGGCAAAGGAGCATACAAGGGCAATATAAACCAATGGTGTTTTGTCTTTGGAAATCGTTATCAGATTGCAGCAACAAAAATATTCCCAGTTGGGAAACATAAGGTTAGCAATCACTTGGCAGAAGGCTTGTAGGCACTTATCCATTCATACCACACAACCTACAAGGAAATGTGCAGTGTTACCCACAGGCAGCCTGGGAAATACTTGCTTTTAATCCATAAAAAAGCTAATTTACCTCCTTTCCCTCAGTAACAATATGTGAGAGAGATCAAGGAATATGTGGAGATACTCCTTCCACAGCCTCAGATTTACATTTTCCAGGCTGTACAGCAAAGCAAGTATTGAAGGTCTGACAAAAGAGTCTCATGATCTGAACCTTTATAGCTAACAAAAAAAAATTAAAAGGAAATCCAGCCATGAGGTAAAGGCTTATGACATGCCCAGAGTGGTCAGAGTGGCTGACACAAAAGGAAGCTGGGAGTCATGCATGCAGGTGTTCTTTAGGCTATGGATATAATTCAAGTTTACAGAGGGGAAAAAGAGGAGCCCCCCTCCTGCATATAAAAATTTTTTAAAAAGTAATTGACAAAGTTTCCAAACACTTCAGTCTCAACAGGATTGTCAGATTCATACCAAGCTATATAAAAGCTCCACAGATTTGAATTATTAAAGATGCTTCAGTCTTAAAAAAGCCAAGGCTGAAAAAACCTTCTTGAGGTAGTTATACCACTCTCGTTTGTGTTAATTGCCAAAATATTAAAGGAGCAACTTTGCAGCTTGGAAGAAAAATAAAAAGTAAACAACAGAAAAAACAGACCTTTTGAGTATCTAAATATTGCAGGACTTTCAGAAACCTTGTACTAGCACAAACACAAAATTCGTCTGCATCAAAAGGAAGTCTTCAATTTTTGCTGCCATTACCTGAACAAAAAACACACTAATTGCTAGGTATAACTGGTATAAATAGGTATAACTGATGTAAATATCTTTACTCTTCTAAATATTAGCTGAATTGGTTGAAACCTAAGCATGCATTTCATAGGTAATATGTTTTTTTAAATGTGGAAATGCTTCTTAAGAAAGAGGATCCTTAATTATAAAGGAAGCAGTAGATACCTGTTTTCTTTTGTTTGTAATGAAGACAGACTAACATGGCTCAAGTTTACCTGTTTTTGTAATTAATTTTCAAGAGATATAAAATATTTATTACAGGACATTGAATCAAACAATGTTTATTAAAGTCTATGAAGTCTTTGGATTCTGCAAACAAAATCCCAGCTTAAATCCCTCAGCAGATGTAGTGGACAAAATTACTAAATTATATCATGACAGAAACATAATTGCCATTACTATTTCCAAAGCCCTTTGTAGATTTAGAAAGCACCGCTTCTATAAAACAAGGGGAAAAGCCTAAAAGCAAAAAGAAAGGGAAAGGGAAGAGGAAAAACAAAGAGCATCCATGATGTTTTTTAGATGCAGAGTGTGAGCATATGCAGACTTATATATTTATCTATAACTTCCTGTGAAACCAAGTTGGTGCATTAAATTACAGACTGCAGTCATGGGAAGTATCTGCAATGTCCAGTTCAGGAAGAATACCCATCCTTCCTACCCTGCATAAGGTCCTGACCTCCAAAAAGGGTCCTCAGTGATCCCACTGCTCATTTGTGGAGGAGCATTTGTGTCAACCATTCATCTCAAAAATAAAGCTACTGCTAGGAGCAATAGCCACAGTGTGTCTCCTTTATTCAAGTGTGCAGCACCTGCTCTGGCTCAGAAAAGCTGTATAAGGGATCACAGTGGATGAAGTTCTTCCCACACTGACAGGTTAATGACGGTTTCTGCCTCTCAAATGAACTTGTCTTTGGTCTCTACTCAGTCAAAATATTATCCCAACAGCTTTTTTTCCTGGCAACTCAGACTTAAGCCTCCTTCCCTTATACATACCTGTGGTTAATTTGTCATGAGTAATTCAGCAGTCTTAAATGGAAATACTCAAATTTTCAATTTCAGAAGCATACAGACAATATCTGTGTGATTTATGTCATTGTGCTAACATCAATACTTTGGGATTTCTGATTAAAATAAAAGAAAATATCTATATACATATTTGAAAAACCATGAATCAAGTGTAGCTCCTCTGAGAGCTGTAATGACACACAACGTCAAGTCATTTAAGTGCCTAGTGACTCTATTTCTCATTTTCTTCTTTTATCCAGATAAACATAAGTAAAAATGCTTCCATAAGAATATACTATTATTGGAACATTGTTTGTCTTGAATTTCCTTTAAATTTTTCTTGGTTCTGAAAGATTATGGCAGGAAACACTTAACAATTTATTTCCTGATAGAATTCCACCATTACCTGTTTTTACCTTAAGCATTCCTCACCAGAAGCAACACTTCCACAATACCAGTACACTGACCAGTATCAATATAAAGGTTAAATTAATGGGGAAAAAAAGTTCTAAAAAATGTAAATACTTTTCAAGATTGTACAACCTGTACCCATGTACACAGATATGGGATGTTGAGAAGGAGATATAAGATCTTTGTCATCCTTAAAGAGCTTGGAAATTATTTAAGAACCACTACATGGTCCTGGCTTCCAAATGTAACCTGCAGCTATGTCCTGGCTATAAATCAGATGAGATGAAAAAACGACAACTCCAGAAAGTCTGTAAAAGCAAGGAGGATTGTATCTGTGGGCCCAGGTCCTTTGTTAAAGATGACCTGGGGATTAGGACCATGAAGATGCACCTGTCCCCTGGTGTGATCCTGTCAACAGAGATCTCAAAGCTTGAAGCAACAGCAAAGGAAAGGGAAATGAGCTAACTCCTTGCCTTGCTCCAATTTTCTCTCAAAAACTGGATTTTTCTGCCACTCTTCAGTAAAAAAGCAACCACAGAAAGACAGTAGAGAGGATAGAGTATCTGATGATAGTACCAATGGTATCTAGGTAAGATTGGTTTAAAATGAAGTATAAAACTAAAATAAGAATGCTAGATATTTCTCTCCTGCCACATAAGCAAAAAAATGCATAAGGATGCATTTCACTGCAAATATTATTGAATAGTTCCCTCTCTCATAAGCAGAAACTGTAAAGGTCAAACATATATTCACTGGAGAAAAAAAAAAATAAAAAAGGGAAAGCATTGCCACTGCAACATCATCGTTCTCCTTGAGAGGAGTCACTGATAAATTTATTTCTGTAACCAAGTAAGCAGCNTCTGATGATAGTACCAATGGTATCTAGGTAAGATTGGTTAAAAATGAAGTGTAAAACTAAAATAAGAATGCTAGATATTTCTCTCCTGCCACATAAGCAAAAAAAATGCATAAGGATGCATTTCACTGCAAATATTATTGAATAGTTCCCTCTCTCATAAGCAGAAACTGTAAAGGTCAAACATATATTCACTGGAGAAAAAAAAAAATAAAAAAGGGAAAGCATTGCCACTGCAACATCATCGTTCTCCTTGAGAGGAGTCACTGATAAATTTATTTCTGTAACCATGTAAGCAGCCTTAGTTAAAAGTAGACTGATATAAACTAAGCTTTTAAAGCTATCAGTTCTAGAAAATGAAATCTATGAGCTTTGAAATCTGCTTATTATTTTACATTCTTCAGTACATCGGCAGTGGGATACTGTGCAAAGACTATCACGAGCTTTAATTTCAGCCTAACATAACTTCTTTTTTTTTTAGGTACTTATTGGTTGGTAGAAACAGTTTTACAGCAAAAAAATGGTTGTTCAGAAAATGGACGTCACTGAGCAACAAAAGAATCTGTCCATATTTTCAGAAATTCCCACCCTGAACATTTTTGCACATCAATACATAAATAATTGGGGAAAATGTGCATATAATTAAAATAGAACAAAGCATGTAGTCATGTGTATGTGTACATCCAGTTACACTTCTAGAACTTACCCTAAGCCATTGGGAAAAAAAAAAAATCCCATTGCATTCCAAGGTATTCAGATGGCTTTTTCAGGTTCTTGCCAACAGAATTGCCTGGCTCACTTATTGTCTAAACAGAGATGACTTACAGCAGGATAGAGAAAGGTAGGAACAGAACTGAGTTGACTTCAGTGTGGCACAGAGTGAAGTGCTCCTCCACAGGCATACGAGGAAGCTACAAATGAATATATGGACCTGTAAGAGTTTCCCACCTTCTCAAATTATTGAGACAAGCTAACCCATTAGAAAAGTATAATCATAATGAAAATTAAAATCTACTATATTTCCATGACCATGACTGCACAGTACTCCAGATAAACTGAAGAATACACATTTGCTGGAAAATATTCATTAACAATTTTGATCCAGTAATAATCACACAATTCCACATGTAAACACTGAAGCTTCTGGGTGTGATTTTTATCTCCATTACATAAGTGTATACTCAAGATGAGTAGATACTTCACTCTTTTCTTCTATGGGAAAGACAGAAATGATGAAATCATCACCAGGTCTAGCACATAACCTCTGATATCCAACACATTTTGTGAGAAAATGACAAATCTCTGCTTTTATACCCAGCGCTCCCATAATTCTTTTAGAAGACCTGGTATGTAAGAGAGAGGAAGTCACACAACTTGAAAATTACTATTAATTTCTCTATCAATGGTAAAAACAGGCAACAGAATGAAGGAGAACACAAGGGAGATGAGAACAGATGGAGAACAACAGAAACCACATATCTTAATAATCTAAGAAAATCAAATAAGGGAAATAATATTTCCTCTTTGGTGGTATTACAAATAATAAGTATGATTAGTCATAAATGTGCAAGAACACAGGACTTTCCCAATCTCTCCTCTCCCCACTATGAAAATGTTACTTCATTTTCAAACTTTGTAGTGTAAAAAAATCTAACAAGAATTAATCTCTGTAATTCAAGCATGAATCATGACAAGTGTAAACTGATGCTTCAAATATGGAAACTCAAGCATTTACAGGTACAGTTGTAACAGCTGAAGTGTAAAAATAAAACTAAAAGTGGAAAAAAAAAAGAAAGAAAAAGAAGAAACACACAGATCATGTGTTTATTCTGGATATCTATTCTGTCAAGGATGGCAAAGAATCCCTCTCCCACATAGATGGGTGCCCTACTATGAGAAGGAAATCTCATTCTTTATTTCAGCACCAGGGGTCCAGCTTTCAGAAGCCTGCTTCTAGTTTCTGCTAGCAGTGTCTAACCTCATCAGGAAGCTCTGCTGAAGTCCATTCTCCTTTGGACACTGTGCGAAGCGGCCAGAAGCTGATTTCAACATGCTTCAGGATGCCCTGTTGAATGGAGTCCATCTGCACTGGAGTAATATTTTTCAAGAATTTCATGCAAAAATCATAAGGGGAAACTACACATAAAAGGGGAAATCATAAGGGGAAAGACTACACATAAAAAATGTGAAAGTCAAATATGCTGCACTATTTTTCAGGCAATTTCAGATATTGTGCTACAATGTCTCCTCACCTGAGTTTTACACAACTCTGTTTTGTTTGTCTTTCTATATATGATTAATACTTAGAGTTTCAAAGATAATATTTACACATAATTTAGAGAGAATTTAAAGAATACTTGTTGTGATTTTTGTGATACCTTCCTAATTGCAAAATATCTTAAGGACACTTTTGGAGATTTAGTAAATTGCATTTTCTATTCTAAACCACTCAAATAAGTATGTCAAGCTTCATAATTTTTGCTTTATCAACTACCGCATTGAGATTATTGTAGTTATCTAATTTAAATCTAAATTTATATTAATTTAAATCTAATTTTAAAATATAGGTTTTAAGGCTAGTGAGTTTTAACGTTAGATAGACACAATTACTTTTTTTGCATTCTCTAATTAATGTAAAGCCAGTCATCAACATGCAGATTTTTTTTTTTTGTTGCAGAATCAGAATTGTGATCAAGTCCTCTTTGCTATTACTGTGTAGCCTTTGAGTTTTGCTAATAGTTTCATACTGGTAGTTTTACCATGATCTGCCAAGAATCATTCATGCTAAAGGGAAGTAAATAGCCAATTTGTTGATTCAATGCAATAAAAGTATGATGGTAAGAGATACTCCTTCAAACTAAATTGCAGCCTGTACTCCAATACCAATTATAACTTACACATTTGGGTATTCAAATCACAGACTTAGGAATTATCTATTTGCTTTAGATATTCACCAAGAGATACATAGCTAATTGAATCACATAACCATTACTTCAATTTAATAATTGACTAATTTATTATTTTAATATGTAATATATACATAATAATGATGAAATTTATATATTTTATTTAATAATGAGTTTTATTAATAACAATAGAAAAATGTTTCTACTTGTATCAATTTTATTACTTTAGTACAACCCTATGTTGCTACTTAGTACCTATACAGAAATGTATGTAAATGTGGTGGTAGTTATGAATCTACTGCTACACAAACCAGCAAAAAAATTACAATCAGAATATAGTATTCATAATATGTCTCATTAAAAAAGCTCAACATGTTCTTAAGTCAAAATCTGAAATTTGATTGTAACCTAGCTAATACCACCACTGATTATTAATGTGGACATTCCAAAGAAAAGCTATTTTTTCTGCATTACAACAAAAAATACTGGCACAATTCAAGAAACAATGACGGTGGAAGCTTCTGCTCTCCAATTTCTTCATCATTAAGTTCTATTTCTAAAGAAATATATTCTATGAATTGTAGAATAACACATTGATAAGAGGCATATTTTACAGTGCCCTCTTGGAATAAGGCTACTTGAAAAGCTCTCAAGGGAAATAGATTGTCTGAAGTTTGCTATATTGCAACATTTTATCAACCATTTCTCATTTTTCTTACTAGTAAGGACTCATAAAAATAAAAAAAACCAAAAAAATACTCATTAGATAGTAAATTTGTGATCCAATAAAAGCTAGCTTTAAAAAAGACTACATTTCAGTTTGGTTTTCCAAATTGATCTTGATTTATATTTTATTTTCTACAGTCTCTGTCTGATTAAGAACTAGTCTTAGATCTACAAAGGGACTTTGACACCAAAATACTTGAAGCAACCTGGCCAGATTGTGGATTGAATTGCCTTATGTTAGACACCTACATTTACCAAAATACAAGATGATCTCATCAACAGACTAAGCATTTTTTTTTTGGAAAAACTTAAAAGAAGGACTAGTCTATAAAATGGCTCTTACCAAAACAAAAAGTACTTCATATCATTATAAATACACAAGGATATGTGCTGAGGACTCACAGATCCAAAGTTTCTCCTGAAAAAAACCCCAGAAACATTAAAAAAGTCATTTATTTGAAAAACAAACTAAAAAGGGCTACTGAGGCACCTATAAGGGTCATGGCATCTGGGCAATGACCATAGCAGTTGAAGTGAAAATTTTGACAAAGAAAATAAAGTTTCAGATTAAAAAGACAGCATACCAATCAAATACTGAAAGAGGACTTAGGCATGTCAGCCACAGGACTTGCAGTAAGTAGAGCAGAACAGTTTTCAAGGCAGGAGTTTCAATGTCATGCCCACTTTTCCAGGTCAGTACAATCAGTGTCAGCAGTATTTAACTATGTGACCTCCTAAAAATGCTCTGGTAGTCCTTGTCAGCTGATGGTAGGTGAGATGTGAAAGCAACAAGATCTCTGGTGTGTGTGAGATGTATATAAAACAGGGTATGGACACAGGTGTTAAAATCTTGGGATACTTGAACTGAAATGCAAATCCTATGCATGGTTCCTATGGCTCTGAAACCCTTCCAAGTACAGTCCCAGCACCTGGCTAGTTCACCAGGTTCTCTAACAAAGAGGATTGGATTTATAGGATGAGGCAAGAGGAGGAATGCACTGCTGCTATGTCACTCTGTGTGTGAAGCTGAGCACTAAACCTCAGCAGGCACATGTTGCTGAAATTTTGCTCAGATTCTAAAAGGAGCATGTCCTGAGGATTATTCATCCTCTAACTCATATATTCTTTGGAAAATCGTTAGAAAGATAGACAGAACATAAATTCATTGTTGGAAACAAGTCCCAGTGTTTTCAAGCAGCAAGTAAGTATGAAAAAAAAAAAAAGTTAAAATGCATGGTGACGGGGAGCACTGAAAAATAACAATACAGTTCTGTGGACTTAAGCTACCTCATGGCTTGGAAAACCAGTGGCTTTTAGAGACTGTTTGTTAATAACAGTTTGCAACACTGTGGTAAACCAAGGCCTGTAATTTGCAGTTTTTATTTTTAGAAATACTCATTGGAGCACTGCGGCATTGATGGCTATGAAAAAAGAAATAAGAGAAAGGGGGGAGGAAAGAGTCCATGCAAAATTAAAAGCCTTTCAAGTTTCCTGAAAAGAGTGTTTCAGAACATGAGGTTCCCCTATTTCTTAGGGGAAAGATAGGAGCCTCGATTCAAGGGCATAGCATATGCAAAGCACATTCAGTGTGAAATGCCTGACATTGTATCACATTCATAAAAAGCTGCTGCTAGCAAAAAAGATAACCAAATTGAAACACACACTCCATTTCTATATAAAACAGGGAAGGAAAACATGAAAAAAACTGATGTCAAGATGAAAAGCAGACTTTTTTCCTGCTGTCTTTACTCAACACTATAATCAGAATTATACTGCAAAACAAGACAGTCCAGTCACAATTAACTCTGAATGGGGGCATTAAAGGCAGAAGATACTCCTTCACAGCTTAATTTAATTGTCATTCCTGGCTGGAATGCCAGGAACTGGAAAGCCTTTTAACATTTTTGGAGTGCAGATATGTTTCTAACAGTTTCTCCTCTTTGCTAAAATGCTCAAGTAGTCATATTTGAATTGGTTTCTTTCCAGAGCTGACAAGTCCTGTCACAGTTTTTGTCAACAGGCGCTGAAACCCCACTAGGTCGTTGCAGTTTTGTTTTCTGAACCAGACTTATTTGTGTTCACTGTTTCACCTCGAATTGTCAATTGTAAAATTACATGCTGTCTTAAAAATTATCCTAACATTAGCAAATGCTCCCTCCCTCAGTGCCTGTTGAAAGCCATGCTGTTTGCTAAAGTGACAGTGCAACTGCATCCCTTTCTTCTGCTTTTTACAATTTCCTCAATTCATTTGTGTTTTCCTTGCATATGTACAGACATGCGCTGTACTAAACAGCCTCCAGAAAACAATAAATAACCAAACAAAAAGTCACAAAAAATAAACCCAACATTCTCCTTTTAATTAGCACAAAGTTATTCAAAAGTCCAGGGTCTAAACTAACTGGGAGCACTGATTGTGGATCTTAACAGTGGACTACAATCTCGATCTGCCAGACCACCCTTTTTCAGCAAAAGGAATAGTAAAATTCTGCCCACTTCCCCATATCTTCTTTGACCTCAAGAGCAATTCAACACTGCAAAACAAGAATGAGTTCACCTCTTACCTAGGTAATATCCAATATGACATAATATTCAACTTCAAATAAAACATAGCTCAGCCATTGGCAGCACTCTCATCACTATGGTTCAAAGTTTAAAAGCATGCACAAATCCTTATAGATTCAGAATACAAGTCACTCACTCATGTACAGTCCCATCAGCAGCTTTATGTGACATGAATATTTCTGTGCATTTCATGGCTTGACAACAGCATTACTTCTAGAAAAGCATAGAGGAGCAGCACCAGACGTCCTTATGACTGCTCAGAGACTTCAGGGCACTCTGGATCAGAAAATAATCAGCAGCCAAAGAATCAGAACATTTTGGCAGCTTTATTCTCTTTAAATTACCACCTGCTTTTAAAAACAATTTCAAAAGATCTAGTGCAGGAGATCTCATTATGACTCTCATTGGTGGCTACAGTAAAAAAGAAAAAAAAGTTCTTTCAAGATTGGATCCTTTTATTTCTCACCACAACTACTGTGAGACCACCTGCGTTTTATGCACTGTTTTTAAAGCCAGTATGTTACTGTCATGAAATAGTTTCTGTTTCTCTGGCTGGGAACATTTAACATCACTGAGTTTTCTTCTCATTGTGATACAAAGGTTTGCACTGAAGGCAGTTCTGCAATCTCTCCTCCCCTGGGTCAAATCCTGCCAAGTTCTGCCCGCTCCTCTCAAATGGCTTCTGGCATTGTGCAACAAGGCAGCACTTATTTAAGAAAAACAAGAAAGCAAAATATACTTTGAAAAATTGTATTGCACAGTGTGGGGTGCGATTTGTCCTACTTGTATATGCATCCTCTTCCTGATTCCAAAGCAACATGTGCATGAGTATGAACATAACAAGTGTTTAGTATTTTATTTCCTGTCATCCTAAAAAGTTGATGTTTCTCCCTTTAGTTCTTTTAAAAGAAACTGTACTTAGGACAATTTCCTTATATACTAATGCTAATAATAAATACTAATTCTAATTCTAATACTACTACCACTACTACTACTAATAATAAAAAGGTTCCAAAGCCATACTGAGCTCCGTGCAGAACACACCACCTTAGTCTGAAATCCTCCTACTTGGAGTCTCCACTGCTGTGGAGATCAAACCATTGAGGTAACCAATCTCTTGGGTGCCAGATAGTTTGCACATCAGTAGGTAGAGTTCACAGTAGAATTTACACCAGTTTTATTTGCTACAAGCTTTGTTCATGGCACGTCTTCCCTGGTTTTCGTCTTACTCTGCTTAGTCTAAATCATGTTGCATCACTCAAAAATAACTGAATGCCTAGTTTGGGAGCTAAAATATCTTTTAAAGTGTGCAAAGATTCACAGACAAATTTGCCAAGGCTGTGCTTTCACTTGCTAAACAGAACTGCAAAAATCATTGTGGTTTCTTTTTCCTTGAGCGATTAGAGTTTCCTTCCTTTCCTTCCTGCATCTCTGATCTATTTATAAAAGCCTTTATGTGCAAACGGTATTCATCTATCATTAATTTTTTATTCCACAGCAGTGGTTTTGAAGAATAACCAGTTAACTTCATTTCTCTTTAATATCTTCTACCCTTGGTAGACACTGTTCTTAAAATAATGGGTTTCCATGATTTTGTAAGCTATCTCTCTCAATTTTACCCCTACACACACCCTCTTTACAATTTTTGTAACTTAGTTATAAATATAGGGAAAAAAATTAAAATAAACAGATTGAATTTTCACTTACTGAAAAATGATAAAGTAATGGTTTATTAATTATTTAAATCAATGTGAATTCTACCATGATGTAGGAGCATACTATTCTCCATTAGGTTTGGAGGTTTTTTTAACTGTTATAAATATCTGCAAGCCAAATCTAACTCAGATCATGAAGAAGCTGTGCAGTGCTTCTGACTGAATAGTACATGAAGCTTAAACATGTACCTCTGTCTGTGACAAGTTCACCAGCTCCCTACATTCACCTGGAAAGCAACCAGAGTGAAGAGTTTGGTGATCTGGACATCCCACCTACAAATGTTTTTTAGAGTTATATCTGCTGGATGGGCATTACCAAATGAATCACTGTACTTTGAAAAGACAGATCCCTACTTTCTCTTGGTGTGCTACATTATCATGTTAGTCTGGAACATCGTAAAGCAGCAGCACTCACTGCCACATAGGACAGTATCTTGAAGTGAGCTTAGGCCCCTCCTGTCTTTATGACAGTCTTTTTTAACACTGAAAACAGAGCACCACATCGAAATCCACAAAACTAGCAAGTTACTAGCCTGAGAAGGGCAGCTCTGGGGGAAGTGGTGAGACCTCCTATCTCTGCTAAATTTCTTTTCAGGAGTATTTTCTCTTTGTGGAGTGTTGATAGAGGAGCCTCCCTGAGCCAAGGAGAGGAGACAGGAGAAATCTGTTCCACTTTCTTCCTGCTGGAGAGTGGAGACCAGGTAGGCAGCCCAGCCCCAGGAAGTCTCATAGCAAGGAGAAGCACAAGATTAGCACAGTAGACATCAAAATAGCCACAGGAGCTATGAAGGTTGGTATTATTTACAATCTGGGAGTATTTTAAAAGCATTATTGTCATTATTCTAAGTATTATGGGATAGTTAAGTTAAGAAGTCAGGAGGGATGTAGAATGAAGAGCTTTTTAGGTGGTTCAATCACTCAGCAGGAGTTTGTGCTCCCCTTGACAGCATCACAAGAGAGGGAAAGAGAAGATCAACAGCTCTTCCAATAACTGGACCCTTCTTCTATTTCATGCAATGGAAGTAGAGAGAGATCATTACTGTATCAAGAATCTGTTATTCTTGGATTTTCCTTAATCTAAAACTGAAGGTAACATTGAAGTGAAATATAGTATGACAAGTCCAGACCATCCTTTTTATTCCCTTCTTTTTCTTCCCATCTAAAAAAGGGAAAATTCGGAAGTGCTGAAGTATGTTTCTTAAGCTTTCCACAGCTGAAAAAAGTGAAGTGAAACAGAAGGAAAAAACCAATTCTTCACTATTTTGTTCTCTCATTGCTTAGACCACTACTGTTTAAAAGTTATACCCCATTTCAATAGTACCATATAAAAAACCCACCATATTAATATGGGTCCATCTTAATGAAAATCCTATGGGATGGAAACACTATACGAACCAATGTTGTAATGTATTATTACAAATTTCTTATGTTACTAATAGAAGAATGGTATCTCTGATGAAACTTTCAGACAAAAATAAAATTGAGGCTTTTCCTTTCCAAACATTAGCCAAGTAAGTTTTGAAGGATAACTGTGTCTGTTTTCCCATGGCAATCAATATATTTTACACAGTTTTCTATTTCCCTTGCAACAATCTACTGAGAAACAACTGATAGAGAGAGAGATTCCATGGCAGAGGTTAATAACCCAAGAAAATATCCCATCTACGACAGCCTCTTTTTGCGTGCCACAACAATGATAGCTAAGTATGCTGAAGGGTGCAAAGATAAAGATTAGGCACTCTGTTAATGTGTTTTTATGTGCAAAGTCTACAATTGAAAAGCTTCCCATTTAAACAGACTCAAAAGAATCCTTTGAAAGCAAAAACAAAGAGCTTCTTTGAAGTGCTTCCTAATGCACCTGGCAAATTAGGAGTAAGAAATTAAACAGATTTGGTACTGGCAGGAGAAGGACTAATGAATGTAACCAGATAGGTGGCAAGCTTCAAATATGACTGCAGAAGAGAACTGATAGCAACAAGGGATGAATGCATGTACTTAAAAAAAAAAATAGACCATGAATAAGTCCCTGAGCTGATAGAAAAAACAGAGACTACGAATTGCTTTATGTTCTAGAAGCCTGTTTTACTCCATTAGCTGCAGAGGGTTTGCCTCACATGCAGCTGAAGTGGAAGACTCTGGTAATGCAAGGCCTAATGATGACAATACATCCCCAGCAAAACTAATGATAATACAGGGATGCTACTACACAGATAAAGGATTAAGCAGTGACAGTGACCTCATGGAGCTCATGCTCACCAAGTATTTACTAAAGGTATCACCTTTTCCTCTGGCCCATTTCAGTCCACGCCAAGTTTCCACTTAGCTAACACTGGTCAACCAACAATGTCAGCAAGCTCTGTGTTGCTCAGCACTCAGATCCCAAGGGTGTGGGAGCACACATTTAATGCTGTCTGATGTTCCAAACCCATCTTCAGGCTCATTTCTTGAGGATTACTTAAAACTTAGGGTCACAAAATATAATCAAAGCTTCATTAAAAAAAAAAAAAATCTGATATATGATAATGTAGTCTTTGAGCAGCATTAAAGCCAGAATACAGCTGATTCCAGTTGAAAAACAAGGAAATCTAGCAGCCTGGCCCCTGTGCATTCTATGCCTCATGCAAAGAGTATTAGAGTCAGTGGAAAACCTTCTGCTGAGTCTAGGATAAGTATTTACTACAGCAGGAGGTATTCCTGGGGCTGGGCAACTTACTTGGGTTCAGAAACATCACTCATCTTATTTCTTTTATTTTTGCAGCAGCATAACAGCAATGAAGGTAACCAGTGTGAATAGCAAATGGAAATGCTTGGAGAGGACTTTGGAGCTTCTTGAATGTTTTCTTTCCTCTCCTCTGCTAATGTCTTTTATTTGAGAGTCACTGAAGGCTGGACTATACACACCAAGAAATTTCCAGAAACAACCAAGACTGAGAGTAGGTAAAGTCACTCTTAGAATTACACTGATTTTTTAATATCTTGTTGGTCAAGTCTTAGTTGAAACTTCAGTGACAGACTTGGCAACACAGCTACTGTGGTGCACCTGCCACCTTTCCTCCTTCTCCCGGGCATGGGTCTTAATTCATATTCATTTAAAAGGGAAATCTCTCTCTATTCCATACCTCCCAAACCACCATTGGTGCTGTACAAATGCCCTGAAAAGAAGCAGAAAAGCTCCCTTTTGTATCATACCTTGTATGACCTTAATTGTTTATGAGGATGTGATTTCACTCTTTTGAACAGGAACCATTTTTTTATTTCTGCCAATCTGTGTTAATAGGGTGTTAATGCTTGTTCAATGAAGCCTGGAGAAATGAAGATGTTACTCTGCTTCTGTCCATTTAGCTGCTTTGTTAGAGTTTATAATACCTCTTACAGAATTTTACCCGTTAGTTTTTCAGCAGCAATATTTTCAGTTTCACCAGAATTACAGTGTATGCTAATCCTTTAAAGAAAGTCCTGCTCTTTGCAGGATGCATTATAAACAACCTTCCTGAGGGCTTTGCCTTTTAATCTCATTACAATGATTTATTTGCTTTTATCTACTTTCTTTTTGAAAACAAGTATTTAGAAGTGATGTTTATAAATTTACTTAGTTATTTGTGTACTAAAAATTTTCCAAATACATGAATGTTTCTTTTAAACACCAAATACTGTTCAAAAACATATTTTTAGAAAAAAATATTCAGTTTATATAGAAGTGAATGGAATATTTCTAATATGTTTTTAGAACAGCTTTTCCAATATTATTCTTTTTTTCCTCTTTCCTCTGCTTCTGTTTAGAGTAATATGGAGTTTAGTTATATTAGGGGTTGTATTTATATAAACCTTATTTGAGTTATCATGTGATGCTGTCTTTTCAATGCTCTTGGTTAGAGTATTTGGGCTTTTATTAATTGTTTCACTGAATATTACAGAATTTGATGCAAATAAGTATTTCTTAGCTTTAATATTCAATGCAAATGTCTATCCTGAAGGTAAAGGTTTCTCCTTGATAAAAATGAGCCTCCTCCAGTTACAGTTGAAGGTCATGGGGAGATCTTTCAAAAGACAGTAAGAATTTGAGTTTTCAGTTTCAAAGAGTATTTCTTTGACCCTTATTCATATAACAAACTAACAGTAAATGTGGGCAGGATAAATTTAATAAAATAAATTTAAAAAAATTTCACTGCACACAGTTTTTCCCTTGGGGTAGAGGGAAAATAAACATGCGGCAGATGTTAGTCATTACTGAAGGCATGGGAATGGCATGGCAAAGGGAGCAGTCTGGGAACCTATCAACACTGCAACTTCTAGAGAGTAGGTGTGCAGCATATGCTTTGAATGCCATTCCTGCATCATTTTAAACAAGTTTATTTTCAAAGCTGTTTTTTTTGTTTCAGTCACATCTCTTGTGCTAAGGGTGGAAAGTAGAGGAGGCAGGGGAGGTAAAGTACTCACTTGAAGACAAAACTAACAGGGTACCTTCTCTACGAGCTTCCAGCAGCAGCCTCTCCTGTCCCTCCTCCCACTGACTTCTCTCACTGACTTTTGAATTTTTTGTGTAAAAACCACCCTAGTCATGAATACTGAAAATAATTCACTCTAGAACTGTCTTACAGAGATTCCAGAGCCTTGGTGAAGACTGAGAGTGAGGGGGTGTTGTACTTCTCAGTTTAGAGCTGCAGGTTTGGTTGGGAACTCTCCTATTTTTTCCCCAGAGTTTACCCACATACATCATGCTGGCCTGGAGTCTTAGGAAATACAACATTTGAACAAGGAGAATAAATAATACAAGACGTTAAATACTGTCACTGCTGAGATCACAAAGGACTTCTAAACAATTGTTTTGAAACCTTATTTTTCTCCTCCCAGACTTACATTGTTTCTCTCTGTTACTGCTGTTAAAAGTCCCCGTAAGAGTAACACAATAGCATCCTTCAGGACTAGGTAAAAACAATAGGTGTTGAAAGCAGATCATGATCAGAATCTGCAACATCAAAACCTAGCAGAGATATTAAAATTCATGTTCTAGAAGATGTAGCCTGATATTCTTTATTGCATCATTTGGAACAGGATCCCATTTTTAAATGTTACTGAAAAATACATTAGAAAAGCGTAATCTGGTTTGCTTCCTTAGTCAGGAGATTTTCATATTATATAACAATTTGGAAGGAGCTTTTAGTTACTTATAAATACGAAACGTCCACTCCAAAGCCCTTCATACATTGTTTTCAAAACTGCCTTATTTTGGCTATTTACTTGGACTTCTTGGTGGGGGAAAAAACACCCACATAAAATATGATAATGAAAATCAGCATAATGCATAATTTTGTGCAACTTCAGCTGCTGTAAGTCAGTATGAAGTCTTGAAGCTCCTACAGTTGATGGTGTGTTACAGAAGGGTCAGTATTTACAAAATGTTTTTTTTATCAATAGGAACTATTAGAACATTTGAATACTGGCTGAGATTTTTAAACCTAATTGGTTTCTCTAAAAAGGTCAGTTTCTCTTTGAACTATTTTTAAGAGCAAAATAAAAAACAATGTTCTAGAAGAGTAAAATCGACAAAATCCAGATTCGCTCCAGATGGTGTGGAGGTTTGAGTTTTTCTTCAAGCAAATCTATCTTCCATTTCATAATTTCAAAACCCGGGTAAACACTAAATAAATAAATATTTATACTATTTGTAAACCTTTTGTTAATATCTTTGTTCGAAGAGTTCTAGCAACTGTTTATGGACGTGATGAAGGTCAACAGGAAAAATATAACAAAAAGGAGTTCAGTGAAAATAGCTACAGGGCTCAAAGCCTGCAGACAATCAGGATACTTATTTTCAGTAGCTGTCTAAATAGATTCCAAATAACAACAGGTTCTTTGAAATAATATAAATGATAGATTTATGAAACAAAGATATTTACTAAATAATAGATTTATGAAATAAATAGCTTTCAAATTGCAACAGGTGCCAGTCACTGCTTGGGGACTGCCTGTGCATCGATCAGTGAGTCCAGCAGGTGTGATGGAGCCCTGCTTTCCTGGGAATGGCGCCTGTCTGCCCCTGAGAACTGGTGAATGAATTTCTTGTTTCTCTTTGCTTGCATGTATAGCCTTTGCTTTACCTATTAAACTGCCGATGTCAACCCCTGTGTTTTCTCACTTTTACCCTGCCCACTGTCTCCTCATCCCACTGAGGTGAGTGAGTGGCTGTGTGGGGCTTAGTTGCCTGCTGGGGTTAAACCACCATAGCCTAAATACAGGTAATTAAATTTGAAAGAGTGCTGTCTAAAGGCACAGAGAAGAAGTGGCACTAATCCAGACTCTGGATTCATTCAGATGTAGGACTGACAGATGTGGTTTTTACCTTGACATGGATGTTAAATATCCTGTGATGAAATTGTTTCTCACTCTTCATCATCCAGTGCAACACACAATTTCCTACCACACACCTTTTCATGCACTCTTTCACTTGGCCACAGAGTGAAATCAAGGACTCCTTGAAGATTCAGTTTTATCTTCACTGGTGTCAAAAACAGATGTTTTGAGGAGACACAATACTCCAAACAGACTTCTACTGCTGTATGAAGGGTAGTTGAAAAATAAAAATTCACACAAACCAGAATTTAAAAACCTGATAGCTGCACTTAACATCCATAATGTATTTTCAGACAGCTAAATAAGTGGATTCCTTTGCAAAAGCTCTTCATTCCTGGGAGATCACATCATAGAAGAAAGCATTCTATTAGGTCCACAGTACTTTTCAAGGTAGTTCAGGAGGCTTTTAAAAATACTTCTAACTTGATAAGCTTAGCCAGCATCCAAACAATTATGATTTTATCAGTGTTGCTGTTCATTTCTCAGAGAAGACTCCACATATGAATTGTGTTGAAGTCTCTTTTGTAATCCTCCTGAAGAGTGAATAATTTTCCAATATCAGAATTCATTCTATCTTATAGTGTTTTAAGCTACCCTTGTTTGAGTTCAATTCTTGAAAAACTGAAATCCTGTCTAAAATACTTCCCATGAAGTTTTTATTCTTATTTCTTCAAATGACTTTTTGAATTCACATAAAAAAAGTCTTTCAGGTTTGACTAAAAAGGAAAGAAATTCCTTTGAATTCAGTTGACCTTTCTTAGAATAGGAGTAATCATTTGAACTTTTAAAAGCAATATTGCACTTAAAGAACATGTTTTTTCACCCTGTGATGGAGATTACTGTTGAAATTTCATCTGAACACAAGAAAACACATTTTTACTGCAGTAGTTGTCAACTAACAGAACCGAATGCCCAAAAAGCTTGTGGGGTATCAATTTGTGGATATATTAAAATCCCAACTGGACATTGCTCCAGACAACATGTTCTGGGTAGGACTAAAATGATCTTAAGAGGGTCCTTACAGACTCAGCCATCCCACAGTTCTGTGACTACAGGTGGAAAAGGAACATCGAGGTTCTTCATTCATCAGAACATTATATAAAAATCTTGGAATATTTGTGTTAAAAGCCCGGTGAAATAAAAATGGGCATTTTTATACATATGCATTAACATATACAGATCTACCTTTATTCTGCATGAGATCACACTTCTGTCTGTGCAGAAGGCCCTCACAAGAAACTGGTCAAGAAATTTGCAGTCCCTTCCTCTTTTGAACCCAGGCCATAAAGGAGCTATAAACTTTTCACAGTTGTGTAGATTTTTTTCTTGTTTCATCATTCCTTACTGACATTTAAATCTTGTAGTCTGATGAACAGAAATCCAAATTCCCACTCTTCTTTAGTTAAAATTAAATCTGTAAGTTTAAGTATTTACATTGTGTATCCAAAACATTCTATGATACTATGACCTTACTAAGAACCTCTTCTAATTCCCATCTATCTCTAGCAGGTAGATTCTCAGCTGTAGCACACAGTTGCCACCTCTAATCCAAAGCTGCACTTTACTAGTACAAGAAGCAATTTCTGAGTAATAAGTAAATTAGGCTATAGATCACTTTGGTATGCTTCTGAATGACAGGTATTATAAAAAAAGAAATCATTCCCACCAAATCATTAGTGACAAAGCCATTATTAGCTGATGGCAGGCTGGAAGCCAAAGTGAAATGAATTGCCATCCACTTCAGCCATGCCTGTAATTCGTCATAGCCTAAACCAAAGAGCCTGTTCTGCTACATTCCATGAAAAAGGCCACGATAGCCACAGCTCCAACTTGGTGCTTCCTCGTGACTCAGGGCAGTCATGCAGGCCCCTGTCATGCAAAAGGGCATCACTGCAAGTCCAGAACCACCCTCCTAAGGATGGAGGCCCTCCACAGAGCCCTGCTTGATCCAAGGGGCAGCACTTCCTCAAAGAGGCAAAGCACCTCGAGCTACCTCAGAAAGACCCTCCCCAGGCCTTCCACCCAGTGTCTTATCCATGGAAGTAGATTAATGCTCTAACAAATCAAATGCACAGTCTCTCTTAAATTAGTATATAACATCAAAAGTTTCTCAACTTATTTTTAAGCCACAGACAACTCATTCTCAGAGTTTCTGATGATTTTTAGTGGCCTGCCTGAAGATTTCATCTTCATGGATGATAAGCCATTTTCATCCCTAAGAGGGAACTCGATTCATGTGTGCATACATCTGTGTGCACATGTATTTTGGGAGGAGGTGGTAAGTGTATCTACCTCACTACAAAAACAGTACTCCAGCAATCATTCCTTAAAAACCAATCTAATATATTTATGTCTTCTAGCAGTATTTAGGGACCCAAGACCAGTTTTGCTTATCACCATTTTATTACGCATTCCAGACCCTTCCAATTAATCTTTCCAAAACATTAAAAAAAAGAAAAAATCTGATAAGAAAGGGGAAATTAAAAATAATAGAAAACGTTTAAAAATAACAACTGAAAAAAAGACAGAAAGAAAGGATAGGAATAACATGCAAAAAGAGAAAACATCTGTCTTAATATCCCATGCTAAATATTCTAAAGTTGTGATGGAACTGCAAATATAGTTTGAATTCACCACCTAAGTCTTCCTGGAATAGAAAATATTAGACCAAAACCAATCTTTGGAATACACATTTCTCAGACTAAGAAAATCTGTAATTTCAGATGGCATGCTTTCTATTGATGTATTTATGGCAGTCTATTATCCAAACAGGCTGTTTGAACTTCACTCTGTTACAATCTATGACATATTCAATTTCCTGCCTTTGCTACTTTCCACATCAATGGATTTCATTGTCTACAACAGGATGAGGCATTTTTCTACTGCTTGCTGTAGAAGATACAGATAAAAACATGTCCTCTCTTCAAACTAATTTTCAAATTCTTCTCTCATAATGCACATAATTTCCTTGACTTTTGTTAGCCTTTCCAGCCTCCCATAACAATTGAATAATCTCTCCTGGGTTTAATGCAATACCTTACAGTGAGCTCACTGTTCAGAGACCAAAGGAGTTTTCAAACAGTCCCAAACTATGTTTACAAGTTTCAGGGGGAAAAAAAAATATCCAAAAAGAGCTTGAATTTTTATCTCTGTTAGAATGACTAATATGCACACTACATATGCAATTTTCCCTTTTTTTTTCCAAAGCTGAAATCCATATGGGAAATGTGTAATTTGTAAACAATTTGGAGGGCATTTTGGAAAGTATGGCACCGCTTTTTATAATAGAAATCATCCTCTCCTCTCACTTTTGTAATTCTGAACCAGAGAAAAGTTCCAGCATTGCCTTTTCATACTTGTAGTTCTTGAACTACAAGAGCATACTTGTAGCTCACCAGAAATAAGGTAATAAAATATCTAATACATCATCAAAACAAGAAGCAACAAGAATTTTCAAACATCCATCTTTGAAGTTAATTTTTCATATTAATAGTTCAGGGATTTGATAGATTTTTGATATCTCCAGAGGCTTTATGTATAAAGGACACAACAAATTAATAGTAAGATAAAAAGGACAAAGAGGAAACTACTGTAACATTTTTTTTCTTGTAGAGTTCATACTTCAAGCTTTTTCTGTTGACATCTTTTTCTGTTTCTAAAGAATTGGATAGCCAAGTAACATTGTTATAACCTCCTAGTAGCACATCTGTTCTTACAGTATGGGTACAAGAAAGGAGAGAAGCTGTAAACTGGGAGGTGCTTCACTATAAATTACAGAAAATTTTGGCTGTCTTACAGGGTCTTTGCTTCAATTACTCCTATCAAGCTCTCCCCTGCCACAAAAGAAAATCAGACAGAAAGGCAGAATAAAAATACTGCCATGTCACACACCATGTAATTCACTGGTTATCCCAGATCGCCCAATTTCGTAAAGGTTTCCTTAAACTGGGTCCAGAATGCTTTCACTGCAATGTTTTTGGAGGGTTTTCTCATTCTGGTCAGCTTTACCTAGAATAGGAGATTCTAGAAGAATAGAAAATTCTGCTCTGCAGCAGCAGAAAAGACAAAACACTTCCCCTGCTGACTTCTTGTTCTGTTTCCATGTCAATCCAGAGCAAATCTTCAGTTACACCCCCTAACCTGGAACCACGGAACAGGAGGAGCAGGAGCTTAATACCAATCAGATTCTGTCACTGATTTGGAACACAGATACCAGTGCTTTGCAGGACAAACTTTGTTGTGTTTTATCATTTTAAGATATGTACTGAAACATATATGGGACAGGTGAGGAGTGTGAAATGTGCAATTTTAAAAGAGGACCTCAAGACACCAACCAGTTCTTCTTCCACCCCAACCAGTTTGCACAGTAGCAAAGCACACCCACTGTGTTAGGACAGAGAGCAGAAGCAGTGTCAAGATTTCTAATCAGTACATTTCTCCAGCAATGAGCATGTTATGAAAATCTACTGCTAGAGAAAGTCATTCTAAAAATGGGTTGCCTAAGATAAAGGTGTAGACATTCCTACTGAACTGAGTGAATGCATTTGTAAAGAAAGAGTCATTATTTCATTGGGATACTGTTACTTATATACAACATTAGCTTTAAGTTCCAATTCAGTACATGTTTAAGTACAGGTCTAATTTTAGTTCAGTGTGGCTGTTCCTCTTGAAGTCATACATTCACAGGTAATAGCTCTGTAAAGGACTGGATGTTTCACCATGCCATCTCAAAGAACAAACACACACTGAATGGATTTGCGTGCCTTTGCCCCGTTCCATAGGATTATCCTGAGCTTTCACTATCGACGTATGGTGTGCATGTGGAAAAAATTGCCTGGGGTAAATAAATAATCTTACCAAAAGCATTCTCTAGCAATCTTAAAAGACATTTTTAATCCATGTAGAAGTAGGAAAAAAATTGGCTCCAGGCACCTACAAACTTTAATGCTTTTTCATCTAAAGCTTGGTTTATGCAACAATACTGCAGCTCTGGGGATTCAGGCATCACACATTTCACCAAGAATGAATATCACTGCTTAGGTTTTAATGCTTTAGTTTCTCCTGCATAAACCTTATCTGTGGAATGTTTGAGCAGAGTTTATCAGAAAGAAAACCAAGAAACCAATCCCCACCCCAAAGAGGTTTGCTAGTAACCTCTGTTCTTGCACTGCTGTAGATCTTGATCTACAGATCAATTTCACAAAAACGTTCTCTCTTCTTTGGATTATACCATTTTTTTGATTGCGAGAAAGAAAATACATGTACAATCAACTAATTGTACATCCTCGTACTAAGCAGTAAAAAAACTACTTTACAAAAGATTCCACAAATACTTCCACTGGGACCAAAGCGAAATCAAGTTTTACAAAGATCATTGGAGTTGTATCTGGTATTTTTACAGTAAATTGCATCTAAGAGTGGTCCTGGAGGATTAAGTATGAATTTACTTTTACTTATCAGTTGTGACAGCAGTGCTGCTCTTGGTGAGAAATTGCCCCTGTAAGGTTGCCTCTGCTTGTTTTAACACAGGGAGGCAAATTGGAGAATCTTCTCTTGTTCTACCTAACAGCTGTATTCTGTGATTAATTGGCTAGAAATCCCTACAGGGAATACAAATGCTAGTACAAGAAACAAGCAAAAAAAATCCCATTTAAGCCTGGACCAAGGGGGAGACGTGAAAAAAAAATTAAAGACAGTGATAAGATGGGAGAATAAAGCCTATTACAGAAAGAGTAGAGAGATAAAAGTTCCCATTACTAGCACTCAGGTAGAAAGTACAAGAGAAGCAAATTCTGACAGTACTCTCTTCTCCACTGCATACAAACAATGTTCCTATGGGACTCCACAGTGGCTGGAAACGGGTACATCACAAACAGAACTATAAAACATTGGGAACAGAGTTTGCCAAATGCAGGACTAAAGGGCACGTCAAGATTCTAGCTTTGGTTATTTGCTGCATTCACTGTACAATAATTTTCTTCACTATTTTGTAATTTCAGCATGATAAAACTCAACAAGAGCAGAATAAATGGAATGTGTGAATGGAAAGAACTCTTGGGGCAATGCCAGTCAACTGAGTTGGGAATTGTCTTCAGAACAGCAGAGTTACATAGGTTTACTTACAAGGAGCACTCTGATAAGCAGCTGAGTCAAGACCTGCTGTCTCACAACTCCTTCCTTCCCCTATTCTAGGGACTGACAAAAATAGATAACAACCAATAGGAAAATCCAAACACTGGAATCCTTCTTCAGTGCCATTATCATATGTGTAGATTTTTCTAAAGAAGTAATATTTTCCATTATGTAGGGCACCCCACACACTGCCCTAAGGTTGATCACAGGAGTGGTCCTGATATGATGACTATCTATCACCTAGATCTTTAAAAAGGGATCCAGCTTCCCACTAATATTTTCTGAGGCTATGTAGTTCCTGTCAATGAAACACTGGGAACTGAAAATCTACTGACATTTTCTTTCAGCTTGGTGCTCCTTTTCTTTCTGAACTGATGGATCTTGAAAAATTGACCCCTAATCACAGATTATTTACTATGAAACATATTTAAGATCTTTTGCACTTCCCCACTGATCAAATTTAATCTTGAAGCACTGTCCATTTGAATCCACACATCTAACTAAAATCTGTTATAACAATTCAGCTTTTAATTTTCAGTAGTTTTGAAATCCCTAACTATGGTAAATTACTGTTCATCTTCTGACTGACCATTCTGCAAAAAATTGTCATCTTTTTACTTATGTCATTACTTCCAACTTATTTAACCAGTTAATTGCTCTCTCTGTAGAAGCCACTTATAATCTACTCTGCTGAAACAATCCAGCCAAAACTAAAACTAAAACAGGGCTTTTAAACTGAACCCAAACACAGTCTGGAGCAGCTTTAGCTGCCATTTCAATGATTCTCACTTCTTACGTGTAATTTCTTTTATTATATCAGTATGGACCCAACTGGCTGCTGCTCTTTTCAACCTATTTCTTTCAACAATCACATTTAACCTCCATCAGTAAGCATTGATTATTAGTTGGAAGCAAGGGCAAAGGCAGCACATTATGATGAGAATGGTAATGAGGAGAGCAATTATAATCAGTTTCAAGGAGGGTTTTGAAAGTATTTTCCTTGTTTTACCTAGGAATGCAACAGCCACGCACAGCCATGACCTACTTCCAATGGGAAATAAGACAGTGGCTTCTGAATTTTAAGAAAGGTACTTAATATTTCTGATCAGATTCTAGCCCAAGCTGCTGAGAAGTAATACATAAATCATAATCAACATCTGTGTTGATGGGGACACTTGTCTGAGAGGTCAGAACCCTGAGAAAGCAGACAGGAGGACAACTGCTGCTGTCACAGCTCGTGGACTATCTCCTGGCATGAAGGCAACAAGTAGGAACAAAGATCAACAAGAAACAGCAGCCTGCTATATGCACATTTCACTGTATCAGACTCACTGTGGAGGCCTTATTTCACCTTATTTCTCATATGTAGTGCAAGTTATTCTCCAAGCCACCCTGAGTTTCCTGCAGATACAAACCCCTTCTACAGATTCTGACTCCATTCACTAAACACGACTGTGTTATCTAATAGCAAGCTTCCTCCAGGCAGAATTTCCTTGTTACTGAAGTGGCACAGGAACAGCCTGCCCTGTCTTATGTTGTCTTCTCACTGTCACTAAGATGTGTAAAAATCTCCAGCAAAGAATTTTTTTCCTGCATTGTAGAACATAGCAACTTCACATGCAGTTCAAGTGAGCCATCTGGAAGTGATGGGTAAGTGATAAAAAAGAATAGGCCTGCTTCAGTTCAAGAACCATTTACACTGATAAAACACAGGAGCAGGTTTAAAATGAATTTCACTTTCTCATACCAGTTCATAGCTGTCTTAAACTGAAATGCATTCATTCAAGGAGTGATTGTGTTTTAGTTAAAACAGTTTGAAATACATACATCAAAATTTGAGTTGTGTTTGCAGTTGTTCCACGCAAAGCTTGCAAATAGAGTATTACTAGCATTGTCCTCAATTAATCTCATTATCCCAAACCAAAATAAAAAACAGTAAAAATTCTCTCCAGTTTTGAGGAACAGTCCACAAGCTGAGATGACACAGAGATCTTTTTCCTCAGCATCAGTGGTACTGAAAGAGTTCTGTAAACAATGTAGGTTTTCTTTCTAACAGATGCAAAGTCAACAGAGATGCCATGATTATATTTATCCTTTTAAAGACAAAGTCATAGTTTGTTAGGGTGTTGGGGGACAGGAGGGTTTTGGGGGCTTTAAAATCTCACTCTGACACATAAATCTGGACACAACCAAATGCCTAGACCAATTGTTCATTCACAGGATCAAATCTGCTTTGATTGAGGCACTAAATGAGGATTTTGTGAAAATTGAATATGGTGAACTTGAATTTCAGTCTCTTTCCTAGAAAATGAGAAGAAAGAAGAATGAGACAGAGTAAAAATCTGTCTACAGAAGCATCAGGAAAAAAACATTTGTTTCATCTGTGGTTGTCAGGTTTACCAAAATTGGTTTATCACATGGGGCTGTTTGAAGGCTGACTGTCTTTTGTAAATTGTTAATTGAAGGCTAATCTCATGTATCCCTCTATCTGTAGAAAACTGCTAGATTTGAAAGATTTGCATAAAAATAAGTAGTTAGATCAATTGAAGCAGCATGTTGACAGAACCACTAAACAGTCTGTATGGCTGCAGGAGACAGATGAGATATAAGCAAAAGAATTTGAGTGTTAGAAATGCCTAGGGGCTAGCTTAAAAACAAGTAGCCTTGTGGAGAATTTTCCACAAGGTTGATTTTAGTTATTGGAACAGAGCACATAAGAAATTCAGATTAAGTAAAAAAAGGAAACATTTTATGAATTTGTAAGGTTGCATGTCCAGTGGTCCAAGCCAAATACTATACTTCTGATATATGAAGGTTCCACGCTGCCCTTCACACCTTACACAGACTTGCACAACGTGGCGTTGGGCACCAACGGCCCAAGACTGCATGGGGAGTCCTTGTTGTGCACACAGTGCTTTTACTGACCATAACCATAACATACTGTTTTTCCCCTTAAAAAATGTCACACGTGAGCTTTTCTCATTGTGAAGGAAAAAAGAAAAAGAAAGGAGGGGGGGGGGAGGGG